>APFE030223421.1:186727-256265 GCA_000404065.3 Pinus taeda | reverse complement strand
GCACTATGGGCAGATAGGTTGACCACCAAAAGATCTATTGGTACTAGCCCATATGAATTGGTGTATGGCCTGGAAGCTATGTTCCCATCATCTCTTGGGGTCCCTGTGATCAAATTGCTGTAGTAAATACAAGCTGAACCCAATGATATCCAGAGGAGGATCAATCAAACAATTCACTTACAGCAAACAAGGGAAGAAGTGTATCAGAGAACCCAGGTTCTTCAAGAGAAGCTGAAAAAGGTGTTTGACAAAAGAACAAAAGCTGAAGACTTTTTCATAGGAAACAAAGTATTGAAATGGGAATCTAGGAGGGAAGACAAAGAGAAACATGGCAAATTTGACTTTCTGTGGAAAGGACCATTTGTAATTCAAGTTGTGCAAGGCAATAACACCTTTTTCCTAAAGAGTCTGGATGAATTAAATAATGATGAAGGCCCATGGAATGGGAGAATGCTCAAGCATTATTATGATCCATGAGCATAGCACAGTCAAATATTGTACATAAATATCTATATTTTCAACATTTTTCTTTTTTTACAGCAGATAGATAAAAGAACAACTACAATAGATTTTGAAGAATGATCAGAAAAACTATATCAAAGATGATATAGATGCTTGAAAAGCTCCACAAACAAATTTGAGGAAGGTCTACAGAACAGAGAACCAATGATAAACAGTGATACAGGTCAGCAAGACTCAAAGTGGTAATCCTTGTACAAATGAGGTCATAAGACACTACATACCAGCTCACTAGATTCAGATCAAAGGTGTCAATACTAGAGAAGATTCACTGCAGTAAGGAAAGGAAAATAAGGCCATTTGACCTGCTGTTCTTGTCTTTCCCCAGGAAAAGCCATCCCCAAGTGGAGCCATTGTTAGGTTCTTATACCAATAGGTTTCATCTTTCATGATTAACAGTGGAAGGGCTAAATACGTTCATCATTGCAGGCTGCAAAGGTTCCATATTTTGTGTACATTCTAGGAAAATTAAAAGATGAAAAGAGGGTATGCCTTAAAAGAATAATCAAAAGGAAAGAAAATCATATGGTCAAAAGAAAAGTGAAAATGAACCCCAAACTAAAGACCAGGAAAGTGGCCAGTCAAAATGCCACTACTATCTTGTGGGAGTAACACAGTCTACAAATAATGATGCTAATCATACTTCATGGATGGCCCAATACTCTAATCTGGACCATGCCATGTTTAAATTGCTTGTTGCAGAATAGAGAATGTTTCCTATCCAAACAGCTCAAGCTTGGCAGATGACTAGCTAGGTAGAGAAATGAAGGAGCCCAACTGCTTATTCTAGGTCCTTGGAAGAAATAAGGGTAGATTTAGATAGGAGGGCAGTCAAAATAAAAAGAGAACAATCAGGGTCTGCTAATTCAAGTGCACCCACTTCAAGTGAAGAAAAAATGTTAGGATTACTAGGTTGGGTAAGTAGTGCAAGGTTGCAGAAATGAAGGGGCATCACAAATTGGCTTATCAAGTGAAGGACTCATCCCATTCAGGGTATCAGCATCATAGCAGAGGTTTGAGGACATAACATTAGAAGCATGTCTAATTTCCCCCCTTTTCCCCCAAAAATCATTTACTAACATCCCCAAGGACCTTGAGATCTGCTCAAGTGTCCTGTTCCACTTCATTTCATGACCAAGTACCAGGTCAAACTATGAAGTTCAATCAAGGAAAAGAAGCCACATTTTTGTGTAAAAATGTTTATTCTCAATTTCCTCATCTTCCATTCCTAAGTTTTTCTCCTTAAAAACTTAGCATTTCCCCCTATACACTCACATCACAATGTCATATTAACAACTGATGTATTATTTAGCTCCCTAAGCATCCCCCTTTCCTAATTCTATAAAGATCTATGTAAAATTCCCAAAAAGTCTATATAAATACCCTCCCCCTAGCACTATAGCTATACAACCCTCTCTTGGGGAATATTAACCCATCAGGGGTTAATATTAACCCTCTTTCACCCTAAAACTATGGGTTTTTATTAAAACTTTGGTTATAAAACAATAAACCATAGTCCCCGCCCTCATTAACCCCCTTCCCCCCTTTTCGTGCTATAAAGTTGTGTTTGTAATGTTTTTTAATTAAAACATTAATAAACTATACCCGAAACCTTATGTCAAAACCCACCCCACGTGTATTTTATTTAAACGATTATTTTATTCGGTGGGTCCCCTTGGCAATAAACTGTTGTCACATCATATTTACCGCCAGCCGTTAGATCGCCGGCCCCATAGATCTAACGACTGGTGGTCAATCTCACCAGCAACCTGCCCGATGTTTTGCGTCCGGGGGATTGGCAGTTTCACTGCCGTACCCCCGCCACGCGTCGGCCTCCCATAGTGTTCAGAGCCCTCCCCCCTCATACCACTTACTGCCCTGGGGTGCTCTGGGGAAACCTCTTACCACCCATCCCCTCTCGCTGACATCACACCCCCGTCAGCGTGACGTCACCCCCTCGTCCGCCACCACTGCTCCACATCGGCCATCCACCCGCCTGCCCTGCCACCGTGTCACCGCCACTTGGCCACCCACGTCAGCCACCACATCACCCTACCATACCTGGACCCACTGATAACGTCATGCTGATGTCATCACCAAAAAGGCGCCAAAGGGCCAAAATTGCATAAAAGGTCAGGAAATGACCGTTGTTTGTCATTTTAACTCGTCATTTTCGGAGCAGTGTGCATGCAAAAGACGTCGTTTACGGCCAAAATCTGGAATTCGTCCACCAAAGTTGTTGCCGCCCTCAAAGTCGACTCAAATACCTGCAATTGATCCAGCTTGACACCTCCTGCACCGAAAAATCCAGGTATTTGCCGCAGGCGACCTCCTTCACCCATATTTCTCCCATTTTTCTCCTAATTTCCTGTAAAAAACTCTGCAAAAGCTCCTCACAATTAAATTGTCCACTGAAACTACCCAAAAACCTGGTAAACTCCCTACATGCCAGAGCTTTGCAAAAAACCCGTGCCCTTCTACAAAATTCACCGAAAAAACTAATTGAAGAAGCCGAGCTACCGGCTAAAAGCCCATACAACTGCACACTCATCCCTGTTATCAAAATTCCCTTTGAAAAACCAGCTAATTAGCTCAACACACTTTGGTCTCTTCCAACAGAGTGCCCCACAGTTTATCAAGCCTGTAAAAAGTTTCCTCTTACTCTCAGAACTCCTCACTCACAAAAACACAATTCAGTAGGCAGTCCTCAGCCTCTGCAGTAATCCTAAGCTCAAGTAAAACATCCAATAAACTTCAGACTTGGCCACTCCATCTACTCTGGATGTTGCTCTTGTTAATCCACCCAGTAAGGAGCTTGAAGCTATGCCACTTGTAGACAGTGATTTCCTCATTGCAGATTTTGTGGCAGAGAGGAACCATTTACAGACCTTCTGCCAGCTAAGGAATAGTCACTTGGACAACAGTGACATGTATGGCATCTGGGAGTCAAATCTGCCTACCTACTTCTTGCCATCTGTAAATGTCTTTCCTGAAGTCATTCACCTCTGTGCAAAAAATTATGACCAGAAACTCAGAGCTGTTAAGTCTCCATCTGGGAGCATCCTCTTTTACATAACACCAGACTCCATCAATCAGATGTTGAATTACAAACAAACCCAGCTACTATACCCCTTTTCTATAAATTATTTGCTGGATGAGGGCTCCAAGCTCTCTAGCATGGACATTTCTGCAGTGGCTAAAACTTTCATGAGGGCAGACTGCTAGCCTTCTGGGCCACCTCCTTTTTCATATGCAAATTTCAATGAGGTAGGCAAGCTGCTTGTGGACATGATATCCTCTGTCCTGGGGTTCTCCACAAATGAGCATGTTGATGAAACTGTTTTGGTCTTGTTATCTGCATATAGCCTTGGGAAGCCCCCTGCTCTAAAATACAATTATGCCAAGTTTATTGCCAACAAGATACATGACCAACTGGTGAGGCTGGACAAGGAAGCAATATTCAAATATTCATCATACATCTATCACCTCTTCATGTACTATCAGACAGATTGCTTCTAGTGCCACATCAAGAAACTGAATTCACAGGGTGAGAGGAGGTGTGTCATCTTCTGGTCTTCAATTTTCCATCAAGTCCAGAACTCTCCCTACTCCTACTGTGAATTTATTGACCAATTTGTCTATCCAGTCACATGCCTCTTGAAGAGGTATCCTCCTGCCAGATTGTCCAAAGATATGCATAAAATCTTACAGCTATCCAGGAATTATAAAATAGGTGATTGGTATTTATACCAAAATCACACAATCATCAAGATCTATGGCTGTGAGTTCTGTCCTTACAGGCTCCCAAGGTATGTGCCTATGAGATTGCTTGCCTTGGAATACTATAGGCAACTCATCAATTCTGACCTTACACACTTCCACAGTGCCAAGAAGAAAGTCAATCTCAAATTCAGAGACCACCTAGGCCCCTTCATCATGAACAAGAAAGATGGTTGACAAGAAGCTGACCAAATATTGGGGCAAACGCTTAAACTCAAAAGGAGCTTCTGGTGGGTCCCTTATGACCCTGAACGCTTTATCAGTGCTAGGAGAGTCAAGTATAGGCTGCTAGCCTATAAGCATTGTCCATATCCACAAATAGAATGCTTTGCCAACCAAGATGAATGGGTGCCTGATACAATAGTAGAGGAATTTACTAAGGAAGAGAAAATGGAGCAGACTGTGAAAGATTTAGAGAAAACTCTTGACTTGGATTCTTGTCAGCAAGTCATAATCAAGCAACCAGTGCAAGTAGGAGAAGGCACATCCACTGCTGCAGTTGCATAGACTACCCAGCAAGCATCTACAACCACCACTACAACAAAAGGCAAAGAGATAATGGATGAACAGCAAGAGACAGAGGCAGGGCAGCCCAGCACTTCAAAGGATCAAAGTCAAGGGAAAGCCCCTTTACAGCAAACTGAACCACCCCAAATCCCAGTTTTCCAAACACCTCTCAATGAAAAGAGAGGCAGAAAACATGATAGAGAGGAGGTCACACCTCCAAGTGGGTCAACACAGCAACCAGAGGCCAAGAGGCCAATAATTGACCCTCAGACCGAGGAAGAAGACATCAGGGAAGAAAGAGCAGAAAGCCAAAGCAGAGAAAGACAATCCAACCAGCAGACTACCACTAGTTCATTTCAGCAGGAACATGCCATACAGCAAGGCACAAAGGTATCCTCCTCAAGGCAGCAAGGCAAGCAACCAGCTGGTATCAAAGGGGGTTTCATGGAGATTAAGACACAAAATGAATTGTTGAGAGTACAACTCTATGATCAATTCTTGAAGGCAACTACCTCCAAAAAACAAAGATTGATGGCTGCTTATGATATCAAGGAGGACAAAATGATTTTTACTCATTTAAAGCCTAAAGTTCCACATCCCAAAACCTCTGCAGATTACCTATGAACAAACTTGGAGGTCTTTTCTAAAGACATACATCTAATGGATCAGATAGAGCTGCACAAGCCGATAGGGGAAATGATCTATCCTACGCTTGCAGACAAGGCCATGCTAGCCCATTAGTTAAAAGAATCACTGAAAATACTAATACATAGTTGGATTTGGAAAGAATGTCTTCCACTGCTAAGGACAACAAAATAAAAACTTTGGAAGAGATAATCATTGATATGGGACATGATCCAAAAGATCCAAAGGGTGTTATGGCCCTTATGAGAAAGAAGGAGGATGATATTGCTGCACTCAGGAAACAAGCAAAGCTTCCTACAACTATTCACCCTGACACTACAGAACTTGCACAGGAAAAACAGCTTGACGACACCATGGATTTACTTATGAAGATGAATCAAAGAATACTAGAGATGGAAGGAGAATTGGAGAAAGCATGGCAAGGAAGACAGGGAGAATCAACCTCCCAGCCACCTCAAACTTCTACAAATCTTGGCCCTGCCCCTCCTTCACAAGCAGCAACAGCCCCTCCTTCCATTCCAGCACCTACCACAACCACATCAGCAACAGAGGGAACAACATAAGCAAAATCTAGCATGAGTATGGAGGACTTGATGAAAGTTGTCAAAGAACTTGAAACTCAAGTGACAGAAATAAATGAGGCCAAAGATAGACTAGCCAAGCTAGAGGCCAGCTATGACAAGTCCAAGATGACTGTAGCAGAGATGCAGAGAGAAATAAAAGCCTTGGAGGCCAAAGTGAAATCTTTGGAAAGAGACTTGCTTCTAGGAAAAACTCTAGCAGAAATCAAGAAGATAATCTGGGCCAAAATTGGCCAATCAATCCATGACTAGTGGAGGTCAATCCAGGCAATACATGAGCAGATTGAACTGATAGGCATAGCTCATGTTGAAATACAAAGGGCCAGAACAGCACTAGGAATCATGCCTGAGCAGGCAAATAAGATGATACATTTCCTCAATACCCACACTAGGGAGGAATTGGCAGCACTAGAAATAAACAGCAGAACAGACACCATCCTGACAGCCAAGAATGTGCTGACTTTGAGAAATTTCACTCAAACGCTAGAAAGAAAATGTCAGGATATGAAGGTAGAAATTGATGAATTCAGGGCAAAGATGACAGTATTGCAGGATAAGGGACTGCTAAGCCTAGTGACTGGCACAAGACAACTGCCGACATATGATCAGTATATCACAAGGATCAACAATTATGTTGAGAATCAAATCACAACATCCAGCAGCTCCATAGAAGAAGAAGGGCCTCCCTCTAGGAATTCTCTGTATGATAAATTAGAAAATCTATTTTTTATTGAGGATGAGATAAATCATTTGTTTTAAGTGCCTCCAAATTTTTACAGATATGGTAAAGCAGATGAAACACTGGTAAAAATAAGGAGACATCAGCTACCTCCAACTGATTGGTGGTAGGCAATGCTGGAAATTCTGTCCAGGTGATCCCATCATATTATTCCTTTTTGTGAAAATTCAGATCTCAGTCACAGTACAGGTCAGCAGATAATTCAGCTCGCAGATATCACAGGAAGCATCCATACAGTGACTCACCAAAGCACTCAGACATTAGGCTCAACTAAAGCAGAATTAAAGGCACAGCTACAACCAACTTTCCTGAGCCAAAAAGTCAAAAGTTGTCTGACAAAAAGATAGTTGCCATCTCAACATTAAACGCTGTAGTTATATCTTTCATTTACTTTTTGTAAGAGAGTTGGTGGTGCAATTTATTGCACAATAACTGACTATTGAGATATTTTGTATCCTATTTTTGTATATATATCCCCTCAAAGAATGTATTGAGGGTCGGTTGTAGTGAAACTCTTTCAGAAGAGATGTATTGTATATCTGAGACATTTTATGCTAATGCAAATTGCTGCTGGAGTTCTTGGTTCCTATACTGTCTGAAGGTGGAAATGAATGGCTCTGTTGTGTTGCAGAATTCCTGTGTCACTTGCTGGAACAATAAGTTATTCTGAACTGTGTTCTTGTTTTTCTATGTATGCCATAATTCATATATGTTCATGATCATAGTAAATAGAGAAAAAGAATAGCTTAGGATTTGTTTGAATACACCCTATGCTCAATCTCTATTTCTAAATATATTTTCTTTTGGATTAGCCATGGATATGAATTCTTAATTACTCATGTCTAAACTAATTCTATCATTGTGAATATTGTTTAAGAATTCTTAACTGCTCTTAAACAATACTTTCATTTTTCCCTTGTTAGCATAGTGAAAGATTCTCAATTGCCTTTCACTCACTAATTCCATAACTTCATCACAAAATCTTAAAAATTGTTCCACAGATGCCTGTCTAGCTTTGTAGCAATACTCTGCCTTCAAAAACATACTTCAGCAGCACACCTCCCTGAACTCCATTGCCCAATGGCCCAAACTACTCTGTAATTTATACCTCAGTTCTGTTTGAATTCACCAACCAACCAAATTCAAAACAAAACCAGCACACAATAACTAGCCTAAAATCATCCACCAACAAAGCTAAATCATAAAGAGAGAGCCCTCTCTAGTTGTAGGTAGGCTAGGACCTGTAACTAAAAGATTGGTTAGTGGTTACCTCGGCCGTTTTCCCTTTAGGAAGCGAGGAACAACCTGAGTGATAACAACATGGACCACAAATTCCTTGATTTGGTTTCAATAACTTTTGAATGTCTCGTACTACTTTAATCTTGCTAATATTAATCAAGTTATCAAAGCTTGTATGTCGAAGTCGCTTGTGCCACAACCAACTTTCATCTGTTTGACTTAAGTAACATTTGTATTCTTGAATCTTGTTAAGAACGTAGATGTTGTCTGGTGTTCTAACCCCTTTCGCCACAAGTTCCCCTGAGGAAGAGTTCCTTATTTCATAGTATTTGGTGCGAAAGACAACATTATCTCCTTGATCACAGATTTGGCTAACACTCAAGACGTTGTGTTTGAGCCGTTTACTAGCAAAGCATTTTGAGCTTTTCTTGTTCCATTAATAAGAGTAACAGTTCCTTTTCCAGCAATTTTTGTAGATCCACTGCCAAAGGATACATTTCCTTCCTTTTCGTTCAATGAGACAAACTTTCTTTTGTCCCCTGTCATGTGTCTGGAGCACCCACTATCCACAAACCAATGATTTTCATCATTTTGAGCACATAGAGCTAGGCCACATTTATCTATGCTCGGATTCTCACTTCTTTCTTTTCCTCTTTTGAGTGGGAAATTTTGTTCATTGTGTCCATTATTGTTTCATAATGAGAAAATCAGATCAAATATGGCCAAGGGATCAAAAGAATTGTAGGTTTTGATTTGTCCTTGTCGTTTGGGGACATATGGTTTGCTTATTTGATCCTTCAGTTTTGATGTGTCATTCTTACGAACCAAGTAATGTCTAACTTGATGACCAAAATTTTTAAAATGAAAACATTGCCCAAAAAAGTTAGTTTTGTACCTGTTGTAATATCCATGATTCGAATCAACATTCTTCCTTGGAGTTACTCTCTCTTCATTCTTTGGATCTAGGATGAGCCTTTGATGAAATAATCTTTCGTCTTTTGGGTTGCTGGAAAGTATGTCCGCATAGATTTTCGCATTATTCTAAGCACTTGATGATTCTCCTTTAAAACGTATTCCAAATTTGTCATGTTGAGGTTTTTGATTATTTAGGATAGTGTCAAGTATTTCAGAGCTTTTGAAACCCTTTTTAACTTGGTCCAATTCCTTCCTCAGAGATACTATTTCGGTTTCACATTCTTTGCAAGCTTCTTCTTTTTCTTTTAGCTTCTTATTCAAGAGACCTTCCCCTCTTTTTATTTCCTTGTTTTCTACCTTGAGAGAAATGATTTTATTCCATAATTTCTCATTTTCCTCAATGGGACTTATTAACAATTTATCTACATTTCCATCTAGCCCTAAGTCATCATCATTTTTAAATGCCATGAATAATACTTCTTGTTTCCATCATGATCATTTTCTTCATCTGGTTCTTCATTACCTCCTTTGCGTTGAGGGAATTGGTTAGTTGATTTCGTTTTTATGACTACAAATTTATCTTCATCAAACTCATCTTTCTTAGAGAGGAAATTCTTCTTACTGAACCCTTTACTTTTGTATACCATCCTTTCATAATTTTCTTCATCATCACTATCATGCTTATAAGGACATTTTGAAGCATAATGACCTATTTTTCCACATTTGAAACAAATAAGAGGGTTTTTACCTTTTAGCTTAGATCCTTTCTTCAGTCTTCATACAAATTGCGCCAATTCGGATTCAACATTAGATTCATCACTACTGGCATTCCTTTCTTTCCCATTTTTTGATTTTCAGGCCTTGAATTCTGCATCTTTGGAACTTGAGAAACCTTTTCTCATCTCATAGGCAATGAGAAATCCCTAGAGTTGATCCATATTGAGAGTATCTATATCCTTCACTTTTTCTATGACACATACTTTGGAGTCAAATATGTCTGGGAGAGATCTTAAGACGTTTTGAACAATGGTGCTTTCGTCAATGTTTTCATCCAATCCTTTAAGAGAGTTGATGACTTCAGCTACTCGGAGAAATTATGATGCAATATCTTCTTCATCATCCATTTTTAGGCTTTAAAATTTCTTTCTGTGAGTTTGAAGCTTTGCCTTCTTGACCTTGGAGTCCCCGTCATATAAGCTAATTAGCTTATCCCATACTTCTTTGGGAGAGTTACAATTCATGAGTTTTGTAAATTCAGAATCAGTGATTCCACTAGTGATGGAGTTTAAGGCTTTTGCATTTGCAATGTAGACTTTCCTGTTGCCTTGATCTATTAGAAGAGTCAAAGGAGCTATGTACTCATTTAAGACTGAATGCCAAACTTCAGGTCCAAGGGACATTAAGTAGTAGGACATTCTCTTTTTCCAGAAACCAAAATTTGTGCCATCAAATAGAGGAGGTCTTCTTGACACTTCTTGATTTCTCATCATGACTAAGAATCCTTCTTCAAGCTATTAGGCTGATATGAATAAGCCCTCTCTGACACCAATTGTTGGAAATATTGGGGGGGGGGGTGAATCAGTGTTATTTTTCAATTTTAATTTTATTAGTTAGAAACATTTATATTTGGAAACAAATAAAATGGATAATTAGCAATTAGATATTTTATATAATATAATTATATTTACAATAATCTGTACAATATATTATATATTATAATATATTATATATATATATATATAATATATGAATATGATTTCAATCAGTTGCCAAGCACCAACCTCAAGGGCTCCAACCCTTTGCTGTAAAATTTCAGGGTCTGTTTGGTTGTAATTCTCTACTCCCAACCCTGATAGGCATATGACTTACTTCTGTCTTCCTGTTCCTTCCATTTCTGCCAGAGCTTCAGCTTCCTTTATTTTTTTACAATTTTCCAGTAACCCTAAACTTTCCTTGTTCTCTGTTTTATATTCCTGATACCCCTGACCTCTAGCTTCCTTTCTCTATTGGCTCTTCAGCTTCCTCAAAGCTCGCTTGAGCTTTCAGCTTCCTATTCCATGTCATCCTTTTATCATAATCAACACTTCCGGAGGTTCGCACATAACATAGCCGATTCCCGACTGTCAACAAAGTGAATGTGATATGGTATTAAACAGTTATTAATAAGTCTGTCGGGTCCATACCCTTATCGCAATCCCGGTATTGAAATTCCTTTGTACATTTCGATTATCGCGGATGCGAAATTTGATTAAGCCATGCTATAATGGTGTAGTCGGGTCCACAATTATTTCACAATCAACACGTTTCAATGTGGAAAAACTTTAACAAGGCTTGCGATATTGCGATCGACATGATATTACAATAGGGCATGCTATAATGTAGCAATGGGTCTGCATACATATCAGAATTGACATTTGAATGTGGCAAGGCTTTAAAGAGGCTTGCGATATGGTGGATGTGATGTAACTTTAAAGTGTATTACAATGGAATCCTCTGGTCCGTGTATTGTATCGCAACTATATAATATATATATATATACTCCTCCATTCTTAACATTGGTTAATGTGGACATAACCCATAATGCTTTATCCCCTTTAATTCTATTATAACCCTCGTATAATGGGAATAAACAAAAACACACAGGAACTTGCATTTTTCCACTTTTCCATAGCCTTGGCACATTTATCAATGCTTACCTTTATTAGGCTCATTCTCTGCCATAGATTAACTCTCACTAGATCCAACAGCTATCGGAGATTTTGAGTGGACAAATAGCACAGAGAATACCCACCTGATAAAGTGGTTTTCTCTCTCCACCCTCATTCTACGTGTCGCTCAGTTAATGGAATCAGACACTCTCCTCTAAATACCACTTATTGCCTAGAGTCCGCCCGAAAACCACTGCCACTATTACAAACCCTCCTTTTTGAATATAACCATGTGCATCCACTCTTCATCTATCTTATTGATTCTTGCCTATATTATATACTCCTCCACTCTTTTGGCTCCACTGTTAACTACTTTCACATATATTACATGCGATACTCCTGATATGGCTCCTCCTCAATCTCCTGCTCTTACACTTACTTAACTTTCCTATGGCTTCTGATATCGCTCCAATACCTCTTCTCTACATTGATAGTTGTGCTCTGATAGTTGTTATGACTTCAGATATTCTCTCTAATGGCTTGACTGTCTTGGATTTCCTCTAGTTTCTCCTCATGGATTCTTGCTCTTGTTTCTTCATGGATCTGCCCTACTTCTCCTTGGCCTCACATCATTGTTTACTCATCCATATATTTCCATATTGACATCAATGACAATCTAGGTCAACAAGCTTCATTTGCAACATCTCTCATTAAGAAAATAGGAAGAGGAAGGATGAGCTATTGTATCAAACCACCTAAGGTACCACTGAGAAATTTCGAACCCTGTCTGCAGGTGCTATAGGAGGAAGCTACAAGAAGGTCTAAGATGCTGAGAGGGTTGAGAAGGAGATACAAGAGATATTGAAAGGTGAAAAAGGAGCCACACTACCTCTAAATTATCTCAAAATCATCATACACAAATAAAGTTGTTTTGAAAAGAAGTAAGTGGCATCCTCTTGTTTTTCATCCATTTACATGAGAATGCTACCTGAAATTCATAGCCTGTAATAGTTAATTAAGTAGAAGGAGGTACTTTTTGAAATTGTTGTGGTTAGAAGCAAAGAAAAAGAGTTTGGTTTATATCAATTCTAGCATCCTTCTACCAAGGAATTTAACCATTTTTCACCACTGATATTGTTTAAAAAAATTGAATTCTACACCTAAGTATCACCAATGGGGGACAATAGAAGAAATGGGGATAGGATTTAATAGAATAGAACCCTTGGACACTTAGAGAATTCACCAACACCCTCCTATAGTGAACATCTTCAGAAGACACCAATGGTTGGGTTTCTTTGAGTTTTTAAAGGGGTATGATGATGATATCGCTCATGAATTTACCATGAAATTAACTTATCAAGGAGAAGAAAATCAAACTATTGTTGTTAGATAGTTGGCCATATCTCGAAGTCCTTAAAACATAATTAGAGTGTCTACCTCACCCTTAGGAATTTGATGGAACAAAGAAAATAAGGAAGTGAGTGTCACAACTAGGAAAAATTTCTTCATTTTGAAAGAGAAGCCTGTAGAAGATAAGGATGGAGTAAGAAGAGAAGGCCTACCTTACACTTGGGATGACGTAGCTAACCATATCCTCAAGTATTATCTTATGAAGGGATATTGAGTGTGGTATATGCCTACCACTTCTGATTTCTCCATGAGATGAGACTCAAGGAAAAATTTCCTCTCCCTCAAAGACTTATTGTTCCCCATTTCGTCCTATAGTCAATCATTTAGATGAGTTAGAAGGTAAGGCAAAGAAAGCACCAACACTTATCTCACTGTGGCCTCATCAAGTTAATTGTTATGGATGATTTGAGCCACTTAAGGAGCCCTATCCCATTGACTAATTTTGTGGACATGGATAGGGAAAATTTCATAGAAATCTAAGCCATGACACCTATAGAAACACCAACCTCTAGCACTGGAGGTAAAGAAGGAAAAACAGAGGAGGAAGATGTAGTAAAAATACAAGAAGAGGAAAGAAAAATAGAGGAAGAGGAGGAAACATAGCTAGAGAAAGGAGAATAAGAAGTTAAAGGATAAGAGGGGAAGAAACAAGTATAAGGAATAGTAATCCATATGGAGACTTCTAAACACCAAGAAGCAGAGAAAAAACCACATCAAACAACTCTATCTCCAAGGGATACTAAAAAAGAACTAGATGCAACATTGACTACATTGGTCACACATATCAAGCCGAAGAGGAGGAAACCAAGACAAGGTCCCCTATATTTCAAAAGCAGGAATAATACTAGAATTAGACAAGGGAAACCATAAAATCCCACAAGGGTCTGCATCATTATTGATGAATCACCAAGTAAAAAGGATGAAGTAGGACCCAGTGAGGGAAAGATTGAGGTGGTCACTTCTCTTAAAGACAAAACCAAGTCACCTGTAGCATATGTGGGTAGGCACACCACTAGGTTAGTGATCTTCAAGAAACCCAATACACAAGATTCCTTTGAGCAATAAGAAGAAGATAAGCTACAAGAGAGGAAGGGTTTTCTACAAGAGGAACTGGGGAAGCTACAGGAGTAGAAAAAAGAGCTACAGAAAGAAGAAACCACCTCAAATTAAATCACAAAGGACCTCCAAGAGCTCTAATATCCTGATCAAAAACCTATATTAGGGTCCTACTACAAATTTATTGGAGGAAGTATTATCCCAGAAAAAATTACAATCCCACTCCTCTATGGGTTAGAGATAGAGAGAGGCAGAACCCACAAGTGGATGCAAAGGATGTGGAAGATGTGGGCCTCATGGAGGATAAAGTCACTAAAATGGGTAAGGAATTTATTGATTTGAGACTAAGGGAGTCTATTATGAAGGATTAGAGATAGGTAGAAAACACAAGGTTGATAGAGAGGCTGCATGAGAAAGAAACACAACTTGCCACCATGGAAAGTCTCTCTGTGGAAGCCCTACAATGTAGGTAGCCATCAAAATCTTATTCTCTCTTCCTCAAAGAACAATGGTTGTAGTTCCAAATAAAAACTCTAGCATAATATAGGTCACTACCTTTTCAGGACTACATGTAGTTTATTGAGCTTTCTAAAAACCCTGGTATGGAAGACAGGGAAATGTTAGTTGAATTCTACATGCACAATTTCATTTTGACATATCTAATTTTCTGGGATCCAAATTCAATATTGGGAGACATGTAGATAATGGCTTTATCACCGTGGTTGACTCATGAAGAAACAAGGGCTGAGGAGGTGAAAAGGTAATAACAAAATAGGAGAAGGAGCCCTTGTATATCATAGCAGATCTAGTGAGCCCTAAGGTTGTCATCAACAATCATAATCTCATCTCTTATGATGTCGCTTTAGAACCCAAATAAATTGTAACCCAGGAGCAAGACATTATTCACTTTCAGTACACCTTTAGAATGTTGGGAACATAAGTCTACAATCTTTCCAGAGAAGATGGCATGCCTTACACCATAGTCTACAAATCAAAGAATATGACTCTTTTGAAAGGCTAAGGAATGCCTTGGAGAGAACATCATTGTACAAGAGAGTCATGCAGTGGATGAAGATTAGTTGGATAGGGATCAAACTCAATCCAACCTTGGTACTAGGCTTACAATAAGGAACAAACCAAACAAAAGAGCATAAGGAATGGACTGAGATAGAAACAAATGCAGGTTTTTACCAACAAGAAGGCACACCATCTAAGGTACCTTGGGATGTCGTAGAGACCACCAGAGCCATGAAGGAGCTTCATATGCATAAATAAGTTTCACAGAGGATGAGAAACACCTTTGAATAGGGGTGATAATGATTCCCATCAATAGGTATATCTTAAGGATCATTATGCCATCCTCCAACCTTAAAACTACACTTTCCTTACATTAATTCACATTTTTTGTTATGATATTCTGAGTAAGAAGAGTAAAATGTGTTTGTCATAGTATGTGGCATAATTTGGTTTGATAACAGGAAAAATAATCTTTTCTTAGGCATTTACTATGTAGGGGCTTGATGGAGACTACTAGGAGAGAATCTAGGGGGGGTTTCACCTCCTTAACTCCCTAACTCGGCTTGGGATCACAACATCGTCTCTCACCAGTTTGAAGTCATTTAAAACCAAGTAACTCCTAGTACAAGTGAAGCTCAAGAGGGACTAGATCCACTATTTCCATGATCAAGGAGGGAATAACTCCTATTTTCAAGGGAGTTTCTATTAGCTACCCTTTTTTATAGATAAATGAGATGAAAATCTCATTAGGATTCAAAGTTTTCATTCGACCAGGTGTAGCTATTGAGCTCAAATCTTGACATTGTTATTTTTACTTTCACGTGATGTATGAGACTTTTACCTTCTAATAATGAGAAGTTGTTCATTCACCTGCATCTGAGTTAGTTTTAGAGGGCTAAGACCCTTGAATTTGGGCCCAATGCATAGGCTTTGGTCCCTCTTTTATACTTTTGTTTTGTTATTAGTTCCAAGGATTTCATAACTTTCTTTCATTACAATATAGGTTAAGCTATGAAAACCTATGATTTCAACGTCACCTCTCTTGTGGGAGAATGGTTGGAAGGATTCACTATCTCATCCCAAAAACATGGTGTTTATGATTTCTTGGAAAAATATAGATGTTATTTGTCCTTCTTCATATCTACATTCTGTAACTTAGGAGTCATTTCAGTGATCATAGTACTGTTATGGCATAAAATAGATGTGATTCAAATTCAACTCATCTTTTCCATCAACATTTATATCACTGTGTCAATGATCAACAGATGTATGTATGTGGATGCTTGTAGGGATGTGTTGATATATATGGGAGGGAACCTCTTTCACCTCCATTTTAGAATTCTTCATATTCTCTTTCTATCCTTTAATTCTACCTCCAAAAATCTATTTCCACGGTCACTTTGCCTAGGAAATTTAGGACACTCTAAGCATTCATCGTGCTTCAAGGCAGACCTCTGAGAGGTCCTGGGCTTCGCTAGGAGGCTTTCCTAACCTTTCTTCACACCATCCAACCTTCATCTACCTCTTCATTCCTGTAAGACATCATCCCCACCCTAAAAATGTTGATAGAACCTCATGTAGCAACACCTATAGAAGGCCTGTAGCACCACTTTTCTTCACCTTCTTTTCTCCCCAGTTCAACCTTAGCTCATTCAAAATGAATAATGACCCAAATTTGTGATTTGATGATCAAGAGAAGCTCCTCTACCACTCCAACCATTATTTTTCTCAGTACGAAAAAAGCTAGAATTAGTGTCTTTTAATGACAAAGACGTTGCAAGTAAGATTTATGAATTTCATGCAAGTGTGAAATAGAGAGATGATACATGCAAATATGTTGTTGATTTGATGAATTATGCAATATAGAGTAGCTTTCCTTCTGCAAATATTTTATCCCTTTTCCTTTCATAAAATGATTAATTAGCATCTACAAGTTCAACAAATGACATTTTCACTTTCATTCCTGGAATCAATTTTCAATTATAGTGCTTTGATCAACACGATTTCACTATATTTCAGTAGGAGGAATGGTCTTCGAACACCTTGAACTAATGTCATGAACATGGGTGGCATGAGAATGATCTAACCTACAATGCATATAGCAATGCCACCTCTAATTTTGTACAAACCCCGAGTTGATAATTTTAGTTGAGGAGCCCTTGGAAATTGCAACATTCTTGGTGCAATATCAAAGTTCACCAACCACAACTCTCACTTCTTCCTGGGGCATTCCACTAGTTATGTTTGTGAACCATTCAAGTTTTCCACCTTTTTTTTGTGTCTATTCCATACTCTAGCTTGCATTTGGAGTGGGAGGGGGGGGACCTAGTGAATCAATGGGAGATGGGACATTCATTCCTAGATCATCTCCAACTACAATTCATAATTTTAACATGCGAATTTATGCTATTGGGAACTTATTGGGGGGATCATCTATTTCTCCTAGTCAAGTTGGGAGAAACTATGTTTTTGGTAGTACCTATCCACCTTGAAATAGTTCAATGTATGGAAGGATGCCTTAATCTAGAGGTTCCTTCTCCTTTGGGGGGGCTAGTATACCTAGGAGCACTTACCCCATTAGTACCAGTATGCCTATGAGTTCCCATGCTTACAGTGGTTCTTTTGCACACGTACAACCTCATAAGTAGTCATGATTTTGGGGGTCCTTTTTCCTTTATGCGAACTTACCCTGGGGGGAATCGTTACACCACATCTATGGGCGAAGGATATCAGTACATTGGGATGAATTATAACCTTGGATCACACTCTTTTGCCTTTAAATATGATATGGGGGGGTTATATGGTCTATCAGGGGGTTATTTATCTTATGATCCATTTAGTGAGAAACAAATTCCTTTCCTAACACCTCGTGACTTACCATATTTGGATAAGTTGACAAATGACCCCATCTTCCATGATCTTAGGTGAACACTTATGCTAGCCAAGTTACCATCTGATATTATTATGTTTGAAGGGAAGTTAGGAAATAACCCTTCCATGCATATCAACACCTATAATTTATGGTTTTCCTCAAATTCCTTGGTTGATGATTCTATGTAGTTGAGACTGGTCCAAAGAACCTAGACTTAGGATGTCACCAAATGGTATATCAAACTCAATTGAGCATCTTATAATGACTCTGCTTCTTTGGCCCATAATTTCTTGAAACATTTTCACTTAACCGCTAGGAAAGATCTTCGGTCTAACATTTTTTCAAACTTCAAACAAGATAATGTTATTGATATCTCTCACCATATTCATGAGTGGCACAAACACAAGTGGTTAGTATGAAATAGGCTTCCTGATGATGTCACTCGATCCCTTTTTCCACCTATAGCTAAGGATGTTGTTATGATTAGGGTGGAAACTGAGGAGAAGATGATCTTACGTGTTCAACACCTCGATCTAATTTAATCTCAATTAGGAACATTATATGAGATTATACCTAATGATCCTAAACCTTTGAAAAACCCACAACAACCCAAGTTGGGACCACCCTTTGATGATGTTGTTAGGACCATTTCCTCTGATACTCTAATCTATATATCTTTTTAGCTAGGGAAAATGAATCTCACTTCTCAAGCCCATAAATATGCATCTGGTTCTCAAACAATCACCCTCTTCTTTTGAGAAATTTTTTGAGGTTCTTATGCTAAATTCCAAACAACCTAAGAATAATCAGAAACCTAGTAGTAAGAATGAAAAGGAAAAATAAAAGAATAGGCCTGCTAAAGAGAATAACCAAAACCAACCTAATCAGGGTAGGGTCACAAATCAATGTCATCAAACATTAATTTCGCTTGTAATATTTATTAAGGGGAACACTTAACTTATGAATTTCCTTGTATGGATGAAGTCCATCTCCTCCTCACACCACCAGAAACCACCCAACAGCCAATAGTTTTAACTCATCCATTCACCACCCATCCACAACAACAAATGGTTGCATAATGTCCTCAAGCTTTTCCTGGGGGTAATGGGGGGAAACAATATCCCAGTGAAAACAATACAACTATTTATGTGATGAATGAAAAAGTCAAATTGTCTATGAGAGTAAAATCCTCTAACCCTCTCGAGTTGAGTTCTGCTCCTAAGGATTCGGTCACCCCTACTATTTCCACTAGACTTGTCATGTTAGATAATCTAGTGGAATGAGTATATAACACACCTAAGGGTGTTCTCCATAAGTCAATGTACAATCCAAATACATGGGCTGAAAAAAATTATAGTATTTTTGAGGACATAGGTCAAGTATCATGTATCACATCTAACTTAGAGGTTTTGTAAAGTTTTCCTATTCAACACAAACACTTCTTGACTACTATCATAGAGGTGGATACCTTAGAGTCTATTTTCGTCAAATTTGACATTGACGCCCCTCTTTATATGCTCTCCCAATAGGGTATATCTTTAGATTATGGTGCATATATTTCATAAGGACATATATTGCACTCCAGTGGATGAAGGGTCCTCTACTTGTGTTATGTATGCATCATGCTAAAAAGATAGCATTTATCCAGAACTTGCCAAGTCATGTAGTACCTCATAGGCCTTTGATGGACATCATTTCATGCCTTCGGGCATTCTTCCAAAATTTTCCATTAATCTAGGGGGCAATATTGCTTATTTTGATGTTGAAGTTGTAGATGCTCCCTTAGATTATAATTCACCCCTTTACCACAGTGGGTTTTATTCCATGTGTGTTATCATGTATTCTATGTTTATGTCCTTTGAATTCCCCATAAAGGAAATATTGTCATGATCAATCAATTGGAATATTGTATAATGTTGACCAAGACTACGATTATGGAAAATTTTGTAACTCTCATTGGAGATAACATTGGCACTTTTGAGAGTGTTGGTGTGGGACTATTTAAACACTTGTATCTTATCAATATATTTCCTTTACCCCTTCCCCACATTTATTCTTCTTCTACTACTCCTAAGCACATTGTACCTTCCAACACCTGTGGGCCCCATCTATATCCTGACCATTCAAAGGTGCCTTCTTCTTTGGATGTATATCAATATGGTGAGCATGTGTTTCCTTTAAAGGAAGATATTTCGTCATTGTAATTCATGTCGGTACCTCTTGACACTAGCTAGAAAATCCATCTTAATATGGAATATGCTAAAGTTCCTTTTCCCACATAGGTCATCATTGTATCTATTCGGCCTGACTCTATTGATAGTGAGTCTCCTTCTTGACAAGTAATCTTTAGGGCATGGATTATATTGATAATCCTAGGGAGATTATGCCCCTTAATGCCTCTAGTGTCCTTAACTTGGGAAAGGTAAAGATTGGAAAAATAGATCATGATTTGGCCTAGGGGGGCTTTTCTTGGCAATCCCTAGAAGTGACATCATTTGAATGAGTAAAATATTAGATCTATAATGTTGAAATTTCCAATGAATTGTCCAACTAATATCCACCTATTTAAGAGTGCTTTATTTCCATTTTTCATCTTGATAATCCTTGTCAAGGAGTTGTACTAGCTCACGAGACCACTTACTTTGTATGTCTATGAGTCATTCTTGATACCACTATGGTTTTAGGTTTTCCCTAGTATCATAAACCTTTAGGAACTGAGAAGTTAAACTTTTTATGGCATGGCCCCATCATGGTGCACCATATGGTCCCAGCAACAAACCATGAGTTCATGTATGGAAATCATTGGCCTGTTCCCAAAAATGGGCACAACTTGATGTAACCTGTTAAATTGCATTACACTTTGCACATATTGCACATAAGAGTGTGTGTGATGTTTTCCATATTTTTGGGTTTGATGCTTGATTCCAGTAGTTTTCTAATAAATAAACTAAAAAAATAAAAATATTTGGTCCTATTTTTTTTACCTAATCCATGTTTTATTTCCTTCATTATGTGATTTAACCATGGGTGTACTCTTTGGATGTTTTTTACA
Source organism: Pinus taeda (assembly GCA_000404065.3). Classification (NCBI taxonomy): domain Eukaryota; kingdom Viridiplantae; phylum Streptophyta; class Pinopsida; order Pinales; family Pinaceae; genus Pinus; species Pinus taeda. The sequence goes on along the minus strand of APFE030223421.1, from coordinate 235,285 downwards.
ATATAGGGTGGTATTTTTATTGTGACATATGTTCTACCTTAAGTGAATTTCTCTTGAACTTGGAATATAGGGGTATGTCTCACACTTTTGTTTCCATTGCATTATTGCAATTTCCATCTTGATTGTGCCTTAGCTTTGGCCCCATCAGGTTGTGATATTAGCCCATCTCTCGTATGCATGTGATAACTTGGAAATAAACCTTACCTATACATGGATGCCATAGTTTAGCACCTTTATTCCATGGTGGTATCCATGGAATGTTTATTTATCTCCTTTTCAAAATTACTCCTTTTGACTTTCCATGACTTACAATCTAAGCCTCATTTTTCTCTTCTTCGTCCATTTCTAGGATGACCATGGGAGCATTCCACTACTTTCTACCTTGTGATTTCTATATCTCTTCAGCCTATTTCATACATGTTGATAAACCTTGCTTTATGTTTTCAATACTACTTTCATTCTTTTCTCGGCCCACTTCTTGCTTTTACTTAGCTGTCTTACCCTTTCTTAGAGGGGCCACTGCAATGGGTCATCTTATTTTCCAACCTCTTTTCCTCCTTATGCTTAAGATGGTTCAATCAAATCATAACTATTTTCGACCATGTATACCATTCCTCTAGAGCAAGATTCCTTTTTATCCTTCTTATTCTCATTAAAAATTGAAAGGTAATAAGCATATTTTTATCTCTTTTTTCGAGCTCGCTAAAGCTAAATGAAAGAGGAAATATTGAGCTCACGTATCATATATTTCATGGTCATTAAACTATGAAGGAGAATAAAAGGAGAAAATAGGAGAGGAATTATTTACTTATTATTAATTAAATGGAAACATCAGTTGTGTCGCCCTTAAACATGGAACTTATTTAAGTCACTATCTCACAACTAGGCTTTAGCTTACCCTAGAGCCATAGGTACATATGAGTTTTTCTAGACACTTCTCTATCGAGTTAATCTTGTAGAGGATATGGAGTGTGCTTCAATGCCTCCTATGTCGTTTCAATATATCACGTGGTGCTCATTAGTCAATGTTTCCAAGTCACTTTTGTATCCGTTGTTATGTTTTTAAGGGAATTCTTAACCTCTATTGGCCATCTACAATCCTTGTTGAATATTTTGTGTTGGCCATCCCTGTGTTAATTATACTTCATCTCTTGATGACTTCATCCATTCACATAATATATCAGTTTGTTATGTGCCAATTTATGGGGGATACATTAAGGCCCTGTTCTAATGGATCTTCACCTCTAGACTCTAATTCATTATCGAGGAGCTTGATCTAGGAACCAGTAGTACCTTAGAGCTTGCAACCCTTAGTGGGAGGTTTCCTTTCGATCAATAGTGGGTTTACCTCATCGCCTCCTAATCGATAGAGTTCGCGAGTGTTTTACTTCAACTCATTTATCCACACTTAGTGGACTATTCTAGGTACCTTGGGTCCATTATCATCATTGTTCGATCCCCTCACATTTGTTAATGGTACATCTCATTGACCAGTAATTAGATGATTTCTACCATGCTCGACATTAGAACATCTATTTGCATGTTATATATTCATACCATTATGGTTATGTAGAAGATCCTATGTTAGTGATATCTCACACTTATATGGAAACCTTTTCAGTTTTCGTTGGAGTTGTGTATTATTCATGTACATTGAGGACTACTATGGGGCACTTCTATTTTATGTGTCGATAATCCTATTTATGTTTATTGTGACATAGATAGACACTTTATTTTCTAGTGGCTATTATTTTTTTGGTTTTTCAAAATGATCCACTATGTTTTTCTCATGGCCATGTTCCAACATTTCATGTCATGGATCTGTAGTGTATAGTGGTGGCCATGTTCAGTTTCTCTTTATGACTGAGTATCAATATTTATTCCTCGAGGATTTTATCAGTATGGTTGATACTTCAACATTTCAATTCCTCTAATTCGTCTTTGCATTCACAACTCCTTGCTCCCATTTTGAACTCTAGGTTTTATTGTAATGCATTTTGGTCATCTATTATTCTTTTGGAATCATGCATTAGGGGACATATTTTATTAGCATATTTTATAATATTTGAGTCAGTTACAGTCATCCTTATAATATTGGCCTTTTCTCATAGCCTATATGCTTGTTTTTAAGAATTTTTTTGCAGGGACGCTTGTTTTCCACATGCAATCTACTACCTTGCCTAGTTCTCAATGTATAATGTTGTTTGTGAGTGTTAGATTACCCCTTTATAACCCATGCTCATTCATATTTTTCTATAATTTCACATTACTTAGGAGATTAGACCGATGGATTACCTTTATGAATTGGATAAGGATGTATTATTATCGACTTTTCCTAATTTCTCTGCCCCCAAGCATCCAAATTCATTCTCCTAGGGAATCCTAAATTCCTATATATACTTGTCTCATCAGCGATTCAAGCTATTTTTTAATTGAGAATATGATATTTGTTGTCATTATTATAGTCAAAGTGGGACTCTAAGAATATCATGTTGCTAGGTTGAAGGAGAGGTGATTCTTGTGTCTTAGAGTTATATTGTTTATGTACTTCATTTTGATATAATATAAATTGATTCCCTTTGAAATTTCCATTTTGTAATTCGATGAAATATTGCATGTTCAATTTTGTTATGCATTAATATTGTGGTTGAAAGGAAGTATGTGGTTGTTCTCTTTCTTTTATGTAGTTTCCAGGCAAGGAATATGTGCTAAGACATATGTTAGATCTTCTTCCATGTTGGCTACAAAAATAGAGAAAAGGATTTAGCGATAAGTCCAGTAACTCCCATCACACTTATTTTCCAATTCTCATCGACATAACTAAGGAATTGTTTGAATCAATTCTTAGCACACGTTTGTCTATCTAGTGATCCCTAGGCAAGGATCATTGAGAAACAACTCCTTGTAGATTTGAGTTTTCAGCTACAAAAATACTCATTCTAAGATGTCTTAATCATCAAGTAGTATGAATTAATGGATAAGAATTATTTATTTCATCATGAAATATAAGTCTACTTAGTGCCACATTCCATCCCATGTGGAACCCTTTGATAAAAATAGACCTACTAAAAATAGAAAATTTTCCAAATGATAGGAATGTTTAGTACTAAATGAAAAGTGGTCATATGTGCATCTAGTAATTTATGTAAAAGGACTTAATTATGGTGAGAGTGTGTGTTATAATAAGGTCTTTATGAACTATTGAATGCAATGTAAGAGAAAAATTTATTGTAGCAACACAAAGTTTCATGTAGCAATTTCACATAGCTTTGCAACTATTCTTGCATAACAATGCAAAAACTATTTTTAGCATATTTATCAAGCATTGCTTCATATTTTTATACAACATCACTTATGTCATGAGGTAATTACAATCAAAGAAACATAAATTAGGATTTATATAACATTCCATTAATTATTTTTATGATTATATGTACTTTCTTTGCATTTTGAATTCTACTTTCCACAAATTGGCTATATTAATAACACTTGCCTTTTATCTCCAATAATTTCATTATCTTCAAGTTGAGTTACATATAGTGGGTAAATTATAATTTGTTTAAGCATTGATTGGATTTCCTTGCAATTGGGTTAGGTAAATTTCTAGTAGCAATCATGATTTGTTAATGAGAATTACCTTTACTTCAACCATCAAAGTAAGACCTAGAGTGTTATTTTCTCCTTAATTAGCTAGGATCTTAGTCATAGATAATTGCATACTAAGTAAAATAGAGCGTGGTTTGAACATATAGTGGACACACCTGTGAATTTCATATGTACCCCAAGGTGATGACAAAAGTTGGTCACTATAAGAGGGTGGCATTCTTGATATAATTATGAAGCCCAACAAGGTGTTTCAAGAAAATTATATTATAGTATATTTTGGTCATATTATTTCATGTAGGTGATAAAGCAAGATATTGACATATTTATTCAATAGTGATGGTATAATGGAGAGAAATCAATTGCATAAGGATATAGGGGTGAATATTCCTCACTTGATTGTATTTCATATTTTGTTAGCATTTTGTGATTAAAGGTTCTTCCAATGGGATTTTCCTTAAGGAGCCATTTTTGGTTCTAGTCATATGAAAGAGTAAAATTGACCAATTTCATTAGATATTGGTAATGGAATAAGTTAGTTTGTGCACATGGAAAGAGCATGACTAATTTTTGTGAACTCCTAACTCATTAGTTCCTAGAGGAGCTTTTTAGGTATCCTTGTAGTATCCTAATTGATAGTAATAAATTGCTATGATAGACAAAGTAAAGGATGTAAGTAATATCTTATGTGATTTCAAGCTATCGTCTTCTTTTCCTTAACCTATGTCTAGAGATATAAATATTCATTGAAAGAGGTATTAGGGTCTAAATCCCAAAAATGGGTAAGAGATTAGGTTTCATTCCAAAGTAAAGTGGCTTCCTAATTGAGACTGAAATTGACCTAATAAAACCTCATTGTTAAATGGGGTTTGCTAAGGCATTCCTTCGTCAATTTTCAATTACCCACATACGCCAATTTGAGAGCTATATTTTATGTGATAATCATTTTCCCTTGGTAGAAAGCCTTTCACATGTTGGTAGATTTTATACTTTTGTGATAGAGAGTTCAGAATCTCCATAGTAATATACGAAAGTTGTCGATATTTTGAATCCCAAAGAGTATCCGTCTCCAAGACAATGGTTAAAAAGAGAAAAATAAAAACAAAAGAATAAATAAAAATCAAATTTTAAAAGCCTAAAGAATAGACTAAAAACACCCTACATTAATTTTAAAAATTATTAAAAAATAATATTAACATAATAATCTTAATAAATATTAATAAGATATATAATGTAATATATAATAATAATCATATATAATATAATATTAATAATACTATAATGTATTATAGTAATTATAATGCCTGATGTATATTATTTAATTATATTAAATAAGGAGTATTATATTATATAATTATTGTAGTTAATTTATATAAATTAAGTGCATATTAAATTATATTACTTAATAATAAAAGTGAATATTGTTTCAATTTCAAGTTGCCCATGGAAAATGGAATTGACGAATGAATTAATATGAAACAAGAAAAGAATTAGATATCGTTAAGGATTATGACACATTTCTCAAAATTGATAAGTCTTAGTTGACAAGTGGATCATATGGGCTCCTTTTAAGATCATTAAATCAAGAATTTTTAATCACTTGGTAGCTTGGATGGACATCATCTTTGAGGTTTTCATACAAAATAGAATGAAAATAGAAATTGGGGTTGTAGTACTTTTATAAAGGATATTTGACCCTTTTCACCATTTTTTTCTAATGTAAGGTCACATTGATTGATATGAATCTTGCTTAAAATTTATTAATATGCTTGTAAAAATATTAGTTTCATAGGATTTCTATTTGACGTGACAAAGAAAAACTATCAAATTGCTATAGTCTAATTGAACTAAAAATGTATAACACTTTAGGATCCATTCACCTAATGTTAGAAAGTGTGAACACCACAATGTTTTTTTTATAGGTTGGAGCTCTGTGATCGCATAGTAGAAATATTTTAGTTCAAAAATTTGTTTGATAAGAATTAACTCTGAGGTGTGATAAGAATTAACTCTGAGGTGTGATATGTGAAACAGATGTAAATGATCGGAAGCCACAACATGCTATGAGGAAAATTGTTTACTTTGCAATGCATTGCAATTTGGAACATTTTCATAATATATCACAAAATATGAAAAGAGATTATAAGTTGTGCAATAACAATATGTAACAAAAATTTGTTTTCTTATAATGCATTTTGTCAAAATACATTTAGAAAGAAGTTTTTTAAAAGAGTGATATATCATGAATTCAAATTTTTTTATAGGGATGAAATGTGTATTTTCTTAAAATCAATCCATATTATTGATGGAATGTTTGGAGAGTGTCTAGGAGTTAGCTCAAAATAGAAATTTGATTAATTTTTGTAATCAATTTGAAAAATTAGTGTCTTGAGATTCAAAATTTGAAAAAGGGAGGGACCTAATCTCTTTTTTTTACTTTATCATGTGAAAAAGTAAAAACTATTTTTTTTTTCTACTTTATAATGTGTAAAGGTAAAACCTATATGGGAAAGTTGTTTCTTAATGCTCAAAAATACCAAGGCATGCATGTCTCAAACAATCTTTGGCCCGAGTTAAGTGCAATATGCTCATTTTTCAGTATCTCCTATAATTGCATTTTTGTTATGTCAAGAAAGAGCTTCATGTAGGATCCATGTTCCATATAAACCGTTGTAAGTTTTAGTACAAATTTTTGGTTAGATGAATGCCTAACTTTATTTTTCCAAAACATATTCATTAGTCTCTTAACTACCCTAATTAAGTTAATTTTATAATAACCTACCAACAAAGGCCTTAACTACCCTAATTAAGTTAACGTAATAATGAACTACCAATGAATGTCTACATGAGGGGAATTTTGAGGTAACAAATGAGATTAAAAAAAAAATGCTCTAACTACATTAACTTTAAAAAAACCAATAGGGCTCGTGATGGTGATGTCATCCCCAAAGGAAAGTATTTTTGAGGGAAAAGAAAAAAACTATTTTTTTAGTTGTATATTTGGTTTATCTCCTTGTAGGTTCACTCAAATTTCAAGAGCAGACACCGAAATTCCAAGAGGTTCACTCAAATTTCAAATTCCACACCCAATGAGTACCTATTCTGCATACTTTTGAGTAGATACACATTAAAAAGAAAATTGAAAATATAGACAAAAAATGTGTCGTTGAAAAATAATAGAAAATACATACAAAAATTGTGTTGAAGCACATTTTTTTATAGATATTTTAATTTTTTTTTGGACGTGGATCTACTAAGAAGTATGTAAACTAGGTACATGTTGGACATGGAATTTAATTATGCATCCAACAGGCGTCGAATCTTGACATTTAAGTGAACCTACAAGGAGATAAATCGAAACTACATTAAAAAAAGTGGTTTTCTTTCTTTTTCTTTAAAAAATCATGAGCCTTGTCTTGTTATTTTAACAATTATTGTATTATTTTCCTTAGGACACTCATTTTGGAACTTAAAATTCCCCTAATGCAAGCCTATTTTTCTTGCTATATCAAGGTTACATCTTCTAATAGAATACTTCCAAATGGTTTTCAAACTAAATTTAATGAGATAAGACATTAATTTGTCAATTTTTTATAACATTTCTAGAACATGGATTGTGAAAATACACATTAGGTTGAATTATAATATGTCAAACAATTTCCTTATCAAATTATATAAAAATTATCCATAAGGCTTCTAACAATATGACTTGTTTATGAAATTTTAATTCTTCTAGTGCCTATTTTTTTTAATAATTAGCCTTATAGATTTTAATAAGGATAGAAGTAAAAACACTTAGGTACATTAAATTTTTATTTAATATTTTTTTAATAATCTCACATGCATTAGGATTGAGATTTAGCAACAAATAAAATCAAATGTGCAACAAGCAAAAGGCATGAAGAGTTTATGCTCAAGAAATCCTGAAAGAGTAATTTTATGTTGTCATTACAATCATGTATTTATTGTTGTTGTACAATTAGGTACTTTTATATGATAATAGATGACCATATGAGCTAATTCATACTTAAATATTTTTTTGCACCGTCTCCATAACTACCCTTAGTAAAATATCAATGAATCAATCAACTGAGTCCATGGTACCCTCATCCCTAACTTCAGTCCTTACTCTCATATTCGATGGACAATATTCATGATTTAGATGTATAATTTAGCCATTCATATACCCGCTTAATAAATACTTATGATTGTAATATTTATCAGAACCCTGTAGGGATCCCTATAGTTAATATTTTAAACTACTTCAATACTCATCTCCATTTTTACCATCTTTGATTTTAGTCTTCTTCAATGTTCATCTTATATTTATAATAAGGATCATGTTTATTGAATTCCATATGAAAATGAACCATTCACCAAAATATATAAGTTTTCAACTCTGATAACCATTAATTATTTAGGAAGATCTTTCTTGAACTTGGTTCATTAACCAATCTTGAAAATAGGCATTTCTTTTGTTCCACCTACATCATCATTAATAATCATCCTCAACCTTATCTAGGTTAACTGTAACTACATTTTACATTTTTTGGTGTATCCTCAACCATTATAATTCTCAAGTGGTTTTAGCTTAACAAGAACCATACATTACATACAGTGGTACCCCACTAACCACAAACCCTTATTTGACATGAAAAGTGGATTTTAGTTTTCTATGAACGCCCATCAATCAAATTTTCAAGCTATAGTTTCCTTATCATTATTAATATCCTTGATCATTTGTATCAAACACATTTTCATTGAGGCTAATATAGATTGTTTACAAACATAGGAGCATGAAAATATTCTTTTCAATCACAAAATAGCATTATCAAGAAGGGTCATCAAACTTCATAGGGATTCAATTTTAGTTATTTTTGTATCTAAATTATAAAAGACTTGATATTACTTTTACTACTTACCTGCCTTGATTTTATTGCTTCGTGTTCAATAAATTTCCACTCATTAATTCTCTTTCAATTATGCCAAGGAATTTATGTTCATTCTTCTATGGTATTTCTTCCACTTTCTTTCACCATCATCTTCTATCCTTCATCATATTTTTCCACTTATTCTCTCATCATCCCCTTCTTTCATCCTACATAGATTACATCATATTTCTAAAATTATGTAGTATTTTGTCTTCTACTTTTTTTGTATTTTTCTTTCATTTTGTTCTTAATGTTGTCGTGTTATTTATTTTCTTCTTGTGGCTTGTTCTGTTTTTTGTTATATTATTTCATCAACATTTATGATCTTCTTCATGTACTTTAAAATCCATACATAAAATAATGTTTCATATTATATTTTATTAAGTTCTAATAAGGAAGTTATAACCCTAGTTTGGAAAATGTAGTTTGTACACCAGTGTCATGATTTGACATAGTTATTCTTTACCTGTGGGGGTAAATTTTCCTTTTCATGAAATACATCAATCATCATTTGTCCTAGATACACATAATTTTAGATAAAATTTTATCGAGGTTAATTTAGCACTTAAAAAAAGATGAATTCATGACCATATCTTTTTCCATGATCAAAACAATATTATCATGGAGGATCATCAAAATTCAAATCCATTCCTTTTTTATTTACTTTTAATTTTAATTATTCAATGCATGGAATTACTTTACTACTTACCTGCCTTATTTCTCAACTTCATCCTTTGTCCTTTATCCTTATGTTGATGCACCGGATTTTGTTGTCACCACCACAATAATACCAATAAGTTTAGGGTCGTGTCATGAACCATTTTAACTCTATTTGCTGGTACTCCTATCCCATATATTAACAATGTCATGGTGACTCACTCATAACCTCATAAGAATTCTCTTGCTATAACTTTTTGGAAACTCTTTCAATCATGTTTTTTATAGTGATGTCTAATGAATTATATAGCAACATATTGCTATACATGTTGGAGCTTGTGGATATTGTGCACACTAGTGAATACTCTCCAAAAATAATTGTAGCTCCAACCTAATCACTAAATAAATTCCATTCTTTCTTTTTCCAAATTTTAGCAGTAAAAGTTCAAACTTGTCTAAAGATATACACCATTCTACCATTAATTCTAGTCTTTCCTTTTATAGGTAGAAGAATCCTTAAGAAAGTGTGAGCAATCTTGAACGTCATTCAATGTAGTATCTAGAAATTATAGAATTCCTAATTCATATATCAAACAATGGAATAATTATTTTGGATGGCAGATAAGGAAATCTGAAATAGTGTACAATGTGTGAGAAGAAAGCAACTTGAATCTAGAGGATATACAAAGGTGTGATGTTTTAACTTGCATGACAACTTCACTCGTACTTGATTTTATGATTGAGATCCAACAACAAATATATGCCTACATGCATTTTTTTGTGTAAATTAGCTGATATATTAGATCACAAAAATGCTACATATAGTTACAAAAAGGGGCCTACCATTTGCAGAGGGAAAGGAGAAAATGCAAGCCCGCAAAATAAAAGACCACTTATATAAGCCCTATAGCCAATCACTGTTAAGATAGGAAACATAATACACAACAACTAACACAAACTTAACCTGAGTCACACATAAATTGAAACATAAAACGGCCAACCTCACAGGGTTGCCAGACAAAAAGAGAGCAAATGCTATCATAGAAGGCTGCTTAAAGGCCCGTCGAAGCTTACATTCACCAAACATAGACAATAAAAAAAGAAAAGGATAAATAGGAACCATCAGTAGAAGACTTCCCACCAGGAATCCCACTGGTCAATTTTGGTAACACCTGGAGAACCAAGAACACTCAGACCAACACCATCGTCTCCCTTGGGAACAGTGCAGGGCCTGTGGTGTCTGATGATGGTTGTTTTGGAATCATCTTCAGGGATTTCAATAGAGACATTTAGCCCATGGTGCATGTACAACTTGAAGAGCTGAATAAACCCTCCCCAACTTTGAGAAATCATTTTAAGTTCTTCCGTGAGGGAGTTGATGGTAATCTCTAGCTTGTCTAGCCGCGTGAATTCTTGGTAGAGGAGAGGAAGTTCACCTGGTAGGCCTCCTTGAAAGTGGCACCTTGCATGCTCATGGCTTTTGCAAGCATCTCTTTCATCTGCCAACCCACACTCTACATTCTCAAGAACTCGGTAGCTCTGGTTGCTAGGGTGCCCGGGTCTAAGATCTAATATACCTCCTCGCTGATGGATTTACTATCCATCCCTTCATTGGCTTTGTCCACCTCAATTTTGAGCTCTTCGATAATTTATTTTCCTTTTTTGGAAATGGAAGCCTCATAATCCTTCTAGGCTCTCTTTAAATCCCTGGTAGCTTTGGAGCTGCAGAGGTTGCACTTGGCTATGGAAAGATTGTAGGTGCAGACTATTGAAACGTGAATTCCTATACACGAAACTACAAACACGTGGCTAACCTTTGAGGAATACCATGAGTAGCTGAAACCTTTCCCAATTGGCTCTGTATAAATAGTGAGAGACGTGGTGCGAGGGACCATGATCTTCACTGAAACTTCTATATTTTCCATGTTTCTGATAGCCTAGATCCCCAACAAGTGATTGACGACATTCCTATTATTATGGTTGAGAGCATTTGGGTGGCCACGCTTATCACTTAAGAGAAGAGGCCACGCGTACCCAAAATCGTAAAAGGTATGCTGATCTTCCATCTTTTCTGATGTGAGCCATAGGACAATTGCTAGTGATGCCACCACCAGGCATTAAGGATTAGGGAATAAACATTAGGAGAAAACCACATTATTCATTGATGATTAGTACCTTGTAAGTCATCCTGCTCTCCTGACACGCCTGTGAGGTCTTGCCTTGAGATTTGAACACATTTATTCTGAAGATTAGCACATGTAACACGCTGCCAATAGGTGTCAATGTCATCATTCGGGTGGTCGACTGCGTGGTTGGCTATGCTATCTACCATTGCATTTGCACTGCGCTTGATTTCCTATAGAACGACTCGATTGAGAGCGGAGAGATGTTTAGCGATGAGCGTGGTGATCATGGTGAGGTGCTAATGCTTAGTAACTTTCTCAGAACATGAACCATTCTACATTTTCCTCACAACATTAATGGCTAAGAGCAAGTCTCCTTCCACTATTGTTTCCCCACTACCCAGGTAGATTAGGATTTGCAAACCCTGCTCGAGAGCTACAAATTCTGCCTCACTGTTAGTGGCTTCCCCCAAATATTTTCTGTAGATATAAGGAATTCCCCCTTTATCATTGCGTATGACACCTCCAAGGCTGGTTGGGCCAAGGTTGCCTTGAGAGGCTCCATCAAAATTTAATTTGTTGAACCTCGAGATAGGAGGTTGCTAGGATAGCAGAGGAGTGGTTTGAGGTCTTTGTGCTAGAGATTTGAGGCTAGTTGTAGTACTCATACCAAATAGTTGTAGAATTCAATTGTCATTAGTGAAGGGCCTATTTGCCTGTTCTACTTTACTACTGGTAAGGGCAGTTTCTCGCATATTTTGCATGATGCTTGTTTTGATGGTAGCTAGTTGCCTAGATTCCCTCTGAAAAATTCTTCTATTTCTTTCTTTCCATGTGGACCAGAATATAAAGCTGAGGCTTAGCCTCTATATGATGTTTATAGTGTCACAGCTAGAATATTTGGTTCGCTAGTTGGCTATGCTATCTTCTATGGACTCTCTGTTCCTATCTATTTTTTTGAAGATCTCATCCATCCATACCCATAGTTTATTGGACCATTCGCAATTGTTGAGGAGATGATTCATAGACTCCTCTTCTTTTTCACAGAGGGGGCATCAGGATGGACCAATGAAGCCTTTTTTGCACAGTTTCTCCCAAGTGAGGATCCTACGATGCATTAGGAGCCATAAGAAAGTCTTTATCTTTAGCCAAATGGTGGTATCCCAAACATTATTGTGCCAAATCACTTTCTCTTCCAGATCCCCATGTTCTAAGTAAAGTCTGGCTTCCTTTAGGTTGAAAGTGCCTCCATCAAGTTTTCCCCACCTTAGTTGATCTTCATGCTTAGAGTAGCGAATCTTCCTCTTATCTAGATAAGAGTGCAAGGATAAGAGAAGGTTTCTCATCACATCTTCCTGTGGGGGAGTGTTAGGGTGCCAATGTCTCCATTGCTTGTCTGTGATACTGTCACTCCAGTATTGGTTCACCCTAAGTTTTCCTTGTTCCTGATACCTATGTTATAGGGGAGGATAATCAGGACTCTCAAGATTGGGAAGTTGTTGCCAAGCATCTTCCCAAAAGAGAGTCATGCTACCATTGCAGATTTCCTAAAAGCAATGATCTTGTATGATGTTTCTATTAGCCCATGCTAGGTTCCAAATGGGGGATCTGGCTGGAGGGTCAGCCATTCTAATGAGATCCTGAGGGTGCCAGTTTTTAGCATACCTAGCTTTCCATAGCCTGGCCCAGGGTGTCTTTTGTTCCTTGACCCATCTCCACTAGAGCTTGGCACCATAGGCTTTGTTTACTGTGTCTAGCTTTTGAAGCCCCAGACCACCCAAGATCTTGGGTTTACAAAGTCTTTCCCACGCTACTAGAGCCCATTTCTGTTTGTCAGCTTTTCCAGACCATAGGAAGGTTCTTTGAATGTTTCTTATTTTTTGGAGAACACCTTTGGGAGCCAAAAGGATGGAGAGCATATACTGAGGAATAGCTTGTAGGATAACCTTAGTCATAACAAGCCAGCCAGCGAAGTTAAGGACCTTATTAGTCCAATAATTAGTCTGTTCTTCGAGGTTGGATAGAGGTTTCTCCCAGTAGAGCTTTTGCCAGGGATTATCAGCGAGAGGGATCTTGAGATACTTAGAGGGAAGGCTTTACCTTCTGAACCCTGTTAGGACCTCATATTGTTCCTTTTTGACCACACATTTTCTATGATGTCATCCTTTTCAAACTATATTTAAAGTCCTTGTTATTGTTTTAACCCAATTATTCCAAAGGTACACAATGTTTCTTCTCATCACTATACGTTTAATTATTTTACATATAATTACGCTATCTTCATAGTTAATCATGGAATTGTTAGTTGTTGAACAATTAAAGAATGATGTGCAGCTCACGTTGCTGAAATTGCCTGGAGATTGCAAGACTATTTTTGCAGTTGCTGGAACAATAAGAACAACATGCAAATCTCATGGCTGAAACAGTTGTGATTTGTTGTCTAGATTTGATAACAACAGAGGAAGAACACCAGAGCTGCTACACTGGGCAACGATCATGATCCAAAGACAACATTGTTGTAACAACATCTTGTTGATGGGAAATTGATTTCCCTATTTTTGTATATTGGGTTAAAATAGAATTTACAATGTAATCTATTGTAATAGATGTCTCCTCTTTAAAAAGAGGAGACATTTACATTAGAAGGGGATGAACAGACTATGGGAGAGGCTTAGTTGAAGCAACAAGATTGGAATCCTTTTTGTAATATGACATATTGATGGATGAATAAAATTTTGTTCTAAACATCTTATTCTAGTTCTTGTCTCTTGGGGAATCTTGGGAGAAGGACAGGGCCCACCTTCATCACAAGATTCACCCATTATATTACTGCAGTGTGTTAAGTGTGTGTTTTATCCATGCCTTGTTAACAGTACTGTTATTGAATATTGTTTATACATCCTTTGCTGGAACTTTGTTTTCTCTCCAATTGATTGCTATATTGTTTAAGTTTATCTGCAATCAATTTATGAGTGTTTGATTGGTGGTTAAGTTTACAGAGTGAGTTGGGAAGCTCGATAATCAGAAACATGTGTTGAAGGTTCCCGCTCTCGGAGTAGGGTCATGTTCTCTGCTACAGCCTAGCCCCTGCTTTCCTTTGCATATTGATTCTCTTTATATTACTCTTTGAATGAATTTAAGCATTCCTTGGTAGTTGTATGCAATAGAGTATTTTTGCTGTAACACAAAGTGGAGTTTTAGTTTGTTTGGACAAGGTATGATTAATTTTTACTACAACTTTTATTGCTTTTAAGATTGAGTACATAGAGTACAAAGTTGCCTTTGAAATAGCCAGACTTCCTTGGGTTGACAATTTATGTAGCACTTGGTTGTTTAAAATTAATAAGAAATTAAAGTGACCAACATTTTGGCGTCGTTGCTAGGGAACACAATCATAGATTTTAAAAGCATTAATGATTTTCTTTTAGATGTATAGGATACATGAGAGGACGCAAGAAAACTAATCCTCCAGGTGGCAAGGGCAAAGGAAGAGGAGGAAGGAAAAATTTTATTGATGAGATTATTTCGAAACCTGAAACATCTCAGAGGATAAGCTCTCGGAGGCCACAGACTCAGCTCCCTCTCCAAACGAACTACGAAATGGAGGAAGTAGTAGGACCTGAAAGGGATGAAGAGACAATAGAACAAACTGAGGAGTTAGTGGAGGACATTGAAGAACCAATAGAAGATATTTAGGGGCCAACGGAAGTTGAGGAACTAGTTTAGGACATTGAAAGTCTGACAGAAAGCGCTAAAGACCGGGCAAGTGCAACATGGGAACAACCAATGGATTGAAACAATGAAGGACTCTTCGGTGGGGGACGTGGAGGAAGAGAAGGTAAAGGCGAGAATTCTCTCTCCACCTTGGAATTCCCTATTGAGGATCTTCCCAGAGGGGCAACTCTTATGAAAAACATCCCACTCTCAGCCATACCTAACTTCCATGGTTTATCATCTCAAGACCCTGATGAATTCCTGTTTGAATTTGATATATTGTGTAGAATTTATGATTATGTTACTAATCCTCAAAAGTTGAAGTTATATCCAGCAACATTAAAAGGAAATGCACTAAGATGGTTCATGAGCCTAGGAGGACATGTGATCACAACATGGGAGCAGATGAAGGAGAAGTTTCTGGACAAATATCAAGACTATTTCCGGACAAGAAAAAGAAAGGAGGAACTATTCAAGATGGTTCAGAAGGAGGATGAAAATCTAAAGGATTTCATGGAGAGATTACAATATAATTTGTAGAGATCTGATCACCCTAATATGAGTAAGGGTATTCTTAAGACAATACTATTGAAAGGGGTACGGGATGACTGTTTAGACATGTTAAATATGCTTGGTAAAGGGGATATATCTAAGGAATCATATGATGAGATTGTCAACCTCTGTAAGAGATGTTCAAGAGGAGCAACAAACAAACCAAAAAGGAGGGATAATACATATTCAAGAGTCCAAAAATCAGCCAGTGGGGGAGCAACAAGAGCTGAAATAGGTAATCTACTTGAAGAATTTAAAATTGAAATGTTAAGTTCTTTTGCTTCACAGATTGATACCTTGTAGGTTAGAAGGAAACAAGCAGAGGCAGAAGCTGCTTTGGCTGTCTTCTATCCTAAATGTAGAGAAAAACATCCACTAAGGGAATGTTGATTAGAAATGGTACCAATTTGTACCATTTACAAAAAGGATCATGAAACTCAACAATGTCCTTCTCTACCAGGAATAAAAGTGGCCTTACAACCAACTAAGGAGGAAGCTGAAGGAGTTTATTGACTAACACAATGGAGGCAGTGGCAACCACAAGGACAAGGTACAAACTCTAACATGCCATTTAATCATTTGAATAATTATCCTTCTTTTAATCAAGAAAATTACCCGCCCTTCAATCAAATACAATATCCACCTTTTAACCAAATGAATTTCCCACCCATGCAACAAAAAAACCCTCCCTTTGTAGACCCTACAATGTGGACTCCCTGGCCTCCACAACAACCTTAATTTAATCAATGGAACCCAAACTGGAGAGCTCAACAAATGCCATTTCCAAACCAATTTCCTCAGTATCAACAACCTCTCTCTCTACCATCAGGTGCCCCGCCAAATAATCGAACAATGAAACCCCAGCTACCTGTACAACTGAACCCTAATCCTAATAATAATAAAGTTGTGCAAGTCATCGATATTCAAAACCAACCTATATCTCATGTTCTTCCTATGTAGTGTAATGATATCCATTTGCGGTCTGGGAGAATAGTTGAGCCTATTATTGATGATATTACTTCTTCTGACTCTAATAAGAAGATACAGAAAAGGATAAATCATCCAATAAAGGTGTTGAAACAGTCGAGCCACCCTCTATTAAAACTACTGAAACAACAGAGCCACCATTCCCTGAGTGTTTAGCTCTCACTAAGACACCTGAGCCACTTGCTTTTAATCTTCTATGGGAATTGAATATTTTTGTTAAAATTCCACTTCTGCAAGCACTCAAAGATGTACCAATTTATGCCAGAACCGTTAGAGACATTTGCATCAAGAAACCTGGTAGGAAAGCTAAAGATCCCCTTACAGTTCATGTGATGGGATATCTAGCTGCTTTAATGTCAAGAAAAACTCCTCCTATAAAATATGGTGATCCCGGTCGTCCTACGGTCACAATACAGGTGGGAAAAACTATTGTTTCACAAGTCCTGGTAGACTTAGCTGCTGCTATAAATATTATGACCCTTGAAACTACACAACTATTACATCTGAAAAATGTCATTAGAGAGACACGAACTATCCTAGAGCTAGCTGACCATTCCATAATCAAACTAGAAGGGGTTATTGAAGACCTGATCATTTCAGTCGAATCTTGGAACTACCCAGCTGACTTTGTTGTGTTACAGACTAAAACAAAGTTGGGGGGACATCCACTGATTTTGGGGAGACCCTGGCTGGCTACAGCAGATGCCTTTATTAGTTGTAGATCAGGCTCAATGACAATTTCTAATGGATGTGAAACTAAGCAGCTCACTCTCTACCCTCATGCTACACCTATGATTAACAATGATAATTCTGTATTGTTAGATTATGAGGATAATGACACTCAACCCATTTTGACTATCGGACAAGCCTTAACCTTTAAAGATGCCACGGAGGATGAAGTAATTAGTAATTTTATTTATGAACCCTCCTTGGTATCCTCTGAATCATATAATTAGTTAACTGCAATTTTGGAACCTGAAACATAGGAAAAGCTTAAATTTGAAAATTTACCTCAAACATCAACTGCTATCTCCTCTAAGAGTATAACAGTAGAGATCGAACCTAGCAAAACATTGAACATAAACCCTAACTTGATAGATGTTGAAACACAACAGTTAATGAAGTTACTTCGTGAAAATAAGGAAGCATTCACATGGGACTACACAGATATGAAGGGGATCTCCCCTGAATTATGCACTCATCGTATCTATATTAAGGAAGGATGTCGACCAGTCTGTCAACCCCAAAGGTGAATGAATCCCAACCTGAGAGAAATTGTTAAAGAAGAACTTCAAAAATTGCTTAATGCAGGGTTTATATACCCCATATCTGATAGTGAATGGGTTTCTCCATTGGTGATAGTACCTAAGAAAAACGAGAAATGGAGAGTATGTGTAGATTATAGAGCCTTAAACAAAGCCACTCAAAAAATATCATTTCCCCTTGCCATTTATTGGTCAGGTGTTAGACAGTTTGTCAGGAAAAAGATTCTTTTCCTTTTTAGATGGTTTTAGCAAATATAACCAAATCAAAATTGCACCCCAAGACCAAGATAAGACCACTTTTACTAGTCCATGGGGAAATTTTTCCTATAGAGTTCTTCCATTTGGACTATGTAATGCTCCTGCAACGTTTCAAAGAGAAGTGATAAAATTTTATTCTGATATGCTTAATGATTCTATGGAAATATTTATGGATGTCTTTACTCCTTATGGTGTGACTTTTGAAGATGCATTACAAAACCTTGAGAAAGTACTTAAACGTTGTATACAAGCTCATCTTTCCTTAAGTACTGAAAAATGCCATATGATGATGAACAAAGGAATTTTATTGGGACACTTCATTTCATTCCTAGGGATTCAAGTGGATCCATCCAAAGTGAAGGTAATCCAGACTCTTCCTATCCCTAAAACGCAAACTGATGTAAGAAGTTTTTTAGGACATGTTGGATATTACAGAAGATTTATCATTTGTTTTTCTAAAATAGCTTCTCCTTTTTTTGTGTTACTTATGAAAAATGTTGAATTTAAGTGGATTGATGACTGTCAGAAAGAATTTGATGAACTTAAGCATCAGTTGTCTACAACTCCTATTTTAAGGGGACCAGATTAGGCACTTCCCTTTCACATATCCTCTAATGCTTCAGACACTACAATTGGAGCTGTCTTGGGGCAAGAAGAAAATAATATCCCTTATGCTATCTATTTCATTAGTAAGAATATGACCCCTACTGAACTTAATTACACAGTTACCGAAAAGGAATTTTTAGCAGTCATTTATGCTATTAATAAATTTCGACATTATATTATTGGTTACCCTACTTTTGTTCATACTGATCACTCGACCATTAAGTATTTAATGAACAAATCTATTGCAAATGCCCGAGTTACCAGGTGGTTATTATTATTACAAGAATTTGATATTACAATTGTGGATCGATAAGGTAAAGAAAATGTAGTTGCTGACTTCCTTTCTTGGATAAAAACTGATGATAATACTCCAGTAGATGATTCCTTTCCCGATGAATACTTATTTGCAGTATCTGCTCATTCACCTTGGTATGTAGACATTGCCAATTACTTAGTTGCAAGGAAGTTACCATCACACCTATCACATAGAGAGAAAAGAAATATCATTCAACAAAGTGCTCGGTACAACTGGATAAGTGGGTGTCTTTTTCATATAGGACTTGATGAGGAAATTCAGAGATGCATTAGAGAAGATGAGGTTTATGATATATTGAAGGCTTGTCATGATGGCCCTTGTGGAGGGCATTTTGTTCATAAGAGAACATCACATAAAATTCTCAGAATTGGGTATTATCGGCCCTCATGTTTCAAGTATGCAAAGAAATATGTCAAGGCCTATGATAGCTATCAGAGAATGGGTCAACCTAATCATAGAGATGAAATGCCACTGAACCTCCAGGTAATACTTGAACCCTTTGAAATATGGGCTCTAGACCTTATAGGACCCATCAATCCTCCATCCAATCAAAGAGTTTATATATTGGTTTGTACAGATTATATGACTAAATGGGTGGAAGCTAAGGCACTTATTAGAGCTAACGAAGAATCTATTTTAAACTTTCTATTTGAGGAAATCTTTGTTAGATTTGGAGTGCCTAGAAAACCAGTCACAGATGGAGGAACTCCTTTTAATTCTCATGGTTTTAAGGCTACACTTCAGAAATATCATATTAATCATAAAATGACTACACCTTACCACCCCCAAGCCAATGGTCAGGTGGAAAGTACAAATAAAGTCATAGAAGCCATTTTAACAAAAACAGTGAAAGAGAATAGAAAGGATTGGTTTCAAAGGTTGCCTGAAGCATTATGGGCTTACAGAACTACCTGGAGGAACACTACAGGTTTTTCACCTTATGAATTGGTCTATGGTAAAAGTGTTGTTTTTCCTGTAGAATTTGAAATTAAGACTTTAAGAACTACTTTAGCTGTTAACCTTGATTTGAATGATGCACAGGCAACTAGGTTGTAGCAGCTTTAGGAATTGGATGAAAAGAGGTTGGATGCCATCCATCAAACAACCATCATTCAACAGCAAAGAACCAGGTGGCATGATAAAACTATTAAGCATAAGCAGTTCCAAAAAGGTAATTGGGCTTTCTTGTATGATTCTGAGTTTGAAAATTTTCAAGGAAAATTACGAACAAGGTGGCTGAGACCTTATGAGATAGATACTATTTTTCCCAATGGAACAGTAAGGCTCCTAACAATTGATGACTCTAAAACACCATTGTTAGTGAATGGGTATCGGCTTCGTTTGTACCATAAACCTATTTCTAAAGATGATTTTAAGGCCACTTGCATGGAAAATTCACATTATATCCTTTTAGGGGAGCCTGCTACCCCTCATCGCATTTAATATTTGCATTATATATTTCCTAGTAGATTAGAATGTTTTAACTAATAATCCCTGTCAAGGGTTTCCATGTTACGATTTATTATTTTGCAGGTCTCAGGTTGGGAGGCTGGATGAATATCTATTGACGCATCTTCCCCTCATGATGGATTCACTTGGTAGTCCGAAACGTTGGGTTCACAAAACTCTACAACAGTTCATTCCTCCTCCATCTAAAACAATTGTATTGCAAGCAGGATCAGGTTTCATTTTAGGAAACATTGTCATCCCACTTCAATTCACAACTCATCCCCCACATTACCTTTCAGCTACATTTTCCTATTTTTCTACAGCAACATCCATTTTTCTCGTTGCTGAAACACCAATTCTTCCCCATTTTTCCCGTTGCTGAAACACCAATTTTTCCTGTTGTCAAAACACCAATTTTTCCCGTTGCTGAAACACCAATTTCTCCATTGCTGAAACACCAATTCTTTCCATCTTCCCTTAAAAACACCAATTCTTTCGATTTTTCCCATAATTGAAGCATCAATTCCTCTCAAAAGGATGAATACATATCATTGTGAGAATCATTTATTGATCCTTATAATTTTGTTCCTTCATTTCCGCCTCCTATGTTTATAAAAAGCCTTTCATATAAATACCCTCAAAACCCTTTTTCATAACTATGGGTGATCTATTAAAGACGATATTATATTTGTAGCACATCAATCAAAGGTAAAACATGAGGTATGCATTTGTTATATGTAAATAGTAAACTATAGTTAATGAAAACATTGTGACATGATTACCAAAATCGTCGTACACTCAGACTTATCATTTTAGCCACAGTTGGGGGGGAATACCAAAATTTTGTAATCATTTCATGATATGCCAATCACCGCCATTTTTTTACCACGATCGTGTCTCATCACCCCATCTTTGTCTTATTATGTCTCAACCTCATTCGCAATGTTTACTCTGTTTTGACTGCGGTAACTCAGCTCTGTATTGTGCATTTCTCTGAAGCCAGTGATTATGGTAGGTAACGCTATTCGAAATGAACCCAACTCAACAGCTCTATTGGAATTGAACCCAGAAGTATATCAGATCTTTCAGTAGGCAGGTTGGGTAGAATATTTTCGAAGGCTCCAAGGATTTGATTTTCAGCAAGTTCTTGAGTTCGCACAGAATCTAAAGGAAGGTTACTCTACTGTTTGGGGAGTCCGAGTTCCAGTGACATAGGAGGATATAGCGTAGGCTTCAGGTTTACCAACCGAAGGAATTCGATGGTTCAGTCATAAACACATTATTTTGAATGCAGAGGAATACTTCCTTCTACTTGGAGAGAGGGTCGAGCCTAAAGGCAGGGGTGTGGCGCTTAATTCATTACCACCTCCATGCCCAATTGTTGCACAGTTTTTCAAGCACTACCTCACCTACGAAGGATGTTACCAGGTAGTTTACCAGCATGACTTTGTGTTGTTGAATCATTTAATGCATGCTCCTCTACTAAATATTCCATACTATCTGCTTGGGTATCTAAAGAATATGTCACATTATTCTGTGAATGCAAGGTACCCACTCCTTTCCCTCACTCACCATTGCCTTATTCAACTTCTAATTTAGAGAGGCTTTTCTCAACAGAACCCTCCTCCCGTTAACAACCCACCCCAAGAAGCTACTGAAATTCCTCAACCAGCAGCTAAAAATCCCCAGGAAGCTGCTGGAATTCCTTAACCGACAGCCGAAAATTCTTAAGAAACTATCAAAAATCATCAAAAAACAGTCACAACTCCCCAATTAGATGCTAAAAATTCTCAACAA
Source organism: Pinus taeda (assembly GCA_000404065.3). NCBI lineage: Eukaryota > Viridiplantae > Streptophyta > Pinopsida > Pinales > Pinaceae > Pinus > Pinus taeda. The sequence goes on along the minus strand of APFE030223421.1, from coordinate 213,027 downwards.
ACCCTTGGAATCCCTCATCAAATCGAAAATCATTATGCACAACAACGAGGGAGCATCTTTGAAACCCCAGAAAGTTCACCACTCACAGTAGTCATTCCAATTTACCCCTCCACTGCATCGACCCTACCCCATAATTTAGCCGAATCATCCACTCCCACTGTCCATATTCTGAGCGATGATTCAGATGATAACATCCCCATTTCCAAACTAAAAAGAAAAAGGTAAGAAAAGGTTGCACCCCTACCAAAAATATGAACAAGGGCCCCAACTAAGGAAGCTACTACTACTAATGACCCTCCTTCCTTAAAGAAAACTGCTCATAAATGAAAAACCACTGTTCTTCTTGCCCTTTTACCTCAAAGATGAATGAGGACATCTTCTAAAGCAGCAATTAAGACCACCATCCCAAATTCTCCACCAATTATCCTAAAACCCCATACCCCACCGCAATCCCAAGGCCTTGAATCTTTACCTCCCTCACCTTCGGGTACCGAAATGCAGAATGCTCAGGATTTTGTGACATTATTCCTTTCAGAAGATGTAGCTATAGCACAAGAACCAGCTGTTGACCGATCAAAAGTAGATACCCAAGAAGATGTATGGCATGTAGGTGCCCCACAAGATTTAGCTACTGACTTAGCAGGTGTTACATAAGAACCACCTGCTAATGAGCAGAAAATAGACGACCTAAATGTAGCTGCCCCACAAGAACCATCTACTGACTTAGCAAGTGTTACACAAGAACCACCTGCTAAGGAACAAGAAATAGATGACCTAGATGTAGCTGCCCCACAAAGACCAGCTACTAACTCAACAAGTGTTACACAAGAACCACCTACTGATGATCATGAAATAGATAGCCAGTATATTGCACAGACTATAGTTGTTACATAAGAACCAGCTACTTAGTCAGCAACTACTACACGAGATATGCAGAATTTAGATGCTCAGGATGACATAGTTGTTACAGAATCAGCTGATGATTCAGCAGATGTCACACCACAACCAACTGTTGAGGCTGCAGATAATGAAGCTACTATGGAACAACAACCCTTTCACCCACTGGAATCAGCTACAAAGACTGAAACTGCTACAGAAGGGCCTGTCACCTCAGCTTCCCTTCTACAAGAAAATGAGTTTCTGAAATCAGAACTCGAAGCTTATAATAAAGAATTAATAGTGGCAAGGGAAGCATATGAAAGAGAACTAAATTTGTATACTTTAGCTCATGCAGCATCTATAGCCGAGAAAAGTGTAGAAAAATATCGATATAATGAATACATGTGCAACCAATGTGGTAATATTACCATCTAGATGGTTATAAGATAGTCGAAGTCTCGTTTCCTGAAGCCACTCCTGCATCTACTCCTGTTATAATTAAAAAGGAACGCCCTGCTGTTACACAAGAACCAACAGGGCCTTCAAAGATTGATGAAAAAGAAGTGAAACCACAACTATCTCAGCCTACTATGGGTCTTAAAGCTGAAAGCCTTGTACCACAATCTACAAAGACTGCCTTTACTCACACTGAACCTCGACCTTCAAAGATTGTCTTCACTCAGACCTCAAGCACTCAAGAACAGATGGATATATGGAAGAAGGTTAGGTCACAAGAGAAGATATTGCAGGAACACAAATTATCATGGCAGAATCATATATATGCAAATTGGGAAGTGTTGGAACAGTCTCGTGTGCAGCACAAGGAAAATAAAAAGTTAAAAACTAGACTGTCTCTCATCTTTGATCTGGTTCAAAGACTGTTGGTCACCAGGAAACCGTCCTTTAATTATTCTGTGTTTCTAGCTGAACACTTATTGTTATTCCAAGTAAAAGCAATCAGATATTGACGACCTCATGAGGTGTCTACACCTCAATAGTTTATTGAAACCTTCACAGAGACATCATTTAGTGAACAAAATTTACTATCTGAACTCTACCTCCATAATGAAGCCATCCCTAAGAATAGAAATCTTAATTTGATCCCTCTGGCTGGTGACATTCAAATTAGAGCCTTTCTCGCTTTCTTGGCCAATCAGCTTATGTGGAAAAATGCCTTCCTCTCAACAATGCACAATGAACATAATCGCCTTCTATGGATTCGATCCAAGCCAAAGAATGCTATTGTTTTTCTTGCTGAACATTGTTGGGTTTTAAAGGAACTAGGAATGACTGAGCATATCAGAGAATTATAGGCAACAGTCTTAAAAGGCTGCTAGCAGTATGTCAAAACCAAGGGAGCTCTTGTTGTTCAGGCAAACAACCTATTTTGGGAACATTGCCCTAAGGAGAGAAAGGAATATCATCCCTTTAACCCTCTTAATCTTCAAACAACAATTTCATGGCTACCTAACTATGTTAAATGCATTCAGAAATGCACCGAAAAATGGTTGGCATTTTCACTTACCTCTTCTATGGCTACTGGTACAGCAATATAAGGCTTACTTCATATTGTCCAAGAAGGAGGAGCTTGTAGCATGGCAGAGATTACAAAATGTCTATGGTTTCAGAAACTCGATTAATAGCACCTTCTATACTTAATGTATAAGTAATTTGCACTATACATCCCAGTACTCCGATTCTCACTCAGAGTAAAATGTTGCATGAGGACATGCAACCCTTTCAGTTGGGGAGGATGTTAGGACCTCATATTGTCCCTTTTTGACCACACATTTTGCTACGATGTCATCCTTTTCAAACTATATTTAAAGTCCTTGTTATTGTTTTAACCCAATTATTCCAAAGGTACACAATGTTTCTTCTCATCACTATACATTTAATTATTTTACATATAATTATGCTATCTTCATAGTTAATCATGGAATTGTTAGTTACTAAACAGTTAAAGAATGATGTGAAGCTCACGTTGCTGAAATTTCCTGGAGATTGCAAGACTATTTTTGCAGTTGCTGGAACAGTAAGAACAACATGCAAATCTCGTGGTTGAAACAATTGTGATTTGTAGTCTAGATTTGATAACAACAGAGGAAGACCACCAGAGCTGCTAAACTGGATGTAACGATCATGATCCAAAGACAGCATTGCTGTAACAACGTCTTGTTGATGGGAAATTGATTTCCCTATTTTTGTATATTGGGTTAAAATATAATTTACAATGTAATCTATTGTAATAGATGTCTCCTCTTTAAAAAGAGGAGACATCTACATTAGAAGGGGATGAACAAACTACGGGAAAGGCTTAGTTGAAGGAACAGGACTGGAATCCTTTTTGTAATATGACATATTGATGGATGAATAAAATTTTGTTCTAAACATCTTATTCTAGTTCTTATCTCCTGGGGAATCTTATAAGAAGGAGAGGGCCCACCTTCATCACAAGATTCACCCATTATATTACTGTAGTGTGTTAAGTGTGTGTTTTATCCATGCCTTGTTAACAGTGCTATTATTGAATATTGTTTATACATCCTTTGCTGAAACTTTATTTTCTCTCCAATTGATTTCTATATTGTTTAAGTTTATCACCAATCAATTTATGAGTGTTTGATTGGTGGTTAAGTTTACAGAGTGAGTTGGGAAGCTCGATAATCAGAAACAGGTGCTGAAGATTCCCGCTCTCGGAATAGGGTCATGTTCTCTGCTACAGCCTAGCCCCTTATTTCCTTTGCATATTGATTGTATTTAGATTACTCTTTGAATGAATTTAAGCATTCCTTGGTAGCTGTCTGCAATAGAGTATTTTTGCTGTAACACAAAGTGGAGTTTCAGTTTGTTTGAACAAGGTGTGATTAATTTTTACTACAACTTTTATTGCTTTTAAGAATGAGTAGATACAGTACATAGTTGCCTTTGAAATAACCAGACTTACCTTGGTTGACAATTTATGTAGCACTTGGTTGTTTAAAATTAATAAGCAATTAAAGTGACCAGCAAACCCAAGGGTAACAGTTAAATTTTTCTGGATTGGTAAGTGAGTATTGAAAAAGAAAATGGAGTACTTATCCAAATTAAGGTCCATACCTCTCATTTGACTAAAAAGATCAAGGATAGCTTTGAAACCCTGGGCTTCCCGAACCGTTGGAGTTCCATGAAGCATGGTATCATCCACAAATTGTTGATGGGTAGTGGCTGGGAAAGGTGGCAGGGGTTGAAGGCCCTTGATATTGTTCCTTTCCTCTATAGTTTTAATGATGCGACTTAGGCCTTCCATCAACATGAAAAAAAAGAAAAGGGGAAATGGGATCCCCTTGGCGAATGCCTCTAGAGGGGGCAAAGGGAAAGGTGTGAGCTCCATTGACCAAAATAGAAAACCTGGGGTATTTGACTAAGATTAGAATCTAGTTGAACTAGTGTTGTACAAACCTGAAAGCTTCTAGAATGGGTTGTAGATACTTCCAACTGACCTTGTCATAAGCTTTCGAGAGATCCAACTGAATGATCATACCTGCTTCTTTTTGGGATTGAAGAGTGCAAATCATTTCTTGTGCTAGCAAGACATTATCCATGATTTGTCTGCCTTCCATATAGCCAGATTGGTCCTCCAAGATTATCAAAGGGAGAATTGGCTTCAATCTATTAGCCATTACTTTGGAGATAATTTTATAAAGAACATTACACAGAGCAATTGGCTGAAATTTCAAAGGGGTACAGGCTACCTCCTCTTTGGGAACAAGGGTGATGAAGGTGGAATTGAGGGATTTGAGGATGGAGGAACATTTTCGAGAATCTTCTACCACCTCCCACACTTCCAGCTGCACAATTACCCAGTAAGCTTTGAAAAAATCAATGGTGAAGCCAACTGACCCTGGTGCCTTACCATTAGGCATCTCTTTCGCTGCTTGTTCCACCTCCTCCATAGTGACAGGGTAGTCTATGGATTTATTCTGATCTTCAATAATTAACCTTGGGATGAAATTCATGACTTCCCTGATAGCCTCTTCCCTATCAATGTCTAGTTTTGTTGCTACATGGCTAAAGTGATCAATGAGGATGGACGAAATATCCTAACGAGAGTGGAGGGAAGTACATTGCTCATCCTTCAACCAAGTGATTTTGTTTGTGCACCTGTAGTCTATAGCTGAACGATGGAAGAACTTGGTGTTTTTCCCCTTCTTTGAGCCATTGTATGCGAGACTTTTGTCTGCATAATATTTCCTCCTAGTGGCATCTTTCATTACTTTTCTACATGAAAACTCTCTCAGTGCTAATGGAATCCTAAGTGATGTCCCCTTTGAGCCATTTTGTATGGATCTGTGCCATCTATTCCTTCAAGGCCTGTTTGTCTTTGAAAATATTCCCGAAGACCTCTTGGTTCTAGGATCGAAGCCAAGATTTGAGGTGCTTTAGTCTAGCTTGGAGCGAGCACATTTTGGTGCCTCTGGTGTCTAGCGGCTCGTGCCACCAATGTTTGATTTTGGAAGTGAAATCCAGATGGCCCAACCAAATTTCTCAAATATGAAAGGTCTATTTTTTGGAGTGCCAAGGATTGTTATGTCCAGGGTGATGGGTCAGTGATCAAAGCCTCCAAAAGGAATAATGTTTTATTCCATAGTGACCCCCTCAAGGAAGATGGATTTTGTTTTAAGAAAATGGTCAAGTGTGGAGGCGATCTGCCTATCTCCTCCTATTTTGTTATTTTAGTTGTATAACCCGTTTTTGCGGAGGATATCAACAGGATTTGCTGCTCTGATGAAGCTATTGAATGCATCTACATCTCTGTTCAGATTCCTTACCCCTCCTTTCTTTTCTGCCAGCAAGGTAATCATGTTAAAATCTCCTCCATAGATAGCTTTAGCAGTGGAGTGCCTACGTTTCATCTTGGGGAGGCAATCTAGCATGAACAATTTATCCTCTAGTCTTTGGGGGTTGTAGATATTAGTGCACAAGGATGTGTTGGATTCCACTATGATTTGCATTTCCAGGGAAATGTAAGATCTGAAAGCCTCTGCACTTATAAGATGGAGGGAGTGGGGATTCCAGAAAGTGGCGAGGCCTCGCTCCATTCCATTCCCTTCCACTTCCATATATTCCATTCTTTTTCCTAAATTTCTACTTATTCCTTTCGTTTTATGACTGGAGTAGTTGGGTTTCTTGTAAAAAAAAGACGTCAGGATTTTCCTTTTTGACTTTATTCCTCAGAAGTCTTTGTTTTCTTTGGCTATTTAGCCCTCTAGCATTCCATGAAAGAATATTCATAATTAACAAGGTTTAAGGGGAGAACAAGAAAGCCTCAAGGGCTTTCATCTTACGTGAGTTAAGGAGCATCTGACCTGGCTCGTGGAGTGCTTTGTTGTTTGTTCGTCAGCCTCTCTTTTTCTTGTGTTTGGCGTTGTGGTATGTTTGGTGTAAACCTTGGGCCTTGATACCTAGACCCTTTGTGGTGCCAACACCTCTGCCCTTTTAGTTCTGCATCTTGCCTTGTTATGAAGAGAAAATTGACTCTGTCTACTTCCTCCTCTAGGATATGCTCCATTCCTTTCTGTTTCCATTACTCCACCATGGTATTGAGATCCATGCCTTCCCTCTCTAGTATGCCACTGAGTTCCATATCCTCTGTTCCTATTTCACTGGCTGTCATTTTTGCATCTCCTTCTAAGTCTTTTTCCAACTTAGGACCTTGTAGGATCTCATTTGTTAGATTTGGATTGGGATCTTGGGCTTCCTGTGAAGGAGCATCCTAGATTTCTCACGTTACGTCTGGTACTTGGGGATTTTCGGCTAAAACTATTCCGGAACCAAGAAATTCAAAGGCATTGACAGTTCCTTCGATGGAGGTGCCTATTTTAAGTTGGGTTTTCTGATTGGCCTATTGTCTCCCATTTGGACAGGAAAAACATTCATGATCCTTGCCTCTATTTTCCTTGTCTTTCTCAGTTGGCTTATTCATTGGGTGTTCCCTAAACATGTGTCCATGTTCGTGGCACTTCTGTCACTGAAAGGGGATTTTTTCATAATCTATGGGTTGAAAGAAGACTTTATCTCTAAATTCTAACCATTTACCTTCATGTAGAGCACCTGAAACATCCATTTCAACACATATTCTTGCACAAGAGGTGTACCTTTTTTACACAGTGGCCTCCAAGGCTTGGATGAAGGCTCCTAGTTTGTTGCCTATCTATTCCAATGCTGCAAGTATCCAGTAATCAATGGGGGGAGAGAATAGGTGAATCCAAATAGGTGCATGTGTGAATGTTTCATGTTCTAGTGCAAAGATTTTTTTTCAGGGTCTCATGTAAAGGCCTGCAGAGGCATAGAAATACAGTCCTTCATCAAAAATGTGATCTCTGTCTTCCAGGTTCACAAAGACAATAGTGAAGAACCTTTTAGACCCCAGGTGTAACTTGACATCTCCCTTAGGCTTCCATTGGTTTCTTGATGCAGAAACAGAGGGCTTTCTTCGTAGGCCAAAAGCCCATGAACTTACAAATCATCGCATGTATTGACATATGGTCTCTGTAAGCTTGCATTTCAGGGTCGGTGATAACAACCCACAAAATCTTTGACGTTTTGGGCTTGTAGTGCCCCAGGTCCTCCTGTTTTATTGTTGCTATGGAAGATCCCTCCAGATCTGGGCAGTGTTGGGGCGGGGCCTCGGTTCCCACAGTTTTTTTGTTTGTTCCTTCTACTCCTCATGGTTCCTGCTCGGGATTGGGCTTCCTATTGTCTTTTCCTTCCAGAATCTTGATTCCATTTGTCTGTTTTTAACTTTGGGTTTCCTTGGTTGCCCACCAGCCTTTTTCTTCTTGCTTAGCTCATCTCTTCCTGCATTTTCAGATCCAGAGATCTACACCCCTTCCAATGGGGCCTTTCCTTTATCCATCATTGCTTGTTTATTTGAAGGGGCCCCATTGGTCCCCACATGCCTCATCTATTGGGCTAGGGCAAGCCCACACGTCTGAAGCTCTGCGAATAGGGCACTACCCTCCACCAAAGTTTGTGATAGTATTTAGATTGTAGACCAAAACCCTTGCTCTAAAGCTCCCCAGCCAAGGTTTTACAGTCCCTTTATGCCTACATGCATCAAGCAAGGGATACTTAGAATTTATATTTAAAATAGGAAATGTTATTTAATCATTCTATTTATATGATTGTCTTTATTGTGAAATTAGGTCATTTTATTTAAAAATAAATAGTTAATTATATTAACTATGTCATAATTAGATATTCAACTCAACCATATCCATAATTATCTCTAATACTATCTCTATTAATAACTAAACTCAATTAATGGAATCCGCATACCTAACTTCTCTTTTTGTCCTCATCTTTGATTTATATATATACTTTTATGTATGGCCTTCAACATTAGAAATAATTATTCACGATTTACAAATAGGAGTTAATCCTTGAGAATTAATGATAATGAATAGCTTAATTTTTTTACCTTCCATAGATGTTATACTATTGCCATCCATGTTAATATATTAAGGATTTCTTTGATGCATGTTTTAAAATCTAGATAACAAATATCAACCCATTTTCTAGCACCCCTCACCTCTCTATTATGGTATAAATATATAATCTCTTACCCTTTTAATATTTTTCAAGTAGAAGCTGAGATGATATAGGGCATTTACATATCTATTGTGTTAACATTTTAATTATTCAACAAGAAACTTTACGAGAAGAATTTCTTCACTAAATGGTTGTGCTCAAATTGCATCTTGAATTTCATCCTCAGTATAATTATCTTCTAGTAAATCCATTTTCATTTCTTATCAACAACTTATCTTCATGAATTTTTTTTGAAGATCCACTCGGTATTAGAATTGGATTGGCCTTTTATAAAATCTTCTGTTTTAGTTGTGGTGATGTAGAAAAAACAATGGTGCTATTTGTTATGCTAGAGTATGGATTTTGCCTCTACTAAAAGCTTATTCTGTCTCACACCCAACCCTATATTATTTCTTCCTTCATTGAACTTTTCACTAACATTTAGTCTCCATAAAGAATTTCTTGATCAATATTATTTGTTTTCTCGTGTTCAAATGTATCTAGAAACAAGAAACAAACAATATATTCCTTCTAGTCACATAAAAATATTAGAGAAAAAGTTTGTAACAATACTTTTTCCTGAAAGACATATGTTAAATTGCATACATCATTAAATTTTTTGAATTGTTTAATGATGATCTTATGCTATTCTTATTATTATCCAGTGGGGACACACATGTTATAGAATGTGTACTGCGCATATGTTCTATATTTGTGTGTGGATTCATAATATAATGGAATTTTAGACTAAAACTTATATCATCAAACTTAATTCATAATGTTATCATTCTTAATATGCTCAAATGCCTAAACAATATCATTAACTAGAGTTTCTATAGTAATTAGTATCCACTCATTATAAATATAGATGTTGTTCAAAGGAATTTTAGACTGTAACTTGGTGTGTGTGTCCTTAGCTATGGAACATACCATGATTAATAGAGGAAAATAATGGTTTAAGATCCAAAATGAAGTTTTCTAAACTTAATGACCTTGAACAAGGCCAACTTGAACCATGACAAAGATCCCATTTGATAGGATTTTTTACCTCTATAAGGGATGCTTCACACCATTAGTATGTTTTAGGCCTTTATTTGGGAGCTTTATGGTCATCATTATCTTTTGCAAAAGAAAAATGGATCTCAAGTTCTATACAATGGATGGTGGATTAAAAAAAGGGCCCCTAGGCCCAAAAGGAAGCTTCTTAAACTTAGTGGTGATGAGCATGACATTAAACCATGACATAAATCCTCTCTAGATATCTATCATTTATAGAGGGTCCTTTGGCACCATTATATGTTTATGGAAGGTCCTTTGGCACCATTAATATGTTTATGGAAGTTCCTTTGACACCATTAATATGTTTTAAACCTTTGTGGGGAATCTTTGTCATTATTAATATGTTTTCCACAGAAAAATTGGGTCTCAATAGCTATATATGGCTAGAAGATGAATCCAAAAGGATAAAGTCCAAAATAAATCTTCTCAAACTCAATGGCTAAAAATAGGCTTGCAGCCACCACATTAATAATCTTGAAAGGACTTTTCGCTACGAATTGGGATATGAGCACTAAATTTCTTAAACGTTAGGTTTTTATTATAACTTGGGGAGGAAAAAGATGGAATAGGTCCTAAATAAAAATTGCTTATATATTTAATACGTAGGAGCAAGGCCTTTAAATTAGAATGCGGACATTATATTTATAATAATAAGAGTGAGCGAAAAAACTTTAACCATAAACCAACCAGGAAAAGAACATCCTCATACAATAAATGAAACATTCTTATACTTTCTTATATTTATGGATGAGTGAAGAAACAGTACCCCCATTCCATAAATGAGGATTGCTCATACTCAATTGCCATAAATAAAGCCTCTAAGGATATAGATACAATGAATATGTTTTGTAAGTAAAGATGGGCCTTAAATCCCTACCATAATTAGCGGAGAAAAACAGGGACCACCGAATCTTCTTGAACTTGATGCCCACTAAGAAGGCTTCCACCCACCACAAAGATCCTCTCTAGGGATCGTTGGCCTCTGAGGGGTATGTGGCACTATTAATATGTTTTGGACAATAAGAATTATTAAACGATTATTAGTTTTGACTATTCAAAGCTTTGCTTTCATGGTCAGGTTCACTCATGTTTCTCCCGCCAACAGCTCCATTTTGGAGTGACAGCCCAAACGAAAGAGGAAAAAGCTCGAAATATTTGGGGTGACCCACTAAACGAAACCCGAAAGACACCTAGATTTTGAAGCTCATTCGGAGAACACGTTAACAACTAAATTAACTCAACATTAATATTTCATATTTGCGGCCTAGAGTTGTTGTTCATGTGGAAGGCATTCGAACAAACATATTTATCGCTTATAAGAGCTCCGACGACTGCTCCTCATTGTGGCAAGAATCGCGACTCGCCAGGCTCCTCTCATATCATACCACCATCATGAGCGATTCAGCGCATCCCATTAGAAGCAGCCACCGCTGTTTTCCGTTAACCGAAAGAAGGCAAAGCAAGTCAGCTCCTGGCATGTGCACCGACCTGCCACAGCCAAACACTCTGCCGAATTTGGAGACCGTTTCGACTGGTAAGGGGCTGGCGCAGAAGGTGAACAAGAGAGGTCCCAAATGTACAATGGATCCAGAATTACAAGAGTTAAAAGGTTTTATGGAACTAGGTTTTGAATTCAGAAAGGACCAACTGACCCCGCAATTACTGGTTCTTCTTCCTGGATTGAAGCGATTAGTCGATCATGAAAATAGCGCCCAGATTTTAGGGTTCGAAGAATCGCCCTTGGAAAACTGGGAACTGCCAAACCCAAATGTGGCAGAAGTGAATATGAAGGAGCATCTCAAGCTCTGGGCTCGATTTGTGGCTTCAACTCTGAAATGAAATGTTATTGTGCACATCACGTCCACGTTTCTGTCTAAATGGCAACCTTTGTGATGCAGTAAAAAGGAAGTTATGCTTACTTCATCTGATCGAACTCGAATAGGTTCAGAGTTAAAACATAACGGAAGTGGATACGAAAGAGCATATCAAGCTCTGGGCTCGATCTGTTGCTTCAACTATGAAATGAAATGTTATTGTGCACATCATGTCAAGGTTTCTGTAATTGAAGTTATATATTTTTGAATACGAAGGCATTTGCCATAGATTTTCAATCGCGCATCCGAATTGTTATGGTTTTGTTTTCTAAATATAATATCGTTTTTCCTTTCTCGCTTCCTAGCTTAACCACTTCATGGCTGACCTGATAGGGTGGCGTCAGACATTCCCATTCTACAGACATATTTAGATCAATAATGGTTTCAATGACAATTGTAGTAATTCATCACCCAATGGTTTTAATGGCCTCTCCAATCCACCAAGTAATGCAAAAGGTGCTGTAATAGGGAAACAGCCTCAATAGACGAAGATTAGTCCTAATACTCTCATGCAGAAAACCAGAAAATCAGTCCTAATACTCATGCAGAAAACCAGGGAATGGCATACCTCAAGCAACCGCTAAATCTAAATATGTGATATGATCAAACCACACTGCAAACTATGCTCAATTCAAGAAAGATCATGCAGTCATTAGAAAATTTCTCGATATATGGTACACGGAATGAGATCGCATAAGTTGGATCAATACTCATTGCAAAACCAAAAAATTCTACTGGCATCAAGCTTGGCTCCAGATTCACTTTACAAACATTTTGCAAACTATGCTCAATTCATGAAAGGTCATGCAGTCATTTTAAAATTTCTCGATATATGGCACACGGAATAAGATCACATAAGCTGCATCGACAGTCATTGCAAAACCAAAATATTGTATTGGCATCAAGCTTGGCTCCGATTTCTTTTTACAAACATCTTTGACCTCCAGAAGGATAGGGAAATAATCACTGAAAATGGATCTTATTTCTTTTAATTTATAGGACTTCACTTACACATTCACTTATACCCTTATTTAAATTTGATTATATTTGCTTCCACAAAAATATTGGGATTCAAAAATACTTATAATGTGAATAACCTTGAACCTTTTGTCAAAATTGAACTTACCAATCAACACCATTATATTGTCATTGTTTGTGTATTTGTCTACAGGAACATCTACTACCCATTCCGTCTTTATTTTTAGTGTGTTACCGAGACTCAAAGTAGGTCCAAACCCTAAATTATGAGCACATTCTATGCCAAAAGTGCCATGAACAAGGAAAATTTTAAAAAATGGTCTGTTGAAAAGTCTTCCCAAGCCATCCATATTGGAAGGGAAAATGGCATTGACGACTTTATCAAAGTTGTGAGCAAGTACTAACGGGAAAATGGCATTGAAGGGTTTATCAAAGTTGTGAGCAAATCAAGGCTGTGAGCAAGTACTAACATAACAAGAGTGCACACAAATTGGATTTGTAACACTCAAATTGGATTTCTAAAACAAGTTTCTGCCCAAAAAAAAATAGTTATTTGTCTCTCAAATCTTAATTGGAGGAACTATGAGGAAAATGCAGCAAGAACAAAAAAATAATGGTGTTAGTATAGGTGTTAATACATGCTCCCTTAATAATGCACTTAGGACGAATATAAATGGATGAATATGCCCAAGAATATTTGAATAGTGAGATATAGTATTGGATAAATTCCTACAATGTATTGTATTAGCTTAATAGTGATGACATGTACACTCCATCTATGAATAGCACATCTTAATAGTCCTTCAAATCCTCTAATAAAATGAAACTAAATGGCTTCAATAGAAAATATTTCAAACAAAATAGCAACTCTCAAATTGGGTATAATAACAAATATAGTAGAAATCTTAAAAAAATCCAAGAGAAAACAAACACCATGGTTACAAAAAAAAATGCTACAATTGTTAAGGAAATCCATGACCTTCTAGTCAACCCTAATCATAATGCTCTTATGTTAAAACCTTATTGTCCATCCACCACCCACAATTTAAAGTGAAGTTCATCTCATGGAATGTCAAAGAAACCAATGGTAAGAGAAAGAAAAGGGAGTTATAAAAAAGATAAACTCTAAACGACATGATATTCACATGCTACAAGAAGCCAAGTGTTCTTGTGAAATGTTAGAAAGATTAATTAAAATTTTCCCATTAAAAAATAAATGATGGTGCTAGATTCCAAGGGTATGGCTAGAGTCATATATATTATATGGAATTTATATACCATTGTGACTGAAAGAAGTCTCTCCAGTTAGTTTCTGTTAATATGAATCTCAAAGGATGATTCTATCACTAATTTTTATGGACATGTAGGATAGATGGAAGACATCTTTTCACTAAGCAACATCAATATTCATGGCACATTTTTTTGTATCATTGAATTATTGGTGGATAATTCAATCTCATTTATTCTCTAGTTGAAACTAAAAGAGGTATCTACCACCCTTACTCTAATATTGAGGCTTTGTTTCTCTCATACATGACCTCAACTTAATAAATATTGAGACAATTATTGGCACTAGCATTTGGAATAATAAATGAGGGAAAAAACACCAAATAGAAAGTCAATTAGATAGCCTTCTGTTCTACCCTTTGTTGGATCATGCCACTAACCAATCAGTCTTTTCCTTTACATCCTTGGATCCCATTCCAAAACACCCTTTTTCTTTAAAACATTTTATCTCACCCATCAATACTTTCAAGTAAATATCTCATACTCCTAGCAAGAAGTTTACATAGCCATGCATACTTTAATATAGGCATTATAATAATTGAAGGCCGTTCCTCTAGCCTTTTACCTAGAATACATGAAAATCCCCTAGCCCTAATGGTTTTACCTAGAATACATGAAAATCTTAGCCCTAATGGTTTTATCTATGATTTTTACCATCACTACTAATATACTATAATATATGATGTTTTGGATTTTGTAGAGGAGTCTCAAAAAATAGCAATAATACTCCTTTCCCTAATGCCACTTTCCTTACTTTTGTACCTAGAAAAGCTCAAGCCACTAAGCATTACAATTTTATATCCATACCCCTTTGCAAATTCGTCTACAAAATCATTACAATATTTATCTCTTCTTGTATAAAACCTCTAAGTCATATTCTCATCCCTCTAGATCAAGGTGGATATGTTAAGGGATGCCAAATCCTATATTTTTCCATATTGGTGCATGAATTTGATCACTCCCTCACATTTAATAAAACTTGAGGTATGCTTATTAATCTTGAGATGTCCAATGCTTTTGATAAGCCAATACATCCATTATGTCCTAACTCATGGATTTCACCTCTTTTGGATCAACTAGATCTATAATATCATCTCTCTTGCTTTATTTTCCATTTTTGTTAATTTGTCCCCTTCCCTTCCATTTCCTTTCCTCCATACCTTTTAGAGGCAATAGTTAGAGATACCACATATCTCATTGCATTTTTGTTTATATGGTTTTAGGCTTGGAAGAATCCTTAGGTGGTTTCAGGATCTTGGTGTATTAATGGTTGTAAGTTGCATAATAATGCCCTCGCTACCTTAAATAAATTTGTTGATGACAATTTGTTAATGGGATACCCCATTAAATAAGCTTATGCTTTTGATAAATATTTAGATCATTTGGTGGAAGCCATGGGAACCTGCATTAACCATTAAAAATACTATACTTTTATTTTAGAGGCCCCTATGCTAGTTCAACATCACATTTGTTACATTTTAGGCTTCCCTCAAAACTCCCTTCCAACCAAATATTTTGTAGTCCCCCATTTAATCTGCTACCAAGAACTCCTTGCAAGAGGATCTTGTCTCTTGACTTAATTATCTCATCATGGACCTTCCACTTTTTGAATATTTCTAGATGAGATATCTTTCTTAAGTTTGTCCTTAAATCCATCCACCTTTACCTTTTCTTTACCTTTGGCATCCCTTAAGTGAATTTAAAAAAAAAAAGTATCTTAAAAAAAATTCTTATTTAGAGTTGCAAAGAATGCAATGAAATGGACTCTAGTTACATGGTGCGTGTGATGTACCTCCAAGCTAATAGGAGGTCTTGGCCTTTGAGATCAACAAACCCTTAGTAAAATTTTTGGAGCTTAAAATTGGGGGATATAGTTATTAAAAAAAATATTAATGGTTGGGCACTCTTTCAAAATATAAATATGCTAATAATATCATAATTCAAGATCTAATCTAAATGGAAAGCCATTATATAAGTTTTCTTATTTGGAGTGTAGTCATAAAACACAAATATATCAGTCCTAGTTGGCAAAAACCTCCCACATTGGTCAAGATGGTAAGAAACAACAAACAAAACTTCAAGTTAAGCTTAAATTGGTTTCTCTTAAAAAAGATTATGTAAACTAATAAGGTCATACTATCTCTAATTATGGGGCACTACTTTGAAAATCAATATTACAAGATATGGCTTGGTTACTTCACTTTATAGTTGCCTCTAATACTCTTATCCTCACTAGAAGAGCTAATAAAATATTGGATTATTTTTTAAGGAAAGCTTGATAAGTTAAGATGGGGCTACTGAACAAAACGTTTTTTTAGTAATAAATAAGCATCTATATGATAGATTATCTAGGAAAAATCACTACCTTTCTCTTGCTAACATCCCACCACAAAATTATTACTTAGAACCAATTATTCCAATGAAGTTGTCATGGAACAACTTATTTTAAAATGTCTAGGCATGTAAATGAGTTTATGGAACACCTTCTTAATACCTTTGGCTTTAGTGCATTACTTTGGGATTTAGGTGTATTGCACTTTTAACTCTTATGCCATAATAAAAGTAGCATACAATTTTCTCATAGCTGAAATAATGGTGACCTAAAATGTAATTTATGATAGTTACCAAGACACTTACCTCGTGATATATCTCATATAGCTAGAATTAAAAAAAAAAAACATATAAATGAACTAAATTATAATTATAATAATTAATTATAATAAAATTAATATATAAACTAAAAATATATATATTTAAAAAAACATATAACACTAAGAACATAATAAAGCAACAATAATCAACAATACTTAAATACCATCATTAAAAACCTAATGGGACTTACTCTGAAATATATAGACCTAACATTTTGACATTTTTTTATTAAATTCAAAAGCTAAAGGGACATAACTATGAGATAGATCTCAACCCTCTATGACTAATACTAAAAATATTTTGTGAATAGTCCATAGAATTTAAATCCATACCATTTACTTAATAATTATTGATAATTAAATTAACATAATTCATCTAAATTCATATTAACATAGATACATTTAACTCTAGATGCACTAATCTTATAATGAGATAAAATCTCTCATGAAGCAAACCTCTTTTTAAATGCGTAAGTTTCAAAGATTGAGGAAATATTTACACTTCAAGAGCTTTGATTCTTCTAATATTTAATAAATCCAAAACTAAAATTAAGAGTTAAATTAATCTTTAATAATACTATTTCTATTTATATAAATTTTCACACCTTGTAATCTCTATCAACTCATAAATATAGATTTCAATTTATTTGTACAATTGAAAGAAAATCAAATTTTCATTTTCTTTCATGAATAAATTTGTTTTTTTTTTCATTTGTATTTTCTCCCTGTTTCAGATTCTAGCAATCTGAAAACATCAATGTACCATAAACCCACAGAAAATGAATCAGTACTTAGTGGATCTCTAAACCTCAACCTGACAGACTAACTTATAACCACTGAATTCGCTTCGCATGCAATTATGATATTATGAATAATCTCCATTTTCTTGAAGTTATCATAGTCGACCAATCTGACAGCTTTAAATTAATAATAGATATTAAGGTTGGTTTCATATATCTCATTCAATGAACACTACTACCCATCCCTTTACAAAATCGAACACTTGCACATCTTTTCAAGCATCGTTGGCTATCGCAATCTAAATAATTGGACTACCTTAATGCCAGGTCAAATGTTTATGTGTTTTCACAAATTTCATACAGTGATTTCTACTTCTCTCACCTCTACAAAATCAGACACTTCCACATCATTAATAAAAACACTAACCATCACTTTTCGGCTAAGGGAGTGTCATGCAAGACGCTTTCCAATCTACATGGGTAGTGTTAGCTCTGCTATACGACGATGATTTTCTAAGGTCAGAGACAGGCTTGGTCTGCTTAGTTGTGCACAAAAGGACTCCACATCAGTCATTATCTCCTTTCTGCCCCTATCCTGCTTATTCTCCTTCACCTCCATTTCCTCTGTTTTTCCTTTAAACTCTGCAAAGTAGCCCTTTTCAACTCTAGAACCTGCCATAAACCCTCACCCACATGACCCCGCAGTTTCGTAACCCATCGCCATCCTTTGATTGTCGCACCATGATCTAATGGTCCCCGCCGCATTCAACGAATCATCCACATGATTATCCCTTCCAACGTCCGATCATCCCCACCGCGATCAGACGACATTCGCTCCTCCCGCACCCGCAAACCAACTTCATGTTAACTCGTGATCAAAGCGGTTTTCGTCATGTCCCGTTCGCCATGCGTTACACGTTGGGTGGCATCGCTCGCCCTTGTACGATTACTACTCACCCTCCCAAAGCGGTGCGGTCAATACCGCTGACCGCCAAAACTGTAGTCCCCGCTCGTTAATCTCCGCACATCTCTTATGCCCGATGACCGTTGGATCTGTTTGCCCGAGATCCAACGGCTCATGATTTTCTGCTCCCATTTCCTCCCGATACCTCCCACTGAGCCATATCCGTCATCCATCTGCATGATCCAATGGCTGATATCCATTCCACGTCCTGCTCATACATTTTCCATGCAGTCATCTCATACTCAACCATTCCACACTCCCGAAGGACAAAGGTGGCCAATGTTCAGTACTCTTCACAATTATTCCTCAACAACTACATTCAATAGGAAGGATGGCTGAGAAACAAAGGACCAGCCTTGAGCAGATAAACACGTTCAACAGTTAAGGAATTTTATTCTTTATGACACTCCACCTTCTCGAGAAGTACAACAGAGCACCCAAGAAGATCAAATCCTTTCACTTAAGCAAGTAGATAGCACCAGAGACTCCATCAACCAGTTAAAGTGGTTGGTGGTCAATTATGACCCCTCCACACCTAGAATATCAGAACATTTTTGTAAAGAAACTCTATATATGTCCAAAAAGCAGATGTAATCAGGGTTGATGGTTGTTGTTTTGATGTAAAGTTCAACTTCTGTAGACTGTAACTGCTTTGATACTTGCAGCAGCTCATCTTCATTTTCAGCTAATACAAACTTCTTTTTTCGTTAATTGCTCACTTTTCACTTCTATTATGTTCTAGGTTGTGCTTGTTATGCAGTTTTCATGAACTCTTGATATTTAGCATTAGAGGAGCTATCATCCTACCTCTGTGTTAAAGTCTTGTATGTATCAGTGAATGTGTTCTTCAGGTTTCTATTTACCTAGTGATAAAGAGCTATCATCCTATTTTTGCATTAGGAAATAGATTTGCAGACCTCTTTACTAGTTGCAATTGGCCATCACATGGTCTTGTGCATCTGCTGGTGTGGTTAGTATTCTCCATATTCACCCAATCCCTAAGCTGCGAGTAATTGGTGGTCTAGAGGCTTATAGTCTGGGGGTGTTCATGCATGTGTGGAGTCAAGCAAAGTAGGAGTCGTTATCTGGGTTGAACAAGCATCATTCCCTCCATTCATCCATTTGCAACATCATGTTGAGTTTATAATGTTCCCGAGCATCTCTGAGATACAACCTAGGAGAGTTTCTTGGGGTGATAACATTAATTGGCGCCATTTCCTGGGAGAGGAGATTGAAGCTTAACTTCCCTGGGAGAAGGACACAATCCTGTCTTTGACGATAGAAAAAGTTTGGACACATTTCTGGTTGTAATCATCTATCTGGCGACTCTACTGGGGAACCAACCTGGTGGTGACTCCATGTTTTAGTTCTGGCTCAGTTTGTGAGTCATACCCAGAGAAATCCTCATAAATCACCAGTTGACCCAGTGCCTAACCCTGAGAAGATTGTTAAGCAGAAGAAAACATCACAGAAAGGAGCATCAGGATTAGGTAAGCCTAAGAAATCCTATGTATCTCTGCAGGAGAAGGTTATAGTTGAGAAAACACAGTTTGAAGATCTAGAGCCTAGTATTGCTAGTGAAAAATCACCTTCAGATATTCATAAAGCTCCTTGTTCATTTAGTTCCCCTTTAGGTCTTAGTCCAAAGGAAGTCTCCCATATATTCCATCATATTCCCTTGTCTATGTCATCTATTTCATTGTTCCCCACCATCCAATCTGCCAGTATCCTTCCACCTATCCCAGTCATGGCAGGTCAGCAAGCACCCACAAAGATGGAAAGAATCATAGCTGCTAGATATGAGCCCTTAGTCCTGCCTATTCCTTTAAATGCCATGCCTGCTGGAGAGTATCAGAAATATATGCCCAAGTTCACTGGTACAGATGGAGTAACAACTGAAGAACACCTTGAGTCTTTTTATAGTTATGCTGATAATCTAGACATTAGTGAAGATGATGTGTGGATGAGAGTTTTTGTCCAGAGCCTTGATGGTGAGGCCAGGAAGTGGTTCAGAGAATTAACCCCTAGGTCTATAGCAGACATTGAGGCCTCAGATGATGTGTTCCTAAAGCATTGGGGGGATAAGAAATATTTGCTCTATTATCATACTGAATTTGGGAACTTGCAGAGGGAAAATGGTGAACTATTGTTTGATTTCAATAAAATATTCAATCGCATGTACAACAGAATACCACCTGAAGTGAAACCCACCACTACTTCTGCTAAGCTTACTTATGCCAATGCCTTCGATTCTCGTTTTTGTTTACTACTCAGGGAAAGAAGATGTGCTTCTCTGGCTGATATGCAAGATGTAGCCCGGGAAGTAGAATCAAACATCATGGCTGTAGAAAGACTTGAAGGTAATGCTGTTAGGAGAAGACATAGTGGTGAGTCCTCATCATCCTTAGATCTCGAGGTCGATAAAATGGCCAGGATGATAGAGTCATTACCCTCTAAAGTTTCCAAATTAAGTGTTGAGCAGCATTCTGGGAAAGCAGGAGCTCATAGTACCTTTTCTCTTCCAAATCCAAGTCCATATAGAGGAGCAAAGGAGCAGCTGCAGATTTTGTAAAGAAACAAAGATGCAAATGAAGGACAAAGGGTGAAAACCTTTTTTCAGAATATAGTCATGGAAGAAGAGCAGTTTGAAGAAGAGGATGGGGTCCATGGTATGGAAGATAAGGGCAGTGCCCCCTTCTTAACCCGAGCTACCTATGAGAAGTCATTATCCAAAGGCATTGCTCGTGAGTTTGTTGTCTCTGCGAAACAACAAGCTTATCAGCAGAAGCAACCAACAACAGGTCCTAGCATCCTCGAAAAGTCTGAGCCCAAAGTTAGCCCAACTTCTAATGGCTATGCAAATTTGCAAATTGACCAACCTGCTATTATCCCCAGCCCAGTGATCAAAAAGGGTGAGATCAGTTCCCCATCATCTTATGTTCCTCTGTCTGTTCAAGTGACAATTCCCCACAGTTGCCTCCTAGGTATTAAGGTAGGCCATAACTCGATGCCCAAGGTTGATACTGATAATCTCAGTCTTGATATTTTGATGCTTGTCCAGTTGGCCTCCGCAGAGCTTGGAAGGGCAGTTTTCCAGATCACAGAGGAAGAGGACGCATAGTTTTGGGACACCTCCTTAGATGTGGACTGTTCTAAGAAAGATGCAGGAGCAGGTGAAGTTTTTGTGTCCCCCACACAAGAATACATTGGTTCACCATTTGTATTAATTGTGTAGGCCACAGATGACACAGACAAGTACACAACAACCATTGTTACTCAACAGGTGTACAATGGCTCCCATGAAGAACATCCAAGGATGAGAGCATACAGAGAGGGGATGAAGTATAAACCATCTCTACCTGATAAGGTCAAATGCCCTAAAATTTTTGAGGTAGATGATCAAATAAATCCAATTTTGCAAATCTTTGATGAACCGGCTGACAGGCATGTTGACCAAGAGAAGGAGAAACAATTTTGGTGGCCTAGTAAATGGGCAGTTTTTGAAGATTTAGGTTTTCAAGCCTTGATGTTGTAAATGTGTTCTTTTAGTATAGACTTAATTAAACTTCATGCCCAATGGAATACTAGGCAATGTTTTAAATCTTGTTTTGATGTATAAGGCAGTGGTCTATGGTTCTTAAGACCTCACAGGGAGGATCTCATCCCTAGAAGGAGCCAGTGTTAGCTCTACTATACAACGATGATTTTCTAAGGTCAAGGACACGCTTGGTCTGCTCGATTGTGCACTGAAGGACTCCACATCGGTCATTATCTCTTTTCTGCTCCTATCCTACTTATTCTCCTTCAACTCCATTTCCTCTATTCTTCCTCTAAACCTTGCGAAGTAGCCCTTTTCAACTCTAGAACCCGCCATAAACCCTCACCCACATGACCCCGCGCTTCCGTAAACCATCACCATCCTTTGATTGTAGCCATTGATTGCTGCACCATGATCTAATGGTCCCCTGCACATTCAATGAATCATCAGCACAATTATCTCTTCCACTGTCCAATCATCCCCGCCGCAATCAGACGGCATTCGCTCCTCTCGCACCCGCAAACCAACCGCGCGTTAACTCATAATCAAAGTGGTTTTCATCACGTCCCGTCTGCCACACGTCACATGTTGGTTGGCATCTCTCACCCTTGTATGATTACCGTTCACCCTCCAAAAGCGGGGCGATCAATACCGTTTATCGCCAAAAGCGTAGTCCCTGCTCATTAATATTCACACATCTCTTCCGCCCGATGACCGTTGGATCTGTCCACCCAAGATGCAACGACTCACGATTGTTTGCTCCTGTTTCCTCCCAATACCTCCCACTGAGCCATAGCCATCATCCATCTATGTGATCCAACGGCTGATATCTATTCCCCGTCTTGCTCATATGTCTGCCATGCAGTCCTCTGGTACTCAACCATTCCACACTCCCAAAGGATGAAGGTGGCCAGTGTTCAGTACTCTGCACAGTTACTCCTCAACAACTGCATTCAACAGGAAGGATGGCCGAGAAAGAAAGGACCAGCCTCGAGCAAATAAACACGTTCAGCAGTTAGGGAATTTTATTCTTTACAACACTCCACCTGCTCGAGAAGTACAACAGAGCACCCGAAAAGATCAAATCCATTCACTGAAGCAGGAAGATAGCACTAGAGACTCCATTAGAGAGTTAAAGCAGTTGCTGGTCAATTATGACCCCTCCACGCCTAGAATAGCAGAACATTTTTGTAAAGAAACTCTATATATGCCCAAAAAGTAGATGTAATCAGGGTCGATAGTTGTTGTTTTGATGTAAGGTTCAACTTCCGGAGGCTGTAACTACTTTGATACTTACAGCGTCTCATCTTCATTTTCAACTAATACAAGTTTCTTTTGTTGTTAATTGCTCACTTTTGAATTCTATTCTATTCTAGGTTGTGCCTGTTATGCAGTTTTCATGAACTCTTGATATTTAGCATTAGAGGAGTTGTCATCCTACCTCTGTGTTAAAGTCTTGTATGTATCAGTGAATGTGTTATTCAGGTTTCTGTTTACCTAGTGATAGAGAGCTGTCATCCTATTTGTGCATTAGGAAATAGATTTGCAAACCTCTTTACTGGTTGCAGCCGATCATCACATGGTCTTGTGCATCTGCTAGTGTGGTTAGTATTTTCCATATTCACCCAATCCCTAAGATGCGACTAATTTGTAGTCTAAAGCCTTGTAGTCTGTGGGTGTTCACGCATGTCTAGAGTCAAGCAAAGTAGGAGTGGTTATCTGGCTTGAACAAGCATCATTCCCTCCATTCATCCATTTCCAACATCATGTTGAGTTTATAATATTCCTGAGCGTCTTTGAGATACAACCTAGGAGAGTTTCTTGGGGTGATAACAGGTAGATATTGATTTCTTTAACTATGCTATCATATGATGGATGGTGTATCCCAAAGTTTCAAGTTGTCATGTTTTCTATGTTATTAATCTGTAAGCTTAGTATATAATGGAATTGGTATTGAAGTATTTTTATTTTTATATAAATGGGTGCAGATGATTTGTTTTGAAAGGAATATTTTGAAAGTCTAACCCACCATCCAATACATTATTTTAAAGATGATATAAAAAATATTTAAACCATTTTTTATTTTCAAATCAATAATTAATAAATTAAACTTAAATATCATATATTTTGATTACTGCTAATAAAATTTTAGAATTGAACAGTTTTTGTTTTGTTTCATTTTGGTAATCATTATTAAACTCCAAGAGATTAGAATAAAAATAATTATTGAGCAGAGAGGCTCATTCTACAGCCTAGTATGATGTGTAAGGCTAATCGCCTATTATCAAATTTGAAATTTTGATAAATAAATAACTATACAAAACATTTGAGTAATGTGGGCTCATTGGATCTCTTTCATCTCATTTTAGATCCTTATTTAAAATATATCTATGCTGGTAAACTAAAAATAGTTAAGTCCAAGTGGTAAAAATAATTATTGAGCAGAGAAGTTTATTGAGTTTAGAGACTCATTATACAACCCAGTATAATGTATAAAATTATCTACCCTTCATCAAAGTTGAAATTTTGCTAATTTTTGTCAAAATAAAAATTTAAAAAATCTAAAAATAAAAATAAATAAATATCCCCCTCCACTCATATTAAACCTTTTAAACTATTAAACCAGGATGATGCAAGACATGGCATTGCCCATGGAGAAAAAACAGTTTTAACCGTGCTGGAGGCAATGTGAAGGGTTTTGATAGTCGTTCAAAAACCTAGATATTTTTTCGGGTTGTGATAACAATAGGGTGAGACAACAACGTATGGTCTTATTTTTTTATTTTCCTATATATCTTAGTCGTGATAGTGTATTAGTGCATGCAACTAAATTACAGACAGCTGGGTAGAAACATAGAAACTAGCGTTAATTAGATTAGTTCATCATGCATTAAAAATATATTATTCAAGGCATAATAGTGCATACAAATAAATGATAGTTGTCTCGACACCAATGTAAAGTAAAATTAGTTCGTTATGCTTCAAATAGATATAATGTTATATTAAGTAAAGATTGCAATATGAACTTCAATTATGGTGGAATCAAATATTTAAAGAATAAATTATTAATAATATTAGTATAGTTATGTTATGATTATATTTTTCTTTAATTATAGCGTTTCAATTTTACTGAAGATATATAGATATAACATTGTATTAAAGTAAAGATTGCATATAAATTTTCAATTACGGGGAATGAAATATTTAAAGAATAAATTATTAATAATATTAGCACCAGCTATATTATGTTTATGATTTTCCTATTTCACTTGAATATATAAAGATATAATGTATACTAAGTAAATATTTAAACCATAATTTTATGATGGGTGGAATTAATATTTAAAGAATAATTATATTAAATAGTACATTAATATGATTATTACTTTCTTTATAAATTATTAGGTTCAATTTTTTTCATTGATATATTATTAGTATAATTATAATAAATTATTAATGAAGTGATATAGTGGAAGTTTTATTTGTATTTACTATTGATAAATACACAAAAAATTATTTGTATCTACTAAAAAAATTATTATTAATCATTACAATTACATTCATTACTTATATTTTAATTTTATTATTATTATTATTTGAAATTATCTAATATAAATATGAACCTAGGCAATTGAACAATTAGATTAATAAATTCAGGGATGATATTTATATCCAGATAATAATAAACGCCAAAAGGGTAATACTAAAACCCCAAGGCATTATAAACCCAAGGAATAATATTAACCCGAGGGCTATTACTTAAAAAATAGTAGGCTTTATATTCCCTTGGCAGTATTAATCCCTTGGGTTTATAATATCAATCCCTTTGGTCACTACTACACAAATAACACTTTTAAGACATTTTTTAACCATTAACAAATATGTTGTCTTAAAAAGTCAATTTTTTATTTAGTTATTTTACATTAAAATTTAATATCAATTGAATTGTCTTAGATATAAAATTTAAGACAAAAAGAGTTTGAGACAAAAATATTATAAGAAAAAACTTTATATTTAAGACAAAATACACGTTGAGACAAAAATATTTTAAGACAAAATTTATATTTAAGACAAAAACAATTTAAGACAAAAATATTTTAACACAAAAATAGTTTGAGACAAAAATATTTTGAGACAAAACTTTATATATAAGACGAAAAAATGTTTAAGACAAAAATATTTTATGACAAAAACAATTTAAGACATAAATATTTTAAGATAGAACTTTATATTTAAGACAATGGCCACTTAAGACATGGAAATTAAGAGGAAACTCATTTAAAACTCTTAACAGTTAAGAAAAACCATATAATTTAAGACAATATTTTCTTACACCTTCAAAATTGATGATGACGGTGTGCCCTAAGTCTGCAACCTTGCACCTGTCTCGCACATATACTAAGGTTTCTTTTTCACTTACCATTCACGCTATCTTATATAAAGAAAGTGATTTGTTGTGATCTTCATTTTGTGGGGGTAGCCAACTCTGAAGAAGCGACAACATTTCATGGCAAGATTTCCCTTACATGAATTCCTCTTTTGTTCCTTCGATCTCTACTAATAAGATGAGAGACAACTTGTCTATCGCTACATTACGAAAGTTTGCACAAAGATTCCATGAGTGGATAAGGGATAATTATATTTTTTATTTTTGAAAATAGATATTTAAACAACATGAAATTTAATCAAATCAATTTCTTTCTTTTATATTATCTTTTTCTCATTAATCATTTTTAATTAAATATAAAATTATAATAT
>APFE030223421.1:162844-186234 GCA_000404065.3 Pinus taeda | reverse complement strand
GGTTGAAAGAGTACATATAGCATAAAATTTAATTTAACCTAAAAGGCCATTGTCATGCCCCTATAGTCACCCACATCAGAGGTTGACTTAGCGCAACTAGATGACCCATCACTATAGGTTTCTTGTGCATCATGACTCATTTCACTCATCAATTTTCTCAATCTGAAGCTACATGATTCCATACTAAACCTCACTTTTTATATTTAACGATTATTAAAATTCATAAGTTTAACAGTATTGAGGTATGTAGATAATCATTCCATACAATTATGCCTTAACATAACCAATATGCAAATGATATTAATGAAAGTAGTCTTAGAGAATCAACAACCTAGTTGGCCTAACAGTTGCCAGATATTCAAATGTGTTAAAACCAAGTGAAATCTAGTCTCATATAGAAATTCAAAAATTATAAGAGCACACAATTCATAAAAAGCTATCCCCAAATTTCCTATTTGATTTACTATCATTCATCACAACTTTGTCATAGATAAAAAAATGTTTCACTTGATAGAAATAGTAAGTACTCTCATATGCATGCAACATATGCAAAGTTAAGTTAAGTGAAGAAACACAAGTTAAGTCCAATATTAGAAGTAAAGTGAGTGAGGGATAAAAAGTTAATGCCTTATCAAGAAAATTTAAGTTAAGGAAAAGAAAAATGTTGATTTATGTTAAAGTGAAGTTAAAAAGGTTTAGTTAAGGTGTCAAGTCATAGTTTGCATGAGGAAAAGCAAGTTAGGGTTTTCATGATTCCATATTTAGAAATTTTAGTGCTTATATACTCATGGTTGGGTCATTGTAATGTGAAGTAAGAAGAGATAAGGACAATAACTCGGTAGATGTATATTAGAGAATAATTAATGAATATAACTTATTTATTCAAGCATAAGTTTGTGTTCTTATTTATCCTATTTTTGCATGTTTATCTATGCTTCTAAATAACAAGTGGTACCAGATCAAGGTTTCAAAGAACCAAAGGAGTTAAAAAGGTCATGAGCTGCTTCCACTAAGAGCCTTTGCTATTGTTAGTAGCATGAAAATCAAAGTTTACATCCATTGGTCCATAAGTATAAACTAGATGTCATTGAGAGTTTGTAAACAAAACTACTAAAATATTAGGGTGAATAGCCTACAGAGCCACAACCATCTCAAGAGGAAAGATCCACCACCACTGACCAAAGAAGGAGTCTCCATTATAATTTGTAGCCATGAGCCTCCATAATAATCTGCATAGAAGAGCTTAGCAAAGTTGCTAGTAGTTGTTGGGAGCCACTGTTAAAGTGAAGGTAACAATGCTTAGTTTAAGTATAATCAAGTGTATGTGACCTTCATTCCTAGAAGGCTGACACAATAAGGAAAGAAGAAAAAATACCAAAGAAGGATGATAATCATGGGTCACAAAGCAAGACTAGAGCCAACTGAGAAAAGAAATCGAAAGGAAGAGCCAAAGTTTTTCAAAGAGATCATAGAGGTTATCATAATAATCAGGGCATCTAAAAGACAAGTAGATGAAGTAGAACAATTTGAGGATGAATGGATCAAGATATATCTACTAACACTTCCAAAATTTACAAGTAAAAATTTCAATTTTTGGGAACTATCAAAATGAAAACTTTCCTTTGATGTAAAGAGTTGATTGACTATCGGTCTAATAACCCATATGATGAAGTATGTGATGCATTAGTATTGGATCTAATAAAACATGCATTGGATGATAATTTCTTGTGCAAGGCAACAAAAGCTATATCTTCCTAGGAAGCATGGAAGACCATGGAAATAGAATTTGGTATAAAGGAAAGTGACATAAAGAAGCAAATTATGTTATAGTACGTTTCATGTGGAGAAAGCACTTTTAACCATGGTGTTGGATGTTCCATTTGTGCTGATTATAATGCATATGTTATTACATTAAATATTCAACATGATTTCATCCATGGCCTCATGTGTAGCTAATATGGCATTCTCTCTCCAAATTGTAGCTTGGTGGAGTCCTCATTTGAGTGTAGATTTATAGTTTCTTCTCTATAGGAAGAAATAGATATATGTCAAATGATACTATAAATTCCTTTTCATTTTTTCCAATCATCGAAATGTATCTTAGCAATGCCCCATTCCATCAAAGCTAACCAACAATAAGTAATGAAAATTCTCTTGAAATATATTCTTTAATGTATTAAGCCACCTTGAATCCATTTACTTCATTGTCCTCTTTCTTGCAACTAGACAAGACATTAGTTAATTAAGAAGAATGAAGATAATATTTGAACAATGAGCTATGGTTAAGAGTCATTTATCCTACAATATAATATTTAAAGGCACTTCTAATTTTTCATTTGGACTATCATTGTTTTATCCAACTATGCTTAGTATCCTACACTCTTTAATTTTAGGTTTTGGGATATTCTTATGATACAATTTCATAGTATCATAAGAGGTCCAAAAAGTAGGACAAAACCTTACTATGTAATCCAATATCCATAATTTCAATGGATTGAATATGATGGCCAAGGCCATTAAATTAAATCTATAATAAAATATACCATTGTGAAGTGTCTCAAAGATGAGAATATCATAGATTCAAGTTTTTACCTTGTTTATTAGAATGTTATTACAATTGACCAAAATTGACAATCCCATAAACTTTCTCAAGTCTATTAGAGAACCAAAATAAGTAAGAAATATAGGGAAATGACAGTGATCTATATAAATATGTGGATGCAAAGC
Source organism: Pinus taeda (assembly GCA_000404065.3). Taxonomy (NCBI): domain Eukaryota; kingdom Viridiplantae; phylum Streptophyta; class Pinopsida; order Pinales; family Pinaceae; genus Pinus; species Pinus taeda. The sequence continues at coordinate 183,507 of APFE030223421.1, read as the reverse complement.
TTTATACAATATGAGTCAACATAAATTCTTCTACAAATCTTCTAAATTTGAAGTGATCATTCAAAACAATGTTTCTATGTCAAATTTCAAGCGAGTTTCCATCCATGTTGGATACAATTATTTCTGAATGATGATACTGAGGTCATTTTTTCATGCATACACAATATATCCTTGGTCATATTCCAACTTCTAAAAAATTCCATGTGATTTTCCTCATTAGCTCAAATCAACTTAATAATCTTTGAAAATGGGACACATGTAAAAGCTGGAATTTGCACATGTTACATTGTTCATTAGCCATCATGCAACTTGGATAGTTGAAGTAATTTTATAAGGAGGATGATTAAGTGAAAAATATCTAAGTTACATTGCACAAAACTGATAATGCCTAGTGGAAGCAATACAAGTTTCAACAAGCTAAGAAGCAATGTAGGTTTCAACAAGCTAGGAATTCCCTTAGGAGGAATGAAACCTATATGAGAAGCAGTTCTAAGGTAGAGTGGTCAAGGCTTCATTTAAAATGGGACAAATACATTTCAAAAAGAAATTATGGCTCAATTCCATACAATTACCTTAACTGGAATGAGCCTTAGAGTGGTCAAGGCTTCTTCTTAAATGGGACAATAACATTTCAAAAACAATTTATGGATCAAGTCCATATAATTCCCTTAACTGGAATAAGCCGTTTGAATCTGTTGGGTTGTCATATTAACCCATGTGAAGCAAGATGGAATAAAATTTCATTGAAAAAGTAATGTTATGAACCTAATTGGGTGTTTCAAACATGAATAAATTCGTATATGGTCCTTGTCATCCTTTTATAGACACCTCCCTTAGAATCTAGTGAAATTTGCATGAAAAAGATGAAAACGAGTGATGTCAAATTTCACTTTCAATAATGGTGAGGTCGATAAATGAATACATTTCTAGAATGCTAGGTGAAGAGGTCTAGGGATCAATAAGTGATAATCCTCGCATTTGCCATTTTTAAAGAATACTAGTGAAATATGGTATCACTAAATTTTGGAACTTCTACAAAGCTAATGAGTCCAACTGGCTTGGGACAGAGAACTTCTACAAAGTAGAAGATTGAACAAAAGGACTTCTACAAAGTGAGAGTTTGTTCCATTTTCCTATCTATATTCTAATGAAAACCTCTATACCTATAAGGATGTAAGACATCATACCCTTCTTAAGAGAATGATAACCAATCTAAATTTTATGGGTGTCAAAACAACATGTTGAAATATTTAATAGGATGTTGCATGAAAATCTATAACATGCAAGACACACATAACTTCCTTCTCTCTCATAATGTGAGATAGACAAGTGTCCAACAAATAACAAGTCAACCCTCCAAAAGTTGTCCACAAATTGTCTTTCAACTGTCCACAATGAACTCGATCAAAGCCTTGATTTAGAATTGTAAAAGGGCCAGATTTATGCTTTCTTTACTATCCCAAAAATCTCGGTCTTCACCACATAATAGAATCTGATTTCAACTCTAAATGGGGCAATATATTATCACAAACAAGGCTTTAAATTCACCATCAGAATGGGCTCAAACTTCATCACAAATTAGACTTGGAATTTATCATAAGCTCAGACTTCAAAAATTCCATAGATATGGTGTTCCACTGGAGGATTGTTCAATTCTTGACCTAGTCACCATAGGGTTTCAAGGCAAGCTATAAAATGAGAATAGCTATCATTTTCTATGGGTGGAGAGATTCAATAGATTACCTCTAATTCACATGAAATCTATTCTTCTTAGTCAAACACCTTAGCCTCTACGATGGGACCATCTACATGAATACCCATGATCTAGTCAACATCCTCTAGTGTAGGTGTCATATTTCCCAGCAGGAACAAAAATATGTGTCTACTAGGATTCCAATATGACATTACCTATACTAACTACATATGAGATGCATAGATAGTTTGTACTTGGATGGCCCTCTCCTAGCCTGTCTTTTGTCTCATATGTCATAGCGTGATCCTAATTAATTTTCTACCTAAGCTCTATATACTCTCTATATATAGCCATTAACCAAGATGGAATTACCTCTCTACCTTGTTTCTCCAAGGTTGATGGAAAAAGAGGTAGTGTCTCTGTGACCTATCTTATGCTTTCAATTGTATCTTTTAATGGCTTGTCCTCCTCTCTACGAGCATCATCATCACCTCTCAAACTATAAATTGTAGGTATATCTCTCTCCACTAGAATTTCCCTTAACCAGTCCAAAGAGACTAATATCAATAGGCTTTCCAACTCACCCTTAGTAAACACTTCTATTGGTCACAACTTTTGTTTGCCATACCAGTCACCCTACCTTATTTAACTTCACCTCAATTGTAGGAATCAAAAGTTAACCTGTAGATACACCTGCCTCTGCTAGTGGTACATCTGTATCTATATTTGGAAAATATGGTTCTTCAATGTTGTTTGTGTTGAAATATGTAACTAGGTTCGGTCTTCATAATGACATATGTAATCATGTTTTTATGTATTCAATGTAAAAAGAAAAATAACCTTGTTATTGTTTTCTTGAGCCATGGGTTTCATGGTCAAGAGGGATTTATTTTATAGGTCAAGCTCCCATTGAGAGCTTCTAGGTTTTGTGAGTTATTTCCATGTATAAATGACCCATTTGGGGATGTTACATATTGTAAGAACTTTTTGGGAGTCTAAATATTGTCAAGGAAACCCCTCCAAGACCAAATATACAAGCTATAGGTCAGGTTGGCTTATATTCATTATCAAGTTGGCTTGCCAATGAAGTTAGCCTATTTTGGATCTAAGCAACACCTACATAAAGGAGGAATTGAACACTCTCAAAGGCACTCAATCATCACAAAAGTTTTATCTAGAGATAAGGAGGAGTTTAATAGCTAGAAAAGGAGGAAGAAGGAAGAGTGCAAAATTTACTAATTAGTTTTAGGGAAAAATTCCTTCATAGGTGTGAAGATTAGGGCATCTCTCTATAGTAAGAAGACCAAAACAATTATAGTCACTCTAAGAGGACCAAATTTTGGTGACAAAGAGTTCATATTGCAAGATGAATTGTTGAAGAGGAAGTATCTTACCAAGCGAAGAAGAAAAGAGCACAATTTAATTATATTCTCACTCACATGTGTGGCCTAGGGTTTTTGTAGTAAAGATGAGATGTAGTCAAGAAGTTGTAGGATAGATAAAGAGGTCAAGGGAGCAACTACTTCCATTAAAAAGTGAGTTTTACTAAAGTTGACTTTGTGAAAGGGAAGCGCATCAAGGAGAAGGTTTTGACTTGGTCTTGGAGGGGATATCGGTCAAGGGTCTAGGTCTTGCAATTCATCAATTGAAGGTTCTATAAGAAGACAAACTATTATAGGTTTTCCTCTCAAGCTAGAGAGGTTTCAGCCTTGGATGATAGCCTACATATGGTTTCTTATTGTCTCATTATTCTATATGTTTTGGTAACTATTTGATAATAGAAAAACAACAAGAATAATAAATACAATAATAAGCTAAAAAAGTGAAATTAAAAACATATTACAAGAAATTATCAAGAAGAGAAATCACCCCTCGCTACCACTAGATTTCTCAACATTGTATTAGAGCTAAGATGATAAGTTAAGGAAGGGCAGTTCAATAAAGGACACTTAAGAACCAAATTTCTAGAAGAATACCAAGGGCTTCAAAGCATCAAGAAGATCCTCTCATCTCCAAGGCATTTCTAAGATAAGTGTTTCATCATAATCTTGAAGGAAGTGTTAAAAACCTACATCGATCAAAGAATAAGCCCACACTAGAAGCATTCTTGGGAACCTCACTCAAATCATCATCTGAAGGAAGAAGATCTCAAAATACCCTTAGCTATACTCAAATAGAAGATCAAAACATCTTGAAGTATAGTCATCCAAAATAAGAAAGAAAAGAGTTTTTAACATCATTAATAAGTCAATGTGATCTCGCTCGAAGACAAGGATCATTATTTGAAGGAATACATCTTCTTCAAGAAGAAATATTCTATTATCATATGATCATCAAAAGCAAGAAGGAAGTAGATTTAAGATATTATCGTCAAGGAGTATCTTCAGAAGTAGGGATGGCCCATATGAATCTATCTAGATGTATTTTTGAAAGGAGAGCAATGAGTTGGTTGGGTCATCAAAATTTCTTTCATGTAAGAAGATGAAAAATTTAATCCTCATATGAAATGAAGTTGTGGAACATGTTAAGGGCTCAATCACAAAATGCCCAAAGGAAGAAGCTCAAGCTCTTAAAAAGTACATGAAAGGGGAAGTAAGGGGTCAAAGGATTCTGATATAATCCATCAAGGATCCCCTCATTCCTTATGTATCAAAACTAGAAACATTAAAATAAATATATGGAAAACTTGTAAAATTCTTTTCTGTAAGCACTGCAAGAGAAGTGATCTCGTTAAGGCAAGAACTATACAAGATGAAGATAGAAAAAGAAGGAATAGCCTCTACTTTATGAGGGTGTTAGAAATAAGAGACAAACTCCATGAGTTAGGAGAAATAATGTCTCATGTCAAGGAAATTACTATCATAGTGCTCAATGCACTACCGGAGGAATGGTGCAACTTCACATCAAGAATATATGGGAAGAAGGAATCTACTCCATTCAATGAGCTATATTCATTATGAAAAAATGAAAAAATAAGGTTGAAGGAAAAAAATGATGTAGGATCAAGAAAGAAAGCTCAAGCATTTGCTGCCATGGATAGAAGAAAATGAAAGCTTGGTCATCAGAAAAAGAAGAAGAACATGTTGACGGTTCAATGCTATGGATGTCATAAATATGGGAACTATAAGAGAGATTGTCTAAAGCTCAAGAAGGATAGCAACAAAAGCAGAAGGTAAGAAGTCTATATCACTAAAGAAGTGGAAGAAACTGAAAATAAGATGTCCAAGAAGGAAGAAGTAAAGGATCTCTACTATGATTGAGATGATCTTCTTCACCTAGTTCTTGTATAACTATCATGGTAGGAAACCTTAGAGGCATGATAGGATGAAACATGTTAATATCTGGCATCATAAGAAGCATACAATATAAATAAAGAGCTCGGGACATCATAAGAAGCTTGGAAAAGAGATGAAGTAGAAGTCTATGGTAGTCACCTATACTAGAAATGAGCTCTTTTTAACCTAATTGAAAGCATAAGTAGTACTTACTGATAGAAGAAATTCATCTAGTACATAGCTTGTCATACATCATTCAAAAGAAGAATTTGCAAGATAAGGATAATCAATATCCTCTATTGGAATCTTCATTGGAAGATTCACCCATTGGAAAAGGCAAATGTCTCACCAGGAATTCCATCTTATGAGGTATTATGGGATGATGGTATGATGGCAAGAGAGTAAATAAGGTCAAGATGATTGAATAAATTTCAATCTAGAAAGCTACCGAAGGAAGTGTAGGTGATCAAAAGGAAGAAACGAGGTACGTATGCATGTGTTTGATAAAATTGAGTCATGTCATATGATTGCAGGGATAATTTCTCTACCTCATAAGCATGATCAAGGGAAATGTATATCCTCATTTGGAAGGATGCATGAAGGTATGGTTCACATATTGATAAGATGAAATCAACATAATATGTCCTCATATGGAATATGAGGTGGTTGATAATAAAGGAGGAACTAAGGATGAAAGTTCCCAGTGGTTAATATGTGAAAAAAGGAATAAGAGATCATGGAAAATGCAACTATGGCCACATGGAAAAGGAAATCAGTGTTCGATGACTAGAAGTTGACCATGACTTCTCCATGGAAAATATATGAAGAGTCTTATGAAGTCTGGAAAATAAGGACACCCTTGACATTTAATATATTTTTGGAGATGTGTCAATATGTATGTAGGATGTTGACGCAACAAGTAGGTGTCATGATGAAAAGACCATCACAGAGGTAATGTAAATTTGATTTTCATTTTTGAAGAATATTTGGATAGGTTCATATAGGGCTACCAAAGGACGAGATGTGCATGTTACCTACAACTAGTACTCATGTGATGGATGAAATATCTTGAAGGAAACATGATGTTAAGAAGTTAGCAAGGTATGAAGGAAGCCCGTATATGAACTATTGGATCACTTTTTGATCAAAGAAAGGTTGAATGATTGACATGGTTCATGAATCTTTAGTGATGGATGGTTTATGCCCTATGAAGAAGTACCAACAATGAAAGCTTCATATGAAGAAAGATGAAATTAATGACATCGAAAGAGCGAGCCCTATAAGTAGTTGATTATTCCATGATCTCCACCTAAAGAGTTGTTGTAAGCAAGTCCGTAGTTAAGAGGGAGCTTGGGTACATTCCTTTATAGGAATGGGTACATTCGTTCATTGGAATGGGTATATCCTCCATGGTTGAGAGGGAGATATAGACACATCATTCTTGTCTTCACTTGGAAAGAAAGAAAGGAGGCTTGGGTAAGAATCTGGCATCTAATAATCTTTGAGTATGTGGTGGGGAATCCAAGGTAAGAGTAGTCATAAATGACCAATATTCTTTGAGGACTAGGAATCCAAGACAAGAATAGTCTTGCTGGAACATACTCTAAGAGAACCCAAGTGGGGTATGTTCTGAGATAGAAAATGATGATGGTGTCCATTAATCATTGGTCTCTCTAGTATTGTGCTATGATTTTGTGGAAAGATAGAGTTGTTATTCAAGGCCTTGCTATGTGAAAATGTTGGAGGATATGATGCTAAATAGATGGGTTACCAATAAGACTCCTCTAATGAGAATTGTTTAGATTAAGAATGTCCAAGTACCTTGTATGGATTATGAATACCTCCCCAGTTAAGAGGGAGTGTTGAAGTATGTAACTAGGTTCAGTCTTCATAATGACATATGTAATAATGTTTTTATGTGTTCAATGTAAAAAGAAAAATAAATCGGTTATTGTTTTCTTGAGGCATGGGTTTCATGCTGTAGAGGAATTTCTTTTATAGGTCAACCTCCCATTGAGAGATTCTAGGGTTTATGAGTCATTGTGATGTATAAATGACCCATTTGGGCATGCTACATATTGTAAGAAAATTATTCGAGCCTAAAGATTGTCAAGGAAACCCTTCCAAGACCAAACATACAAGCGACAAGTCAAGTTGGCCTATATGAATTATCATGTCATCATGCCAGTGAATTCGACCTATTTTGGAGCCAAACAACACCTATATAAAGGAGGACTCAACATCTCGAAAAAGGAAACTCAAGCATCACAAACGTTTGATCTAGAGACAAGGAGGAACCTAATACCCAACAAAGGAAGAATAAGAAAGAGTGAAGAGTTTTTTTATCAATTTTAGGGAAAAAATACCTTCACACCTGCGAAGATTAGTGCACCTCTCTACAATAGGAAGACAAAAAAAATCACACACTCTAAGAGGATTGAATTTGGGTGACAAAGAGTTCATATTGTAGGCTGAATTGTTGAATAGGAAGTATCCCACCAAATGAAGAATAAAAGAGGACAATTTCTCCATGTTCTCACTCACACGTGTGCCCTAGGGTTTCTGCAATAACCTGAGGTGTAGTTAAGAAGTTGCAGGGCCAAAAAAGAGGTTGAAGGAGCAACTATTTGCATTATAAAGTGACATTGACTAAAGTTGACTTTGTGAAAGGGAAGCACCTCAAGGACAAGGCTTTGACTTTGTCTTGGAGGGGATATTAGTCAAGGATCTAGGTCTTGGAATTCGTCAATTTAAGATTCTATAAGAAGAAGAATTCTTGTGGGTTTTTGTATCAAGTTGGAGAGGTGTTGCAATTATAGGCCTAAAATATGGAGTTGCAACTAGGGGCCCCTCACTACACAATTATTGGTATCAATGTCATATTAACAATTGTTATAATTACTTGTGAAAAAGGGGTTTCTTGTTGAGTTGAGGCTTAGGTGAGTGATCCACTTGATATTCTCATTGAGTTGGAGCCCATCAAAAATAACATTATTGGTTTCTTATTGTTTACATGGGTTGGGACAAAAATAATCCCTACAATGTGATACACTTGTGCTATGATTAAAGCTTATGACTAATGTATACCAATTGATTTGACATCATTAAAAAATAGTTTTGTTTTTCCTTTGTCTAATGTAAATTGTTTACTTTAATAATACTATAAAGGATATAGTTATTAAAATTTTCATAATGAATTGAGAGGTGAAATACTTGAAGTAACAACCTTGCTTTTAGGAACATATTTTATTAATGCATTTTCATATTATATATATATAGATATATATCTATAGAAAATGACAAGTAAAATTTTATCAAAATATTTTATATTTCTTTTCTCCTTTAGTAAAAAAATGAAACTGATGCTCACATTTACAAATTGTGTAAAATTTTTAAGAGAAATGTGTTTTAATTATAAATTATTAAATGAATTTGATGGGGTGTCAACTTCTTGGAAATTGTACATAGCGAGGGAAACAAACACAATGAATTGAGGGTCAAGAGAAAACCCTGCAGGCTAAGGTAAATGTTGAGACAATTCAGAAGAAAGAGGAGTGAAGGGTAGATTAGTCGAGCTCCGACCAAAGTGTGGTTCTATGTTTTTCACTCTTGAATTATAGGGATAGGCCCAATGTTGCCACCGTTTTCAGGTCATGGATGTTTTAGGCTCTCTCTCATTCCTCTAGACTTCGCTTGACATTAAGGCGCACAATCTGGACTCTACAATTGCGTCTTCCTCATCTCATAGATGTGTGGGTTCAAGAATGATATGGATTCACACAATTGAATAGAGGGTTCCTCAAGAGTTGAAAACCTTACCCTCCCACTACCCACATGTAACTATTATTTAAATTTTGGGAGGGGGATAAAGAGGTTTGGGTCTTTGAGCCTGAAGCTGAACAAGGAATTCATATATACCATGGATAAGTTCACTGATGTTATGGCAGGTGCTAGATGGAGTATGTTCACTCCAAAATACATCGATAAGATGTACTGCATATATAGAAGGGTTGATTTCAAGATTCAACTTCAGTGGGATGGTTTAAACCCTACACTTGCTCGTATGTTCAAAGCCCCAAATCTACAGCTGCCAGATTTGAAATCTAGCCTTATATGAAAATCCTGATGGTTAAAGAGAGGATAATATTTATTAGGCTCTCAGTCCAATTTGTAGCTTGTAAGAAGCTCAATGCACAAAACACTTGTTTTTGAGCATTTGAATTGTGATGTATAATAACTGATATCTTCACTAGCATGTACTGAGGATTTCCTTCCTATTTTACTATACTACAAACGTTATTTGAACCTGACTTTGCTACCTTCTTCTAATCTACACCTTTCATTTGTTAGAGATGATGGTGTTGTGGAGAGGTTTGTTGTTTTGAGTCATGGTAATGAGAACTCAAGTGTCGTTATTGAAGGGATTTTATCAGATACTTTAGTATACCTAGGGGGAAATTATGGGGTACAGAGGGAGGTACCCAAGGGAATAATGGGATGGGCCATAGTAATATATAAAGTGGTTAATTTGTAACATGTAAAGGACCACAAGTAGTTAATGACCCATGGTATTGTATGTATGAGGCCTATATAGAGGCTAGAGACTCCCCATTGAGAGAGGTCAAGGAATATTGTATGGACAAGCATATGGCTTGTGGACTGCTCTCCTTCCTTAAGGAGTAAATGTATGGTGTTACCGTACCTCAAGGGTTTGATCAATAAAGAAGCATTTCTATCTATTTCTATCTTGTTATTTCAGGGAATATTTTATATTTTCATATATTTTTAGGTCATATCTATAACAAGTGGTATCAGAGAACTTTCTTGGGAAAAGTAGAGATTTATTTTTATTTTTGCAGGAACTTTAAGGGTGGCGAGATTGCAGATCAGATATGTAAGTTTTGGTGCAAAATTTTAGAATGTCATTACAAATCTGGGTTCTTTCCAGAAAAATACCCATTTTGAAAAGAAAAATCATCTGAATCAGAGTCTAGATGAGGGAGATATCGCTGATTTAAAAATCCGCTGCGTTGTAGAATTTTTTTGGGATGGCGAGTTTTCATATCAGATATGTACGCTCTGGTGAAAATTTTGTAGAATCTAATTATAGGTTTGGGTTCTTTGTGAAAAAATATCCAATTTCAAAAAAAAATCGGTCGAATCAAAGTCCGGATGAGGGAGATATCGCTGATTTAAATAAGCTATTTTTCAGAAATGTTTGTGACGCTGGGACAGTTGCAGTGCGAAACTAAAATTCTAGTGCCTAAATTGGGATTTCTATCACATGGGAAGATGCAGAATTGTTGTTACATTTCCAAAATAGGTCATAATAGAGATTCTGAGCAATATTGACCAAGCAGTGGCCACTTTAGTTTTTCATCAAGTGATTATTTTTTCAAAACCCTCATGGCTTCTAGCAAACAATTTTTTACAGGGAAAGATAATGGTCCTACTATTGAAGAATTCATAAAACATCTTAAGAAAAACCATCCGAAAAATTGGAAAAGTTTCCTATGGCTTAATTTGAAAGAAGAGGCTGCCATATGGTCGAGCTCACTTGGCATCCAACAGTTCATATTTTTAGATGAAGAATTTGAAAAATTCCTTGTGGACAAATGGTCTGAGGCTAGAAAACAAGGGAATGAGACATGTAAGGCGATATTTTCTATTAGTATCTCCTTATTACAAGTTTATGGATATATTCAAAAGGAGAAGATCATTGTGTCTATAAATCCTAGTTGCAAGAAAATTTTTATAAATGTTAATTTGGCAAAAATATTGCAAATTCTAGCTAAAAAAATGGAGCACACACAGGTTAATAATGAACAGGTGCAAGTTTTTAAAGATCTGAAGATTTATATGGATAAGTATGTATGGAATTCTGATTTTTATGCTTCAGATATGGCTAATGTGGATGTTGTTTTGTGATACCCTTGGATGGAATCTATTGATCCTATCAATATTAGTGGACAGAAGAAATTCTTGAAGCTCTAGTATAAAAAGAAGAAAAATACATTACAGGATATTTCCATCAATAAACATGACGAGTCAAAGGAGGCTGAAGCAGAAAATGTTACAGGTAGTGATATATCAGATGATGAATCCGTGGTTGAAGTAATACTGAAAGATAAAAAACAACAACAGGTGCCACAATATGTACCAGATACCAATCAGGCTCAATTAGGTGGTGAATTAAATAAAGATACACCATTGGTTACAACAATAGCATATCACCACCCACATCACCCAGCAAGAAAACAACATACAAGATGGAAATGAATCAACAACAAGGACAAAAATTCCCACATGACAGATAGAGAGGGGCGAAGATCCACCCACAACACACCAACACGAAAGAGCCACCAGGGTCAAATTCCATCTCAAGCAAGGGAGGCACCATCTAGATCAAGGGCTCACCTTTCTCTTGGATGGCTAGATGCGTGTGCATGGTAACAGTGGACTACTCTTTTGAGTAGATCTTATTATTTGTGTTTTTCTTATGTTTCGAGGATGAAACATGTTTAAGGGGGGTGGAATGTAGTATACCTAAGGGGGATAGTATGGGGTACAGAGGGAGGTAGCCAAGGGAGTAATGGGATGGGCCATAGTAATAAATAAAGTTGTCAACCTGTATCATGTAAGGGACCAAAAGTAGTTAGAAATAATGTAATAAGCCCATTGTATTAGATAGATGGTATTGAGGGAACCATGGTAATGACCCATGGTATTGTATGTACGAGGCCTATATAGAGACTAGAGACTCCCCATTGAGAGAGGCCAAGGAATATTGTATGGACAAGCAGATGGCTTGTGGAGTGTTCTCCTTCCTTAGGGAGTAAATGTATGGTGTTACCCTACCTCAAGGGTTTGATCAATAAAGAAGCATTTCTATCTATTTCTATCTTGTTATTTCTGGGCATATTTTATATTTTCATATATTTGCAGGTCAAATCTATAACAACTGAGGTAATGATGTTTCCGATATATGATAAATGTGATGATGTGATTAAATCGTGAATTGATTTGCTAGTTTTGATTTGATATCACGGTTATAAAATTATATAAAATGAAAACATTGTATGCTCATTAGTGCATGAATGGAATGTCTTGGAATGATTGGAGAGATTCCCTTAGCTCTCAAGTCTCTTCCCACTCTCCAAGAGACACATTACCCAAGGTACTGAGGTAATGAGGTTGCTAGTATATGTAAAATGTTATGATGTGATTAACACATGGATTGATTTGCTAGTTTTAATTTGATATCATAGTTACAAAATTATCTAAAATAAAAAAAAATTATGTCTGATACAATGTGAAGACCTTTTCATGTAGCGACATCATCTTGTGCAGACAAGTTGGTCACATGAAATAATCCACTAGTGGTTCATAATGGGATAGATTCCCACATTTTCAAAAATCCTTTTAGTTTTGGTTTGTTAATTTGTTTCCTTACATTTGAAAAAAATAAGCTCCTAGCCAATCAAAGAAAGTTTTAGTTCATACTCCAAGACAAAAAGTTGGTCTCAACCAAGTTAATATTTGAAAGAAAGCTATTATATTCTAATATCCTTATTGAAGCTAAAACAATGGGATCATGAGCTTTCAAGTAGCATCTAGCCTTAGCCCCATACATGAGACTAGTTACTACCCTTGGTTACAGTTTAGCCTCATGTATGGTAGGATTTTTGTTAGAATTGGCAACTAGGGACAAACTCCATGTGGGTCTTCTTATTTATGGCAACTAATATTTTTCTTGGATTCCTCTCATTGAGAGGTGTAGGATTGGTCTAAAGATCATTCGATTCCCACATGTATTCATGGAGATATGAATTTATTTAAGTTATGGGACAGTTCGTTAAGGTCAGTCACCAAGCAAATTGTCCCCACTTATCCTTCACAGTTTAGTATAAATAGAAGAGGAATTTAAGTCATTTTTCACACACACTCTTGTGATCTCTCTTCATTCTATTTTGGGTTTTATGAAGATGAGATCTAGAGGGAGCGCCCTAGGTGATACACTTCCTTAATAGGATATTCCCTAGAAGTTGTGATGGAGAAGGCTCTACGTTGCCCTAATGGAGAAGCCTAATGTAGCCATGGAATAAGCCTTATTGTTATGATGAAGAAACACCTATACTGGCATGGAAATAAATCCTTAATGCTGGAGCCTCCTAAACATGGTCATGGAACAAGGGTGCTAATGTTGTCATGACCTAAACGCGGAGAGACCTAAGCTCTGTCCTAAAAGGATCATGGTTGTGGATAAATAAATGCCTAATGTCCCTATGGAGATGACCTTATCACTGTCACCAAAATTCCTAATGAAGTCATGAAGGAGGACAACCCTAATGCAAACAGAGGAGAGGTCTACATGCTGGTCTAAAAGAGACCTAGCCACAGTTCTGTGTAGCACTCTAAATGTTGGCCTTATTCCGTGGTAAAATAATGGCTCCATGTTGTCCTAACTACATGCCTCCTATGAGATATAATCCAGAGTCATTAAGGGTTCTAAGTGGTAAGAGATGGATTCATGTATGAACCAAATCCTATAATCACACATCACAATCATACATAGGGAAAGGACGAACCACAACCTACACGCATGCCAAACACAAAGAGTAGGGAAAGGAGGAACCACATCCTACATGCATGCAAATAAAAAATGGTAGGAAGCATCCTACACATGGGTAAAGGATCAACCACATCCCATTGACATGTCAACCAACCACCATAGGGAATAAGCATCCTACATGTGGGGAAAGGATGAGCCATGTCCCATCGAAATGTCAACAGATGTCTATATGCATCTATCACTAGGGTATCTATAGGAGAAGGTGAACCACTCATCCTATGCATATGCCATCAATAGTAGGGGAATGTGAACTGCTCACCCTACGCACATGTCATTTCACACATGTCATTTGTCACAAGGGAAGGTGAGCCACTCACCTTGTTCATTATGGACCTATAGGGGGAGTCGAACCTCTCACCTCATGGTCACACATAGTTCAATAAGTACCCCAAGTCTTCAGGAGTCCCCAGAGCTCAACGTTCCATCTTATCCAAAGATCCATTCATATAGGGGATAGAATGAGGCTGCTTTCTGAAAATTAAGAATAGATCTAGGTGATGATATTGATGACCGAATCATCAATGAAATCCTCATAGCTTTACCCAACAACATATATATTTTAATAAAAATATTGATTACTCCTTCTTTCTCAGGGAGATCATAAGCCTAAGCTTGTGTTTCCAATGTTAAAATGTCCATCTAACAACCTGTTCATGATGAGATACATCTAATTTGTAAATATAAAGGAGGACCTCAAGAGACACACCACTTATATGTGCCCATATTATCAGGTCAGCTAATTCCTGTGATGAATTACGGATCATCTTATTCTACCGAGAAGTTGTCCATGAAATGTCTCTAAATCAAGGCATATAATTTATAAATGAGAGGCAACATCAATAGCTGTATAGAACCTTTGAATATTAAGAATGTGACCAACTGATATTAATTCGGGGACATTACAACTCCCTCTTAGTGTGATCTTCTCAAATGAGAGATGAGACTTATCATGAGGTTACAATTTCAGGGGAGATGTACCTCTTATTTAAGGTGCTACAATATATGTTTCTGGTAGATCACTAAAGCTTCTTCTTAATAGGAAATTTTCCAAAAGATAAGCGGTCTTGTTCACAACTTCGATTGTGAACAAAACCATAGCTACATGATTGTAACGAAATTATTCAAAATACTGGACTAAAAGGAGAGCATAAATGATGCTACTATCATATACAGGATAGGGCCACACATAGTGAAGGTAACCAAGAATCTTTTCACAGTTCTATCTTGGGCTAACAGCTCTAGGTCTCCACACTTTCTAGAAGATTATTCCTCCTTAGGAGATTTAGGTTAAATTTATACCTTGAATCATTATGCTCTCTTTCTATTGCAATTTTTACCAAGATGTTATGACAACCATGCTTTAGGTGTACTAAGTTGATGTTGCTAAGATCACAACCATATAACCCAAGATGAATCAGAGTTCATACTTTACTTGGTCACTCACTTCATCATTGAAATTGGCACTATTTCACTTGATCAGAGGTTCCATTGTTAGTAACATCTTTGTTTGACAATAGACCACACATAAGAGTATACAGGTGCATTGTCTTACTATCCATAAGAATCCCTGAAATATAATCCCTTCATGAGTATAATTGATGGCCTTTGCTATATTGGAGCTAAGTAGTTGCTAAATTGAAGATTCCTTTTTGCAAAGGATAGTGAGTAATTTCACTGCCCCTTTTTTTCAAATTTTGATAAATATTCCTCCCAGACCTATAGCTGGTGAATAATCTGAAGAAGTTCCTTGGTGTCGCCACTGTGCACAAACTTATGGACAAGAACAAGAAAGTGAAAGAGAGTTGTACAATTGGTGAGAAGATAGATTTGTTACTAATCACTAGATCCTTAAACAATGCTCCCACATTGTTAGTAGATAATTTCTCCTTCAAATAATGATCCTCATATGTCTTGAGTTATTTCTTTTATTCCACCTTTCATGGTATTGATCTGTAAAGTGGAAAAAATTTTCTGATGAAGGTTGGTAACAAACATCATAGGGCTCCAATTAACATCCTTCTATCCAGCTTCTAATTTCTAGTCTTTAAGATTTCTCGCAATGGTATATTTATGTTGATGGGCTAGCCACCAAATTCATAGGGATCCAATTGACGTCCTTTTGTCTAGCTTCTAATTTCTAGTCTTTAAGCTCTCTCGCAATGGTATATGTATATTGATGGGCTTTTCTGGACTATCTATATAAGTAGTTAATCTTTCACTTGATAGACAACAGAGTTAGCAGCCTGAAATTTCTTATCACATTATTATTTTAAAAGAAAGTCGCATACAAAACACAAATAAAGGATTTCCTCAATTTCTCCCATAGGTACATAAATTTCATCCTTCACTCTGTTTCTAATTAATTTGAGAGATCTTCTTGAATCCTTACCTTTAGATGTGTAGCGAACGAATGCATGGAGACTTGTCAAAAACCTTCTTTTAGTGATTTCTCCTTGCTTGGGCTTGTCCTTACCTATGCTTTGATACCATGTTAAGTTTGGTTAACATGTTAAGTTTGATCCAACTTATGTGATCTCATTCCATGTGCCATATATCGAGAAATTTTCTAATGACTGCATGATCTTTCTTGAATTGAGCATAGTTTGCAGTGTGGCTTGATCATATCACATATTTAGATTTAGCGGTTGCTTGAGGTGGAAAGTCTTGATTGTCTCAAAAATAGTCTTCATATGGCTACATGCAATGGAAATGGAGAACTTTTGAATGTTCAATTCTAGATAGCTAGGAATTACAAAAAATGGGAACACAACGTATTGAGAGATGTTGGCAGAACCATCCTTATAGTTCTTTTAAATACTCTTGAGATGGATTCACATTAGTTCTATTGATCGATTTGTAGATTAGAAGGAAAACTTCCAAATGTATAGTGGAATATGAAAGGAAGGTTGAAGAGCTTACTAGGGAGTATAAATTGAAGAAAAATGAATTCCATGAGGCCTTGATGTCCCTTAATGACCCTAATTGTCAAAATGAAAACCTGAGGGCTGAAATCGATAACATGCCATTTCATGTTGAATGTCCAGGTGGAACAAATTGATCTTTTTCTTCTTATTACTGATAAGCCAGCAAATTGGAATTATCTGATGAATAAATTTCCTTGTTATCGATCAAGTTATAGAAAGCTAAACTTCTCAATTAAGGGAGTTTCAACACACATATCAAAAGCATAATTTTTTTTGGGCTTCACTAGTTGAAGATGTGCAGGCTAATATTCAGATAACTTTGGTATTGAATAATACTAGCATACAAATTTATGTTGAGTCTTCTTCATGTATTGCACCTTTTCAGATATTCTATAAATAATCTTGTCGAATACTTGGTAGCAAATACTAAAGAGAGATTATGATAACATTTTGTAAGAGGCACATAAATGTGCCAGTG
Organism: Pinus taeda; assembly: GCA_000404065.3. NCBI lineage: Eukaryota > Viridiplantae > Streptophyta > Pinopsida > Pinales > Pinaceae > Pinus > Pinus taeda. The sequence goes on along the minus strand of APFE030223421.1, from coordinate 166,505 downwards.
CTTTCCCTAACATTGCCGCGATGACATCTGCTATGCAATCTCTGGGTAAGTGTGATAAATATTCCGTTTTTGAGATAACGTTTTATTAATTTTTATGAAGCTGTTAAGTTCTACAGTGTGAAGATCTCAGTAAGAATTTCAACAAAGAGACAATGTAAAGGAAAAAACTTCAAAATAAAGCATTTAGTATTATAGGTAACTTGCTGATTGCATTATTTTTGTGCATTACACAAGGATTAGTAGGTTAGATAATGTGATTTTCTTGTCTTTTTCAGGAAACATCAAAGCATTGTGTAGATGTTTTCCATTGAGTGATGGAGAAATATCAGTAGGGGCTTCTCTAGTGGCAGAATTTGATATAAATAGAGACAATGAAATGAGCACCCTATTAATGGTTCTTCAAAGAAAGTGTTCAAATTTAATCGTGTTTTTACTATTTAGTATTTACTAATCATGAAAATCAAGGTAAGATGTATAGATTAATATATTTTGGATATGAAATTTATTAATAATAAGTTCACACATTTATTGATTAGAGCTATTTCCATGGGAAGTAGTTATTTTTGCCGATACTGAACCAGTTGTCATTTCAATTTTGGATGGGGATAATTTGTGTATCTTTATTTATGGGAAAGCTAGAAATGGGAAGACATTTACCATGGAGGGAACACATGATGATAGGTGAGTAAACTAACAAACGTTGGAGGAGCTCTTTCATGTAGCTAATGAGAGAAATGGATTATTTAAATACAATATCTCGATGAGCATATTTGAAGTTAACAATGAGCATATTCATGATCTACTTGCATCCCCAAGTCAGCCAAGGAATATTGTTAAAAGATAGCTTCTACCTATCTTGGTGTTTAATTTCATTTATAGTTTCCTGAAAAAAGATGAGATATATTTGATACATATATTGTTCTATTCTATGAAACAGTTTTAGTATATTTAATAGAGAATGACTCGATGGTCTGTCATTAGGCTTGAAGTAAAGCAAGGTAGTGGAAGGTGTCCATCATGTTACAGGCCTTGTTGAAGCACAAGGCCTCTCCATTAGCTACATGGTGGATGGAATTGATCTTAAGGATGTCCTGGCCAAGATTGACGAAGGAGAGGTCGAGATTTCTGAAGAATGGAGGAATAATTCTCAATTGGTAACTCAAATGAAAGCCTTTCATTATTTTTATTGTTGGTTATTTGTTCATTTGTTTATGGATTTCAAGGTTTAATGAAGTTGAAAACTGGAAGAAGGTGGTCTGTGAATTTTCTTTTAGAACCATGGGGATTTTAAGACAATTAGGGGCCTTTGACTGTCAATTAGGAGCTCATGTTGCAATGATTCAAGACATCTCTTCAAGCCTCACTTTGGCTTAGATCTTCTAGTTACTGCCAATCAATTTATATCCCTTGCTCTTATACCATGTTGAAAATTGACCCCAATATTTTCACTTGGTTAGCATGCTTATCTCATGATGGGAATCCTTCCAACAAAAACCACTTTCCAAGTCATTTCTGGTGGGAGAAAGTTTGGAGAATGTTCCATGTCACTAGAACTAAAAAAATCTCACTGATAAGACTTTTCTAGCCAGCGTGTACCATGCTAGGAATCAAAATATCTTTTTAAGCTAATAATGGAAGTAGAATCAATGTTTTATACAGTTTAACAAATATAATAGATCAAAATTACCCAAGAATTTAACCTATGAAACAAAGTTGTGTAATTGCAAGTATGATATATATATATATATATATATAGTATATATATATATATATAGTTAGCCCCTCAACAAACTAAGTGCTTGAAGCCTTTTTTTTTTCAACTATGATGCTCCCCATAAGGAATTTGAAACAGGAGGTACACACACTCTCACATTGCAGATTATTGTTGTTTTCTTTCAACTTGCGCAACTACAAACCTTATCAATACAAAAATAAATATTTTAGTATAAATGAAATAAAAGGTCTTTTATTATCAACACTGTAACCATTGGAAGACATCCTTAAGAAGGACTGCAAGAACGACATTTAGGGAACAACCTCCACTCACTCGAAAATACAGTTAGATATTTTATAAGAGAAACCGAGAACTCAAATCACGACTGTACATAGTTCAAATCATATTATTGTTTCCTTTGTGTATTTTCTTTGTAGGTGTTAACACCCAGGTTGTTCCCTATGACTCCCAAGGGAATACGGCCGGGGTAACCACTAACCAACCTTTGGATTATAGATCCTAGCCTATCTATAATCAGAGAGGGCTCTCTCTTTAAGTTTCAGCTATGCTTTGTGAGTATCTTGGGCTAGTTTAAAGTTTCAGTTTCCTGTTTAAGACTTTGGTTGATGAAATTTTGTTGTAAGAAGGGAATGAAGAGTTCAGAAGAAGTTAATATGTTGGGCATATGGAGTCAAAAAAATGAGATAGTTCTGGTGCCTGTGATGGAGAATGTTTTACTGCAAGGCTAGATGGCTATTGTTAATATAATTTCCAATTTAGTGAGTGAAACAATGAGATATGGAGTTACCAACAGTGAGATATAAATTTGAACGACAATCCCTACTTAGTAGCATAAATGAATTACCAAATAGTGAATGTGAGGTATTCAAAGCTTATTGGAGCAATTAAGAATTCCAATTTAAACAGATGAAAGTTATGAAAACATTTATAGTGAAATTAGATTGAGATCAGGGTGTCTCCATGGACAAATCCTGAGCTATTATTTTTCTTTCTTTCCTAGATTCAGAACAACATGTGAGAGGGATGAGTTAAAATAAATAACAGAAAAATTAATAGAGATAGAGAAACACTTATTATATCAAGTCATAGCACTAGAATCCTGTAGCGTTCAATGGTTCCAATAAAAACATGCACCAGTAAGACTCAGTTCCTGTAAACTCAAAGCTTTATTAATCACATCCTTCTGAAAGTTACAGCCGAGTTCTCAGTTCTTCATAAGAGAAACAACAAAAAAAAGCAATAATCACCAACCCCTTGGAAGAGTATGCGAGGGGGAATATATACAATAGGTTTTACAAAATATCTCAATGCTGAGTCATTTGATACATTAACTGTGCTCACCAACTTTTACAAATATCAGATAGGAAAGTTATTGCCAGTCTGAGTGTAAGATAAATGGTCTTTAATGCTGTCAGGCCTCTTCTTGACCTTTGGAAGAGAGTGATTCGATTGAGCATTTCTTCTTTAATGCTGATTGATGTGAATGATGTGTCTTTATGCTATGTCATGCTGAAACTTTTCCTTGGCCCTGCTACCTGTAGCTATCGTTGCTATTTTCGGTGGCTGAATCTTCATGCTGAGGTGGCTCATTCCACCTTTCTGTCATAGTATGTGTATCACACTTTCTGAAGGTGATGACTTATATATTTTGATGACAAAATTCAGATGAAGCCTCTTTTTTATAATAATAATTGTATCATGGAGGCCCAGCAATCCTACATAGGCAATTGATGTGTCAGGCTAGGGTAACTCCAGAATGAGCGAGAGAAACTGATATCTTATTCATTTAGCTATTACATATTTATATACACAAATATGACGGATCAGTTCATCTTCTTGATGACTGTCCAGTTCACCCATCCGTTTCGGATTAGGTGTCAACATTCCCCCCTTAATCTGAAGGGATGTTGGTGAGTCCAAGCATCG
>APFE030223421.1:142011-155830 GCA_000404065.3 Pinus taeda | reverse complement strand
TATTTAAACACCTTCTCCCTCTCCAGATTCATAAATTGCTCATGAATCTTATTGGCAATGAAAGTGGCAAAGTCATAACGTACAGCAGGAGGCATCCCTGGGGAGAAAATGGACATCATTACTATGATGGTTTCATCCACATCCTCATATGTCCCATAACCCAGGATGTAACTGATCAAATCTACCATCATTTTCCCCAGCTCATTGAGATATGGATATGGTATGGGAAGGGCAGCAATCATAGATTGATAGTCAGGCTGAATAAACAACTGGTTAACCCTGGAAATCTGATCCCTGGACAAGTTGCCCCCTTTTGTTATCAGGTCCTGGAGGGAGAGAGGAGTAAGGGGCTCTGTAGTATGAAAATGCAGCATTTCATTGATAGTCTCAGGGGTGATATGGAATAGTACTGAGCCTGAGGGGCTGAGGACAGATCTTTGGCCGGGATCATAACTTGACATGCATTGTTTTATCAAGTCTGGTAGCACATTAACTTGAGGGAGGTTGTAAATGAGTATGTGGGAATCCCAAATTCCCAAGGTGTCAGTCCCACTGAGATGTTGGGCCTTTATTTCATTCATCAGGTGAATATTAAACTTGGCTGTCATGGGCATGGAGTCCAACATCTGGTAATCTTTATCACCTAGGGCTTTCCACTCCAAATCTCTGTGTGGGGCATTCAGAGGTTGAATATTTAGGACTATTGGTGTCTCCATGGCTAAGCAGTGGTTATGACTTGGTGTTGAACTGGTTTTAACGGGCAGGAGACCACAGAAGGTTAATTTTGCAGAGGAAAAAGGGTAATAAGGTGTGATAATGGTGCAGAATGCTTAACAAGAGTAATTTGATAGATTTCAGGAGCAGGCAACTCAGTTTTCCTGGTGAATTATGCTATTTTAGGTTTACAGTCCACGAATGCGCGGACAAAATGGGAATTTGGGGAAGGGTAGATGTATGTGGGTTCAGCAGGTGAAATTAGACCCTGCAATTGTGGGGAATGCTAGTTTATCCGAGAATTTAATGGTAAAAACAGGTTCGTTTTACTCTTGTGAGTTCAGTTTTGGAGAAACATGGACGTAACTTAGCTCTTAAAGGATGCACTGGGTAAATACCTGGTGAATTACTGGTAATGGTGACAGGTGCAGGTGGGTTGTAGGCGGCAGCGCTCTTCAGGATGATTTCAGCAGGTTGGCAATGGTTCTTTCAGTGAGAAAATGAGAAAAATGCGAAAAAACAGCTAAATATGGGCTTTTGGCTCATTGGCGCGCTTTTTGGATGACGTCAGCATGGCGTCATCAGGTGGGGTTAGGGTCGGGTGACGTTAGCATGATGTCATCGGGTGACGTGGCAGTCTGTGAGTGGTCCATGGGGATTGCATAGGTGGTGGCCACGTAGGAGCTCGGGCGGTCGGGGATGCTGACAGGGCGCCAAGCGAACGTGACGTGGGCGGGTCATGGCACTGGCGTGCGCAAGCAGTTTAACAAAGTGGTAAGCAGGTTTTCTCGGAGCGCCCTCTATACGATCGCGGTTTTGTCAGAGGGCGCTCCGAGAAGGTCTAGGGGGTGACGCATGGCAGAGGCCTGACGTCACCCTCTGACAGTTTCTCGGAGCGTATCCTTCGAACGCGGATGCCCGTCCGATGCGATGTGGGTCGTCGGATGGGAGGGCCAAGATCCGACGGTTGACGGAGCGATAAGGTATGCGGGAAATATTGGATGGCGGGGAGAATAAAATATTATTTTCTCTCGAAAATCATGCTTGGCGAAAACTTTGGAAAAGTGGGTTTTCCAGGTTGTTTTCAGCATTTGCAAGTTAAATGGGTTTTACAAAGGTTTATAATTAAAGTGGGTTTAAGGCTATTAACCCGAGCAAATCTCGGATTAATCCCTAGGATTAATTTTTTGGCGCTCTGTGGGTTGTGCTCAAATGTTTTTTAGCGCATGGAGACCTTCAAAATCACACCTAGAGCTATAGTGCTCGGGGGCGGGGATACTTAGATTTTTTGGGTTTTTTGCAATTTTTACATAGTAATAGGGGAATAGGGGGTATGGGGATTTAGATAGTAATAAGTTAGTAGTTAATATGAATGAAAGAGGTGGATGGGGGGGGATACTGAGTTTCTATGAAATTGACTTAGTCCTTTAGGAAGTAGATCAAAATGAAAAGAATTTTGCACAAGGAATGTGGCTATTAAAGAAACTAGAGCCAACAAAATACTTTGATCTTCTTTGTGAAGCTGGGTGGCACAGGGATGTTAGTCATGAAGGTGATGGGGAAAACTGGAAGTTAGACATGCTTCATTAAGTTGTTGTAACACTGCTGTGACTAGGACATCTATACTGGCATCATGTTTTTACCTTTCCTTTAGGCCAGTGAAATGCCACAAACCATTTTTTCTGCAACCCCATCTACCTACCCACTCTATTGCCTAGCATTTTTTTGTTACTCCATGGAGGGTGCACTTAAATTTGCAAACCCTTTTGTGCCTTTTTCTTTTCCTTTGGCTTTCTTTTGATTTTCTATCTAAAGCTACCCTTATTGCTTCCAAGGCCCCAGATTAAGCAGTTGGGAACCTTCTTTCACTACCTATCTAGTTTACCTGCCAAGATTGAGCTGTTTGGATAGGTTTCTTTCTTTAATCTATAACAAAAATTGAAACATGGCATGACCCAGCTTAGGCTGTTGGATCACCCATCCAGAAGTAGGGCATCATTAACCAAACAAGTATATTTCTTCCACAAGAATATGAGATCTTTGCATCACCAAAGTAGATGATATTGGCACTTCCCTTGCCAATCATGACAAATGAAACCTATTGGTATAGGTAGCTAACACCTACATATGTATGTGATCTTTGTTTACAAGACCCACTTATACTTCTTAAAACATCATATTTATCATTCATTTATGTGACATCCATACTAACTTGAATACTTATCCTACTATTATCATGTTGACATATTCATTAAGTAGGTTTCCATCAAGGACAACACATTTGTCATAATGCCAACAGTGTTGGGAAATGAAAGGATGTATTGAAGGGATCAAGGTCTAGCTCCAATACATAGTTATCCTTGTCATTGCAAAATACATATTGTGATCATTTTCTTATCTAAATAAAAATAAGAGCGAGTCTATATTTGTGCACCTATGATAATATGTGGAAAAGAGAGCACTAGAGTACCCTAGAGCACCATATCTCTCACCTCCAAAAATACTAATGTACCATCAATACTATTGTGCATACCACTAAAGGATGGCATTGTTTATTATACTTGCACTACTATACAATGTTCTAACTACAACCCTCCTAAAGGAAGAGCAATGTGTTTGGAGCACTATCCAAACCACACAGATAAAATAACTCTAAAGACATGGAGAAAATGAAACCTTGAAAATCCATGAATTTTGCCTAAGGGACATGAATAACACCTTTTTGAGAAGCAATTTAACAAAGAGGAACAAAGCTAAGGCATATCTTCTACCCTCATTTAGAAATGAATTATAATAAAGAGAGAGGAGTTATTTATTAGTCCAATTTATTAGCCACCAAATTTTGGTTACTTTGAATTTAATTGACAAGCAATATTAATCAAAATAACATGATTGAACTACACACACAAAAATTAGAATGGTAACTTGGATAGTTGAATCAAAAGAAAAGATTACATATATAAATTAAATATATACTATATACAACCACTTAAAGCTCCTACACACAACACTTCAAGGGAAACTGAGAAGTAACTGCTTCTGTAAGAGAAATAAATGTTCTCGAAGAATATAACCATCATGCAAAAAAAATTTCAAAAGTAAATTTAATTTTCCAAAGAGTATGAGATGCCACAATAATCTGCTTGACATTTCTATCCCAGAAACCTAAATAAAAGTGGGAAAAAAATGAAGGATACCTCCAGTTTCATCCCATTTTATTGTTTCTAAATGATTAAAACTGCTAATAGCATCTGCCATAATCTAGGGCAGGGTTAGCCAATCTTGTAAGAGAATTCATAACATTCAAAAAGAAATATAATTTAAGGTAAGTTTTGTATCTTGAGCACAACTTGCTTACTTATGTTAATATCCAAACAACTTTTACTCATGACCATCTACAAACAATTATTTCTATTTTAATTAGAGAGATTATGTCACATTAGATTCAATGCACAATAGGATGTCCGAGATTGGAAATTATTCCTTTCTCAAGATGGAATTTAAATTGAACTTTTATTGATGTCCATTAAAGAAAAAATTCTATTCAGAACCCCTTCATAATTTACCAAAGTAGGTTCTAATGTATCCCAAAATTTCATGCCATATTGATTTTTGATTAATAGTTGATGAGACCAATAGGAAGGAAATGGACATCCCAAAGACTAAATGTGTCCATTATAGCTTTCCAAAAAATCATCTTCCATATTTCATAAGCATGACCCAAGTTCCATTATCCTAATAATATTCTCCCCAAATGTTATAAACATTTAATCCAATCAACAAAATACTCCATCTCGTTTTTAAAAGATACAAAAAAAAGGACTAGAGAGAAGAAGATTCCATTTAAATATCTGTCTCAATAAATCCACCAACATCCTTGGTAGAGACTCGATATACTTCAAAATAATGTGGTATGTCTAAGGAAACAAATCCAAATACTTAGAGGATTTGAACATTCCATCAAGTAAGGATAAAAATTGCAGAAATCAAGACGAACAAAATTAGATGCTTTTTCCAAAAGAACACAATGATATAAGTACTATAATCTAATTGCAACAAAGTGAATCATTACTTTCACATTCATTATTGACTCCTATGGACTATCCAAGACAATAAACGCCAATAGTTGCTTCCTGCTTAAATCATCCCTTACACAACACTTCAAATTATCCTATATTGTTAACACTAAGAGAAGTCAATATTCTTAATTTTGAGGAACATATCATACTTAACATCCATTTTTTATATCTCATATTAAGGTCAAACTAGATTCTTACTCATGGTGTTTTCACAAGAAAATAAATTTGGAAGGGTATAAATTCTAAAAGAAGACAATGATACAAGTACTATAATTTACTTGCAACAAAGTGAAGAATTACTTGCACATTCATTATTGATTCCTTTGGACTATCCAAGACAATAAACACTAGTATTTTCTTCCTTCTCAAAGCATCCCTTACACAATGCTACAAATTCCCCTGTACTATTAACACTAAGAGAAGTCAATGCTCTTAATTTTGAGGAACATATCATACTAAAAAACCATTTTTTATATCTCATATTAAGGTCAAACTAGATTCTTACTCATGGTGTTTTCACAGGAAAATAAAATTGGAAAGGTATTAGAAATTGATCTGTTAATGGGGAAGAGAAGTCCAGAACCATTCATAGTTTTACTAGGAAATTCACTATGTAGGAAAATGAAATGCAGTAAATGACTTTATATAGATTACAAAGTTCCATATATTATCTCCATTGCAACTTAAATGAGGCACTATGGGAGAAGATCACATTCATTAAGAAAAGGCCTATATGGGTTGAAACAAAAATACAAGTAAAATATAAAGAAAATAAAAATAAAAATCCTTGTATGGCAAGAATATTGATTTCCTAAAGGAAAGTATGCACATGCAACAATGCCACTTGAAAATTGACAACAATAGAAAATTATAAGGGTAGGTAGTAAATTTTAACAAAAGATTGATTGATATCCAGCAAAAACATAAATAATAACCAAGATTAACCTTTCTAATGATTGCATAAATAATATCACAAGCTTAAAGACAATCTTATATATATGGTACTAAGTGACTAGAAGGTGCACATGATCTCATTGCAACATGATCCAACAAATTGATCAAGTATTTTAGGAGCTCAATGATGGATTCATCTACTATAGTATTATCTTGCTTGAATATTTTTTTTGAAATAATCTACAATTGTGGTAACCAAATCAGTGCTAAGTCAGTAATCCATCAATATTTCTAGTGGCCAAAAGGAAGGAAAGTTCATTCTAGTAATTACTAACAAGAATTAATGAATATAATGCTCACTTGAAGATCCAATTCATTGGAGAAAGGTTTATTAAAGTCATGCAACATAAATACATCACCTTTCTCTCCAAAACTCACAACTACCTACCGTCCCACTTCCAATTGTGACATTTCCCTACATATGGTAATCAGAGCTTCTATAGCCATATGCCCACAACGACTTCCAAACATACTTTGTGAATCATTGATTTCTAAAACAATATGATATTGTTGTTTGTTGGGATTTGTGTGTCAAACCCAGATCTTATCTTTTTGAAATTAGCTTGCAATATAAGGAATAAGATGAAATTTGTAACATAACTAAATGCCAAAATTTATTTCAAGTACAACACAAAATTTACTTTAAATACATATCGTTTTTCATGAATAGAATAAATAAGTGAGCAATAAATATTTACCTTTCTCATATTTATCTTCTTCTCTATTTGGTAATCCCCTTCAAGCTTAATTTGTAAGGTTGACTCCATGATTAATCTTAATATCTCTGCAAGGTCTTGGGAAAGCCTTGTAGTAAGATTTTCGTACTTTGCCCAAACTATTGCAACATTTTCATGACTGTTGTGATGTTCCTTAAATATCATCTCAATATCCCTCTTCAGCTTTTCTACATCTTATTCAATTCAAGCTTGGTCACTCGTTGCAAATTGACTATTTTATTACCTAGCCATACCTTGATGTTGTGTTTCAATTGACACAAAACTCTCTAATTGACCTCTCTCTTGTTTTTCACACTCAACATCCATCTCATTCTCCCCAATTTGTGAGTAAGATGAAACGTTATCGACAAATTTATTCTGCTGTTGCTTCTCATTTTTCATATTCACACTGATATTTTTAACATTTTGCGTTAACATACCATTGTATTCTATATCTACAACATCTTTAGTCTCGTTTACAGGGGGTGCAGCCTCTTTGTCAATAAGATCAACTTTCATTCTAATTGGCTTGTTCACGTTTTTTCTCATCAAGTTGATCAGTAGTAGCAACACCTAATGTTTTGGAAATACTCTTTTTCCCTTTTGACACATATTGGAATTCATCTCCTCCATCAATTTTGAGTTTCTCTGTTTTGTTGGAAATTTTACTTGTATTATTATCTTGAGATTTTATATATGATATTTTTACTCCCTCATTCCATTCCTTCAATGAATAACCAATACTACGTAAATTATTTGCATTCATTCTTTCTAATGATTGCAATTCTTCTTTAGCATATGAAGAAGACAATTTAGGATAAAAACTAGGATCCATTTCCATGCCATCATAAGGCACTATCAATGGCTCAGAAATACTTTCACTAAATTCACCTTTCCTAAAACCGCGCCCCTCTTTATGATTATATCCAAGGATAATATCATTTTTTTAGATCCGAAATAACACCATCTGCTAAGGCTTGGTTCACTGGATTTAGATTTCATTACTTTTATCTGAATTTGGAGTATATTGAGAATCTAGTAGTGTATAATTAGAATCCACTTGAGAGGAAATATCATCAGATTCAATTAAGTGGTGATCTCCTCCACATGGATATTCATTGATTTCATTAATTTCAATACACTCCTCTTGTTGTAGCTCTCCACCAGAGTCATCACCTTTCTCGCCAGCATCGATATCAATATCTTCTAAAGCTAAATATTCCTTGTCTTCTTTGATAATATTCACAGTATTCTTATCATCCAAATTATAGCCAGGTTTCTCTTCCTTATCTATTTCTAGATTTGTACGTTCTTCCACTTCCATATCTTCAGAAATAAATTCCTCCTCTGGATGAGGTTGCATCCCTGTAGGATTAGTATAATTATCCTCTTTATTCATGGTCAAATCCCCAGGGATGTCATTTTCATCATCACCGAATCTTGAATCCTCTAGATTTGTGTCATTACTTTCATATTTTTTATCATGCGCCCATGCTTCATCATTTCTTGGATCTGGCTTCACTCTGATCTCCATTGAGTATGGCATGGTATCTTGGACATAAGCCCCAATTTAATATTTTTCTTTTGGATTTGTGGTTGACAATCCTGGTAAAAAATTGTTTACCTATCCACCAATGTCTTACCTGACACTCCTAAAAGATTTGCTTGCCCAAAATAACCATTAGGTGAAAGATCACAACATTAAAAACCATAGGAATCCCTACTAGAAACATTGCCAAATTCCATGGCTCAGGTGCCTGAAGGATCTCCAACAACAAATGAAACATATCCAAGACATGCTCTACATTGTCTCCCCATCCTTTTTCCAATAACATTTACTGTAACTTGCCCACATCAGAGTCAAGTAACAATCGAACAAATGCATTGACGTTTGTTTTTATATTTTATATCTATAAACTTTGAATCTGGCTTGCTTCAGGAACATATTAATTCATTTTTAAAGCCTACCTGTCATGAGAAGTTTTCAATCAAGTAGGACATCAGAAAAATCGACCTCATTGAGGTCCTCAAATAATTTCTACAATATCAATATTTTTCTTGTTATGATATCTTTTGTAGAAAAAAGAACATATCTGCAAAAGAAAAGGCCATATATTACTTATGTTCAAACTTTGTATATGGTGTATTCTTAGTTAGTTTTTTAAGATGTTCCTTTGCCATTACCAAAGTAGAGTGTAGCTGGTTAAAGTTTGTATCCTTTCATTCAACATCAATTTCTACAACATAGATGTCACAAATTATTCTTTCCCATTTATCAACATGCTACATATGATAAATTTAAAGTCACAAAAAACCAAAAACAAACCCTTTTCTAATCAAAACAAACAAACAAATAGTGCCTCTAAGAAAAGTTCACACTTTAGAAATTACTCAACCACGTGCTTAGGCTAAAGGTGATATTCTTTGAATCATCTTTAGGTCATATTTAATGGGATATTCATATGTTTACTGTGATGTCAATTTGGTGCTAAAAGTAATATATAAATCCAAGTTATTATCAATGAAATTAAAGTATAATTCAAAAAAATAATGTCATTGCAAGGTAGTCGAGAGAGAAACATCTTCATAATTAGGCTTCTCTATCTTAGTTTGATTTGAGTTTATATTTAAATATATAATTTTCCCTAAAGAAGTGAAATAGAAGGATGAGAATCAAAATAGCCCTATGAATTTTTAATCAATTCATGTTATATATCTCTAAAATAGCGAGGTCATTCTTCTCTACTATTTTATAGAGATTTATTGTGCATAGAAGAATAACAAATTAAATATCAAACTTAATGATGCAATATATTAACCAAAGAAAGAAAAATGGCATGGATATGGTATCTTGTGTGCTCAAAGGAAATCCAACAATGGTTCCATGTTTTCTTTATCATGAAATAATCTTGAAGGCAAATGTCGGTTCAAAAATTGAACTCCATTACTAATGGAAGATGGTTTTGTTTGTTAGGAAAAATACTAAGAGGGGGAGTGAATCAATATTTTAAACTACTTAAACTTTTCTTTTATTATTTAGATTTATGTACATGATTGTTATGAGGTAAACATGCGTATGTACCCGAATGTGATGAAGATAAGTAGTGTATATCTAGTGCATTAAATTTTTTAGTTAATTCATCATTTGTTTAACTTGAACCAGTATATCAGTACTTCATTAAACATAAATTAAATAGTAACCATGTGAAGTAAGGAAATAATAAGTCATCACACACAAGAAACACATGGACACTAGGATTTTTATGTGGAAACCCAATGTAGGAAAAAACCATTGTTGTTGTCATCTCTGTCTTCTTCTTTTATTATAAAGAGAAATTTATTACAAGCTTGTACTCGTGCAAACTCATACCAGTATGAAGGCACCCACCTGTAGAACACTACAACCTTATCTAATTTTCTAGCTTATACTGGAAAGGAGCTACAACCCCCTTATCCTCTGTTGTTTGTGGATCACTTTTCATAATTTTTCAAACTAGATCCATTCAAATTATCAAACAACAATACTGAAAACAACATTGTATCAAATCACTGAACCAATTTAATCACAAAATCATTGAATAAACCAATTAATGAATCTCTACCAGCCAAAGTTGCTAGATAATCTCAATTCACTGTATACTCTTCATTAGAATGTTAAACCACTTACTGTTGATTATAGAAACCAAATCCTGTCACTGCAAACCCTAGTCAAACGTATGTTAGAATATATATGCTACTATTATGAGACATACCCACGTATAATGCGCTTTCTCTTAAGATAACCCACACACGTATCTCAAAAAAATGAACAGTGAGACTGAATAACTGCACTACTGAAATCAATCACTAAAACACATATTGACCTTGTCACAGATCTCTAAACCAAATACAAATCATCTCATAGCAGCAACATTAATTTTCAACATTTCATAACACAATTAGTTCAACCTCAATCAGCCCTGTCAAACACAAATCATCATGAAATACTTCATCAATAGACAACAAAAAACACAACAAGACTGGTCAGAGGTCATATACAAAAAAACCCTAGCATATGTATGCGCCCTTATAAGAAACTTCCACGTATGTATGCGCCTTTCAAGAAACATACCTGTGTAAAGATTTCTCCATACTACAAAATTGATACGTGACTGCCTAGAAGCATATCCCTACATGTACGTGTTATTTCTGAAGAAAACTTGTGTATAGATCTGTAACTATTGAATCATACCTTAACTACACCACAGAACATCAATCAAACCCAAAACTCTGCATACATTGTAAAAGACAGACAAAATAACATCATCATCACAAATCTATCAACCCATAAGCAAATTATTCAATGTGTAGTCATTTCATATTTGTACGATTTGATCCATAATCACACTCCCGAATGCACACTTATTTCAAATAAAACAATTCATTAATCACCCATATCATGCACACCTAGCACTTTGATCTCCATCTCCTTATATAGCTTAGGCCTTAGCCAATACCATATTAAAATTCTTAGTTATGTTGATGGTATTCTTTGATGGGATCAAATATTCGTTCTCGTGCTCATTACTATGGGCCAATACCAAGGTAAAGACCCATGGTATTGAGAATACTAGGGTGCAAAAATTGTACGTGACTTTGCTTCACCATACTCGTGTATGTATGCGACCTTTGTTTATAGGACCTACATATACTTATTAAAACATCATCTTTATCATTCATTTTTGTCACATGCATATATATAAACATTAGCATAAACATGATCACAACATAATTACCAAATATCATAACTTCAAGGTTAAGAGAACTCCCTTTATCCATGCACAACATGCACAACATTGATAACAATCGTTCCCAACATAGACAAGGCATCTGAAACCTCAATTCCATTTACTTTACCATTTTTGTTACCTTTTTCATGATTTTCCTATCATCATCCATTTACTTCAATGGACCCAAAAAACTCAACCGACTGTCATACTCTTACCTTTAGTTGCCCTTACACATGCACTAGCTTCATCCAAGTCTTTCACTACCTGTTGGGTTCCATACATCTCTCCCAGATTTCCATCAACTTTCTTCATTCCCAACCAATTCTCAAGAACCTCAAAACATAAAATGCAAGAATAAGAAACAAAAAATAAGAAAACATGAAAAATAATAACAATACGACACCACAAACAAAGTGGCAAGGCCTTGCACCAAACATAACAAATATGCAATCAAGCGCAACCAAATAAAAAATACCAAAAGCACAAAACTAGCAATCGACACCATGACTCCATCCCCCTGGTTCCCAGTGCCTCCAAGTGAACCCTAACCTTCTTTAAGATTTCATGGCAATCTCTTTTTTCATGCAATCCCGTGCATCATATTTCCATAAACACATAACTGTCAGTGCATAAGTAAACATAATAACATACTAGTTACCTTAATTTTTCGTACTAAAGCCAAGCATGTTACCCTACAACTGTTCAAACATGTCAACCACATGTTCCAAATACCAAGACAATCATATCTATCAATTTGAAATCAAAATTTACTAAGACTAACAATCATGCCTTAATCTATAGTCAACTCATAGTCATTAGACATAATGCTACAACTGTCACCTATTACACTCGGGTACATGTCAACTATATCAACACGTATGTGTGAGTAAACCCATCTTAAAACAAGATAATTTCTTGATGCAATCTTATAGACACATACTCATATCATGCGATTAATCAAACATTCAACAACAAATAGACGACATAACAAACACCAAAACTCAAACACAAAATAGACAACATAATCAAACATTCAAGCACAAAGTAGACGACATAAGCAAGATCACACCTTAATGTATCTCAAGGGAGGCTATCTTGTCTGCACAATCAATCTAGTTAGCATGATATAACTTCACAACACATAAGCTCAAACATAAATAAGATCATGATATCCATAATAGTAAATAACTAACATGTTCACATCCTAAGCTCATAAACATTTATCATTCATACATAACAATCACATCTGCATAATCAATCTAGATTAGTATGACATAATTTCACAACATATTAACTCATACCTGAATATCATAACCCTAACCATTTGCATAGACCAATCCAATTTAGCAGGGTACATATAACATCAAGATATTACTGTAATAATCTTAATCATCAAATTAACTAACATATACCAACAAAAACAAGAAGTTATCATATAACATGCTCATCAATCAACATATACCATAATCATCAATATAACTATCATATAACAACAACAAGTTAACCTATAACATACTTATCAACAACATATAACATAATCATCAAGTTACTTAACATAAAACAACAATAGCAATGCATACAACCACTAGTTACTATCATTCATGACTATCTGACACGTGTATATGCCTACACTAATCAACTATCATCTATCAACATAGTTACCGATCAAATGAGAACTATTACCTCAAAATAGGTACTCTAGCCCAAAACCTCCCCCCAAAAAATTAAAAAACAACCTAAAAACAAAAATTTGTGTATGCCAGAACGATGATTTTTTTAGGGTAAAGTTTCAACATTTTTTTTTTAAATGGAAGTAAAAAACAATTTTTTTTTTTAAATTTGATGAAAAAAACACCCTAAAAAAATAAGTGTTGATGTTGGAACCACAAAAAAAATCGTGTTAAAATTTGACACTTTTTAGCAATGGAATTAAAGATAAAATATCAGGACTTTGAAAAACTGTAAAATTCCAAAAATTCTTGGACATGATGTTAAAGATAAAATATCTTGACTCTAAAAAACCCTAAATTTTAATTGTTTTCAATGATATATAATATATAATATATATATATATATATATATCATAATTCAAAAAACCTTAAGATTTTGACAAATTTTGAACCATGTAATTAAAAGCCTTAAGTTCTTAAAATATTTCAACCATGAAAGAATGGACAAATTATATGACTAAAACAATTTTTAAAAATGAACAAGTAAATGAAAGATTTATTATTCCAAGAGTAATTTTTATTTCAAAGGCTAAAACTATAGCTCTTTTAAAATTTTACCCTATGACAACTTATCCTATTGCAACAAAAACCTAAAAATCAACCATCAAAATGAAGTGTTCCTTTTAACGAGGCATTAAAATTTCAACAAATTTAAAACTATCTTATACCAAACTATAACAATAAATAATATCATGGCAATGTCACTATATAATTTTAAAAAACAAAATTAATTTCTAATATTTATTTACCTTTTATCAAAATATCAACTTTTGTAGATTGAATATCACATACATTTTATTTTTGTAATTCATTATTGCATTCACCGAGGATTCACTAGATATTGTAGGTATCCATTT
>APFE030223421.1:52704-130162 GCA_000404065.3 Pinus taeda | reverse complement strand
AAGCATCCTAAGCTTTGAGATGAACATTTATGTTATGTGCAGCATGATTACAATAGAGCAAAACATTCTTCTACACAAAGATCTCCTTTTGAGACCTGTTTTGGTTTCACACCAAGTTCTCATTTGGATTTTGTCTTTGGTAAAGATACCAGAGTTAATGGACACAGTGATGTGGACAAGGCAATTAGGTTCATTGAACAGATCCAAGAGATCCACTAGGCAGTACAGGAACAGCTGGAAAAGATCCAAGCCAAATACAAAGCAAGGCATGAGAAGCATCGGATGGAGCATAGTTTCCAAGGTGGTGACCAAGTTTGGTTGTATATCAGTAAGGACAGGATGCAAGGTGAAGGTAAAAAGCTAAAGCCTATCAGGTATGGACCCTTCAAGATACTTGAAAAGATTGGTGAGAATGTTTTTCGCCTTGATCTACCAGCTTACATGCACATCTACTTAGTTGTAAATGAAAAATTCTTGAGATTGTTTGAACCTTCATTAATTGAGGATCCCCAAGAGCAGAGTCAATTGCCTTCTATTGATGACCTGCTACCTGAATATCTCAATGAATTGCAGGAAGACACAGTTCTAGATAGGAAGGTGAGGACGTCGCGCAAAGGAGATGTTGAGTACCTCAGAATTGGGCTCAAGGGTTCAAATCCGAGCAATGCAAAGTGGATAGAGATTGGACAAGTGAGACAATTGTACCCTCACTTAATCGATGCTTGAAAACCAAATTTTGGTGGTCCAAAAGCTTTTCAGTGGGAAGGACGTGATCTGAATTAGATCCATGAAAAATTATCAAAGTACCATGACTGTATCAAATCAGGGCAGACCTCAGAAATTTATGAACAAAGAGCAATTAGGAAGACTTCTGGATAGTGGCAGTTTGCAGCCAGCAAGGAATGATGAGGACCTCAATCAAAGCGCGCTGACCGAGGCCCATGGAGACCGTGCAAGAGGCAAAACTGGCAGTTGGGAAGCCCGGATCTAGAAACAGAGGCCATTTCTGATGCGTGCTTAGCGTTAATCCTGCATTCCTGGGAAAAACCCATCAAAAAGGAAAGGCCCTGAGCGCTCAGTCGTATGGGAAGCTGGGAAACCATGGGGAAAGCGCTAAGGTTAAAGGCAGGTCCTGTGCTCCAAAACAAGTGGTATATCGGGGGTATTTTTGGGTGGTAAGTGGATTTGGCTGAAAACGAGTGGTTCCATTCAGCGCACGACGCGTGTCAAGCGGATGAGAGAGAAAACCGCCTCTCATCGCGTGCTAACGATTGAGCAAGTCAATCACGCGAAATGAGTGAACACCGTGGGATATGGGGACTCCACATCTGATGGCGGAGATTGCGCTCGATGGGAAAACCGGATTTTCAAGGGGAATTAAGCCACAACATGTAAAATTTTGAAGTCTGATTTGACCGTTGATTTGGTGGATGAGTCATTCCACAGTGTAATTGAATTACCGAATTGTCGAGGAAGAGCTGGCGCAGTTCGTGAGAGGACAAGTGGCCAATTCCCTGTGGATGAAGGCGATGACGCAGGGGTAGGGAACTCCAAATGAACAACAATAGGCGAATCGAAGGGGTGGAAGAGGAATCGAATAGTCAAGGACAGATTGACTTTAAGCCATGAACAGACAGAGAACAAAACACGAAGAGAGAAGAGAGAAGACGAAGACAGAGAGAGCGAGAGAAAAGAAAGGATAGTGAAGCAAGAAGCCGGAAACAGAGAGCCAAGCTGACCTAGGGCAGCATCGAGTAGACAAAAGCCTTGAGAGGTTCAAGAAAATCCCTATGAGAATCTATTGGAAATTGAGCACCACATTGGGCTCCTCCCATTAAAGACCAGAGAGGTCAAGACTTGGAAAGGGAAAGAGTCTATGCACTCTAGTGACTTGGGGAATTCAAGAACCACCCTACCAAGCACTCTTTGTTTCAAGAGACTCAAATTGAGCTCATTGTAAATATTTGCTATAAAGACACAATAAAGGAAGACCACCACTAAAAGTTGGACCAGAGACGTAGCCCTGGAGAATAGGGTGAATTCCTTATTAAATTTGTTGTGTTCTTGCATTTGCTTACTATGTTTCTCTTACTGTTTTCCATTCTTCTAGTGTCTGTGTATTTTGCAATCTGATCGATCCGTTGCCTAAAGTAACATAGACACACACCAACACATGAGTCTGTAATACCTTCATTCATTAATTAACTGAGGTCACTCACGAGTGATTTTCATATCAGGAAGAGATAACGAGAGAGAGAGAGAGAGAGAGTGGGGCGGTGGGGGGAGGATAGCATGGAAAATTTTAGGGGCTAATATTCGTAGGTGGGCTAACTTTCTATGATTTTTAGTAAATAGAAAAGGATATGGAAAGGGCTGTAAAAAGATGGAAGGAATATAGAGAGAGAGAATGGGAAAGGAAAATAGAGAAGGAAAGGTAGGGAAGGGAGAGAGATATATAAACAAGGATAACAAAAGGGGGAGAGATAGAATGTGGTAGAGAGGGAGGATTAGGGAAAATGAGAGAGGGGGATATTAGATAGAGACATAGGGATAGAGGGAGATAGACATAAAAGTATTGGGAAAGGGGGAGAGAGATATAGAGGGAGAGGGAAAGAGAGATAGAGGGATACATGGAGGGGGACAGAAAGGGATAGACACAGAGAGAGTGACAAGGAAAGGAAAATATAAAGGGGTGGGGAATGGGGAAATGAGAGAGAGATAGAAAGAGGGATAGGGAGAGGAGGAGAGATAGGAAAGGGTAGAAACAGGGGGCTTAGGTGAAGAGAGAGAGAGAGAAATAGGAGGCATAAATAGGAAGAGAGATATATGGAGAGAGGGATTGAGAAAGGGAGAGAAAGAGAGAGGAAAATAGAGAAAAGAGATTGGGGAGGATTAAAGAAAGAAGGGAAAGAGATATTAAGGCCAAATACAGTTGGGAAAGATGGTGAGAGATGGAGAAAAAAAACACATGCCACAGACACATGTATTTACTAGAATACATTCATGTTAATAAAACAAGTGTGTGTTAATAACACACACACAATATCAATTTCAAAAATATTTAGCGAAAAACTTTTCCAATTACATGGTGGATGAGGTTCCCACTTTAGTTTTAGGTTCATATTGGCCAACCTCTTAGTTTGGTATGCATAAACCAAAGCACATCCATTTTTACAAACTCTTAATTTTCAACCATGTTTCTATATATGATTTATGCATTTATTGCTAATGAAGCTAAACACACACACACACACACATATATGAGAAATTAATAATAATAATAACTAGATATTTTATTTCAACAAATATAACATTAAATATAACATTTGATTGGTTGACCTTTCATGAAATCAACCACACTATATATATGAATAATTGTGCATTAAAAATAAAATTATGAATATGTTTAAACCCTTATAGTGGAGCCTAATACTTGATCTCATCATTTTAAGGTTTTTATATATATTATTTACATACTAAACTCAAGACCTAAAGCAAGAGAAGCACTTCTTTTAAGTTATAACAAACATTTGTGAATAAAATTCAAATATTTAAGAAGACAATTTGATTGTCTACATTTCATTCTTTTGCACAATGTCCTAAAATATTGTGTAGGTACCTCTAATAATTATTTTTAGTGATAAGATTTATGTTTTTCTAGATTTACATTGCAATGAATGTGTCAAAATTTAGTATTATGTCACACTAGTCCTATAATAATACTCATGCTCTCAATCAACCATTGTAGTAGAAATATGCAATGGGGAAGGCCTGATAGATTGCTCAACCTTTATGCCCATCTATAATCATCCTATCCATCATCCAAGGTTTACAAATAACTTGTCGTAAAAATGATTTTGGTGATATTCATATTTGGATTATTGAGCAACAAATGATGAACATGGCATGGACAGCTTATAGAGAGAGTGTATTAGAATAGTGAGAATGAGAGTGTCAAAAAATTCGGACAAGGTAGGGGGATGGAAGGAAGGATTTTCAGACCCAAAAATATTGTACTTATGCATATTCTCAATATTATGTGAGGTAAACTTCCCAAAAAGATTGTACTTATGTACATTCCTAAAATTATGTGAGGTAAACTTTTTCACTAACCTCGTTTTGCATTTATGATTGACTCTCCAAGTTCAAGAGAACGGAGAGGTTTTTCTTAAAACACATAATGAAAACAATATGAATATTTCCCATAAAATAAAAAAAATAAAAAATTACAACTTATACTCTTATTAAAATTTGTGTTTGTACTCCAACACAAAATCAATAAAAAAAACTTATTATACTCACATAATTTGATAAATATCGTTATAATTACACATTTAGAGCTTATATCAAAACTAAAATATAACATCTCTAAACAAGTCTACTCTTAATATTTATTATATTGATTTTTTGAAAATTACCCAAGAAATTTATTCAATCAAAATACAAATCTATTACCATATGTATTTAGGAAAATTAGGTTGGTAATGAGTTTTTTTAATGAATTCTAAAACAAAAATTGAAATCCCTTTCCAATTAAATGAAATTGAAAAACATAAAATTTTAACCAATATCCAAAACCCTTAAAAAAAACAAAAAACACTAAAACATAAAGTTTTAATCAATATCTAACCTTCTATAGTTTTTGGTTTTAAGTAATGTCTAATCTTTAAAATTTATAAATTTCTTTTTTAGAAGAAAAACACATAAATAATTTATAAATTTATTTACCAAACCATAATATATAATTTATTTATAAAACAAAAACATATAAATAATTTAATAAATTTATTTTTACCAAACATATATATAATTTTATAGACCTGTATATATTTTGTTTTCATTTGAATTTATAATCTTTAATTATGAAATCATATTTAATTTCAGATACACCAAAACATAAAATTTTAATCAATATTTAAATATTTAAATTTATTTTAAATAACACGTGCCGATTAAAATTTATGGAAAAATATATTTTACTTCTATTTAAATTTATAATTAAAAAATTAATTAATCTCAAATTATACAGATTAACTTTTGAAAAATATGTGTAATCTTTAATTATTAAAATTAAAAATACATATTTAATCATTAAATACACTCCAATTATATAAACTAATACCAATTCGAGTTCCCTACAACATTCGCATTCCTGAAACATATCCTAAATCCTAACGCGGAACTGTGAACTTTATTTTCATTGGCCATACAAATGCAGAAGCCGTGAACTTAAGTTTACTGGCAATACAAACTCAATGAGCACACTTTAGCTGTCATTAACTGTGTTGTAGATCATATCACACTGTATTTTTTTATTATAAATGCCAGACAACTTCAAGGTTCTCAGCTTCAGAGTGGACAAGTCCTGAATTTTCCATCTACCAGTATTATTGGTGCTCCTGGTTCAAGGCAATTAAACTGTATGCCAATGCCAGCATATGGCTTGGGTGCAACTGAATCTAATGTATGAGAAGGAATTGGACGGATGTCAACTGTAGACTATAAAAGCTAGAATGTGCACATTCTCCAAGGAAATGATTATTCCATTTCCAGTACTGTTTGTTTATCTTCCCCTTTAACAACATCTGATTTTGAAGGTGGAATGAACATTTCAGGAATTAAAGCAAGCACTATTTAGTATTGAGTAGTTAGGTATAGTCTATAGTTGGGCACCAAAATTTTTTAGGAGATGGAAATGCATCACAATGTGTTGTTGAATTCTTGTCTATGAAAAGAATATGTATACATAGTTTTTAGAATAAACTTACTCAAGAACTATACCCTACTTTTATGTTGAACCATTTTAGTTTATATTTGTTTTAATCATAATACCTCTAGCGTAGCTTGTGTCAAACCATTATACTTGTTTCCAATGATCCATAACAAAATACAAATTACAGATCCTAAACAAAGATATTCAATTGGTACAAATGATGTGCAGGCATTGCAAAGTTCCATCTTCCAAATGGCTGTTTGATTATTTTTCCAAACAAAAGTATCTTATGCACTGCAGTGTCCACTTTCTTAAGAGAAGATAAATAATTCCAATTTGCAATCACAAAGGATGATCCAATTTTATGTCTCCTTCTCATGTCATGACTGGCTACTTCATCATCCCCAATAATTTCTAGCAGATGGCAATGCATCTCAATGTGCTCTGGAAATCTTGTCTGTGGAACGAATATGCATACAGTTTTTAGACTAGATCAAGAACCTACTACAAAACAATACCCTACTTTTACATTGAATCATTTTAGTTTACACACACATTAATCATAATAACTATGGTGTAGCTTGTGTCAAACTCTTATACTTGTTTTCATCTTCCAAATGCCTATTTCATTATTTAATTCCAAACAATAGTATCTTATGAACTGCAATGTCCATCTTCACAAAAGAACATACAACAAATCATAGCTGTAGGTTATGATATCTTTACTGTGTGCATATGGATGCCTAAGTATTTTGAGTTGATAAACGAGTAGTGCATGTTTGGAGAATGTAGTACAAGTATTAGAATTAACTTTTTTTATTTGAACATAAAATTAATATTTTTTTATTTCAACATCGGTGAAGGTAGGTAGATTAGGTAGAAGGAAAAACATGCAATTAGGAGTGATATAAAATCATATGTTATTTCGGCATCTATCATTGAAAGGAGAGAAGCAAGATAAAAAATATGTTGCTCCCTTCTTCTTCAATTGTTTCTTTTGTTTGACATGTTTGAACGATAAAATGAATAGATTAGCAAGCAAGAGATCAATGTATAACATGTAGACAACGAATGAGAAACATATGTAGTAACTCTTTACAAATCTTGATATCTATATTATTAAAATGTAAATGGAAAACATACATATTTTGGAATGACTGGAAGAGAGTATTTGAAGTGAAAGCTACAGTTTGCATCATAATAACATGGGTGTGTAATTTACAACAATATGAGACAATGAGTTGTGCAGAAATGTTTGTTTATGTACAAACAGTCGTGTTTGAAGAGACCCTAAAAAGCAGTTCATAGGCGGCGACCAATAGGTCGTTTTGAAGTGGACATTGCTTGAATGTCAATGAGTGCTTCCTTGCATGCAGAGGCATATTGAATTTCTTCTGAATTGATTAGTATTGGTTGCAAGCATTGAACACCGTTGAAGTAATCTGCTTTAATGGAAAGTGTTAGTTGGAAGCGTCGTCCTAAAATTCGGCCAAAAATTTACTGCAGATCAGTTGGTTTGATAGAAAGAAGGAACAAGTATTTTTCCGTGATGCCCATGAGCTCGTTTCCTGCATCATTGAAAACTGTGACGTTCTGCAGATTCCCGGTGTGGTCATGTAGTTCAATTTTAAGTTTGTACCAGTAGTCACATTCTAGGAAGTCACCGTTACATTTTGTACAATGCCAAAGATTGTTAGAATGCTCTACAACCTTCTTCATGCATTGTTTTCCATTGAAATCTAATGGACATGCTAGAAAGTAGAAGTCGTCCATATGAAGAGCAGTAATTGTTGCTCGAACTGAAACCCAGATTGCTTTATCGGAGAGTTGCATGCCAGCAATTTCATGAAACGCCTTTTGTGGTAGGGCACGTTTCGAAGCAACGCCATAGTTCCTACTCAAAGATGGAGAAGAGGAGCTATAACCTGTTTCACGGAACCATGCATGTAGTTGGTGAGTTTCTTCAACTTGTGGTTTTATTGTGAGAGTGCTTGTTGGTATCGTCCCTATTGTGGTGCCATTAAATTCAGATACGCAACCTCCTTTGATTGCAAGAATTGGTGGGTTGTCGAAAGAGTAGAATTCAGAAAGGTTCTGTCCTATATAGTCATAATGGTCTCCCCATAATGTTACATCAATGCTAAAACCCGACTTGTCTTTTGATATGAGTGTTTTCCTTAATGTTTCACTTCCATCTTTCCGTCGAATTGTTGATGTAGGTGAAGTGGAGGTAACAACACCAATGAC
The DNA here is from genome assembly GCA_000404065.3 of Pinus taeda. Lineage (NCBI taxonomy): Eukaryota > Viridiplantae > Streptophyta > Pinopsida > Pinales > Pinaceae > Pinus > Pinus taeda. The sequence goes on along the minus strand of APFE030223421.1, from coordinate 122,202 downwards.
ATCCACATTCGTATTTGGATACGCATTTTTTATTTCAGCAATAGTCTTGAAGTGAAAGCTCTGGTAAGGGAACGTTGGATCATCTGTGGGACATGGATGGATAGTGGAAGCAACAAACAAGTAAATTTCCCATTTGTTCTTGAGGTGGTTGTAGATTGGATTTGCTCCTTTCACTGTGCCATTTGAAACAATGTATAGCTGCCCAACTTGAATTAGATTGTAAAAAGATTCAGCCAGTTCGGCAAATGCAGAAAGGTGGATCTCTTCCTTATCACGATTGATAAGGTAAAATCCAAAAACTTTTCCTGAGCCTCGTACATTGGTGTAAGCCTTCAATGATGTTTTTGTCGATGCCCTACCTTGGATTGACCAATATTTTCGGTAAGGGCTGAGTGCCGTGAATGGAATTGTTGTAGTTGTTGCCATAGTTGGTGGAGTAACTATAGAGGGCAAGGTATCTTCAGCTAGTGAGGAGCTAAATTGGGATGTACCCGTTTGTGCATGTTGTAGCGTCGATGCGTCCTTCGTCAATGCCGCTGAGCGTAGCACAACTTCAAGCTCAACAACTCGGATGGACCTTATGTAAACAAATGAGAAATAAATTAATGAAGATTCCATTTTCCTTCTTTTAATGCAAGAAGCATTTAGAAGCGAAAAATTAAAAGAGGGTAAATTCAAATGGTGGGCCTTACGAGGAGTTTTGGGAGCACTGTGCAAGCTGCTTTTTTAAGTAGAATTATCGAGCCAATTTGGATGTCTCCAGATACAACCTATGGGCTATATGCAGATGGTAGCAAAGTCTTATGTTGATGTGTTCCATCAGATATAGTAATGTGGAAGTGTGAGGATGTTGTTTTTAATGAGGTTACAGAACCAACATCGATTATCTGAAATAGTGGTTGAATCTCGGTGCAACCATTTAGCAACAGAGGAATGGAATTCATTGTCAAGGTTGTCTCCATAATATTAACAGGAGGTTTCTTTTTCCCGTGATAGGAGTACCTGCAATGCATCAATTTCACCACAACACAAAATTCTAGTCAAATAAGATGTGATGTGAATGCGGAATCTAATCTAACAAGGCTAACTTTTGATGGTGAAACAATAATAAGGGCACAACCTAGATGGGGAGGAGAACAACCTCTCATATTAACCACCCAAGGTAGACCACATTAAGAAAAATGCCTGTTAATAAGATTCGGTGACAAGGTACGTATTGTGCAAATTTGGAAGAACCTCATGCGACTCAAAGGTCCTTATAGTCTTACAGTACTATCAAAACATCATTCAAATAGGAACATTTGCCAGCCATTCCTGATACTGATCCTTTCTTCAGTATTTTGTTCGCACATGACATGCGATCCTTCTAGGAAAAATCCACACATTTCTTACACAACGTAAAACCCATTAAGAGATGTGTTTCAAGCAAGGCAATTGCCATATATTTCGCTCACTTAATTTACCCTTTGCAGACCTTTTTTAAAGGCTAACTGGACTCCTTATGACTTTGTAATAATATTTTATAAGTGGTGCATATTAGTAGGCCTTGGAGGGATCGGCATAAAGTGCTCACACTTAGGGCAGGCAGTGTGAGACCCATCACTTGAAAGCAGTGTGCTTCTTTTGTGAATCTTGTGCATGATTCATGATATATTAACTATTTTCTGAACAATGCACTAATTTTTTTTTTATTATGCTATATTCGGTTACACTCACTGTGCTTGTGCAATTTTGCACATTATAGGGAATCACTTTCATTAAACATATGTTCAATAGCAGCCTTTGCATATAACAAACACGCTATTCAAACACTATGTATAGCTATTGAATCTGAAAGTTCACACATTCTTGGGTCCTCCCTCTTGTCAGAAACAAGACCCTGAAAACATCATCCAGACCATAACAACAATCAGATTTCGTCAGGCACACAACTGTGGCCAAATTGCAAACTATCATGGGCAGTTTCAATATATTTGCAGCCTCACCAAACCATGTGCAAGGGGAAAGAATGTGGGTAGTTTCGATATAATTTTAGCCTTACCAACGCATGTAGTTTCATGGACTGCAAGGAAGGGCTTCAAATGACCTCATCTCCTACCTATCCTTAGGTGTGCACAATCAAAATTTTCTCTGAAAATGTGTGCTCATACCATGTTTTGTCTAATAGTGTTGTTATTATGTCAGTTTCTTAAGCAGCACACATGCAAAATTCAGAGTAGAATGAAATGGATAGGCTAACTTTTGATGGTGAAACAATAATAAGGGCACAACCTAGATGGGGAGGAGAACAACCTCTCATATTAACCACCCAAGGTAGACCACATTAACAAAAATGCTTGTTAATAAGATTCGGTGACAAGGTACGTATTGTGCAAATTTGGAAGAACCTAAAGCGACTCAAAGGTCCTTATAGTCTTGCAGTACTGTCAAAACATCATTGAAATAGAAACATTTGCCAGCCATTCCTGATACTGATCCTTTCTGCAATATTTTGTTCGCACATGACATGCGATCCTTCTAGTAAAAATCCACACGTTTCTTACACAAAGTAAAACCCATTAAGAGATGTGTTTCAAGCAAGGCATTTGCCATATATTTCGCTCACTTAATTTACCCTTTGTTGACCTTTTTAAAGGCTGACTGGACTCCTTATGGCTTTGTAATAATATTTTATAAGTGGTTCATATTAGTAGGCCTTGGAGGGATCGACATAAAGTGCCCACACTTAGGGCAGGCAGTGTGAGACGCATCACTTGGAAGCAGTGTGCTGCTTTTGTGAATCTTGTGCATAATTCATGATATATTAACTATTTTCTAAACAATGCACTAATTTTTTTTTTTTATTATGCTATATTCGGTTGTACTCACTGTGCTTGTGCAGTTTTACACATTATAGGGAATCACTTTCATTAAATATATGTTGAATAACAGCCATTGCATATAACAAACACGCTATTCAAACACTATGTATAGCTATTGAATCTGAAAGTTCACACATTCCTGGGTCCTCCCTCTTGTCAGAAACAGGACCCTGAAAATAGCATCCAAACCATAACAACAATAAGATTCCATTAGTCACACAACTGTGGCCAAATTGCAAACTATCATGGGTAGTTTCAATATATTTGCAGCCTCACCAAACCATGTGCAAGGGGAAATAATGTGGGCAGTTTCGATATAATTTTAGCCTTACCAACCCATGTAATTTCATGGACTGCAAGGAACGGCTTTGAATGACCTCATCTCCTACCTATCCTTAGGTGTGCACAATCAAAATTTTCTCTGAAAATGTGTGCTCATACCATGTTTTGTCTAATAGTGTTGTTATTATGTCAATTTCTAAAGCAGCACATATGCAGAATTCAGAGTAGAATGAAATGGATAGGCCTCCACAATATTTTTTGGATAATTTATACTTATCTGTGCACTCTAGGGTATGTTTGCCTAAAACTATATATTTCTTCTAAACCTACGCTATATGGTTTAGCCACATTTTTTAATAATATAAAGTCTAACTATTTTTGTGCAACAAAAGAGCAAGTTTAACACAAAGAAACTTTATAGAAGATTGTGTGTTCGTAGAAGATGTTAGAATCTGAAAGGCACTGATCAAATAAAAATGATAGGTCCTAAATATAAGTGTTTTTCTTTAGTTTAATAACCATTTTGGGGAAAAGAAAGCCTCTTCTAGTACAATAAATTTTGGAAAATAAATGTCTTCAGCTAAAAAGGTGTGCACCAAAATATGTAGAATCCGGTGAAGGGTTTGGATTAGTTGATCTTAATTGCAGATTGTTGCCGATTTCTTGTTGTAATGGATTAAATTCTTTTAATTAATGGAACAGCTAAAGCTATATCATCTAGCCATGAAATGTCTGCCTAAAAATATATATTTCTTGTACTCAAAGGGTATCCGATAAAGCATCCATTTAATAATGGATCATTGCAGACTTGCAGTAATTTTGCCTAAATTATGTACTCAAAGGGTATCCGATAGAGAATCCATTTAATAACGGACCATTGCAGACTTGCAGTAATTTTGTCATAAGGTTGTCAAAAAGCATCCATTATATTAACGAAGCATTGCAGACTTGCAGTAATTCTGTCATAAGGCTGTCATCTACGCAACTCAAGAGGGCATCCTTCTTATAGCTTATATTAGAATAACTAATCATCTAGTGTATCCCTACTGAAGGAGCACCATCCATCAGTGGACAATCGTGCAATGTATAAAGAAAAAGGTTGAGAGAAAAATAGAAAGAACCTAATTGTAAAAATTAGAGAACTTGCCATCTGATGCCAAGCACACTGTATTCAAGCTATTACCTTAAATCATTTTTTGAGATAAGAATTAGGTTCAAAATAAGCTCATGGGTTAGATTGAATGGTCGAGTGCTTTCAACTTACAAGTCACTTTCCTGATTAAAGAAAAATAATTCTGGAGGAGCACAACTCAGTGTTAAGATCCCTGTGCAAGCTAACTTCGAAGCCGAGGCATATCTTGAAATCTTAATTTTAAGTGTTCTATCAGACAGGGTTTACCATGATGTAAGAAGTGGATCAGGTGAGGTAGTGAATGGTGAGCAAACCTGTGCCTACAGTTTCAGAAATGTGCCTAAATTTTCAGACATGTAACATTTGTTGTGCTCCAACATGTGGAAGAGAATTTGTGACCTGTAAAATCTTGGACATGAGGCATATGCCTTGTGTGCAAAAATTCCTAGTAGCTTGAACTTCTGACAGTATCTCAGAACTATGTACAATGAAGACTTGTAACTGAAGCAAAAGTTTTTGAATTGTCACATATCTTTGTGACATTAAGTACTTTTGCACAGATTTTTGACCTATGGCAAAGGATCTACAACAATCTCGGGCCTGTGAGAAGACAAGTTTAAAAGAGTATGTGGACAACAGTTTAGACCTACTTATTTTTTAGAAGACATAGTTCATATCTGTGCAAAGATTCTCAGACCTGTGACTTAGATCAAACCTGCAAATAGAAAAAATGCATACAACTGATCTTTGGAAAACACTAACTTCCAAAGGAACGCTCCAAGCATTAAATCAATACCCCAATCAAAATTCATTGCCCATAACTGCAGAAAAGGCATAAACCAAACCCAACCTATCCACTACAACAATAAATAATGAGACAAAAATTGCACGAGTATGGAGGCTGAGTGATGGGGCTATGTATGGCAGTGGTAACGCAATCAAGGGAGGTCGAGCACTATGCAAATGGAGGCAGAGAAGTCAGATTTCTACAACTCTTTGGAAGTGGTCGAGGATCCAAACCAAATTCTTTGGTTGAGAAAGGATCCAACCAGAAATCAAAGGAAGTTCAAATAAAAGGTGGATCTATGGAAAATGACAGCAGGAAGGATTCAGATTATACTATCACGGGATTCAGATTATACTGTCACGAATTGTTATTGTCTCCTTGTTGAACCAGTTAAGTTAAGAAATATGGAAATTGAATCAACGACTCTTGTATTTGCCACAGGGTGGAACGAATTGCCATAGGATATAATCTATTGGCTTCCTATGCAATTTGTGTATATCGAAATGTGTGCCAGGAATGGAACAACCTGCTTCCGGCAAACTATTTCATAACTTGGTTTTGTGAGGCATCTATCACAAAGTAGCCATAATTGGCAGTGTAAGTCAAAGATGTCCTCCTATCAAAATGGATTTTGTTTTGAAGGATAATCATAATGAATGAAGGAAAAGGAGAAAGCAGAGGACAACCATGTAAGAAAAGTACATAATCCTATCATTAATGAAGTCCAGCAAAACAGGATTGAGAGAGATGATATGGCAAGGTAAGGGAAACAAAGTAGTTGAAGAAGGACCTGACCTGGAAGAAATGATGTTGTGTAGATGTATTCTAAACATAGCTCTGGCTCACGATTTCCAGCTCCATTTGTGAGATTGTCAAACCAGGCTCCTTTGTCAGTTTGAACACTGCTATACTTTATGAGATTGTGAAACAGGGCTGTCTGTTTGTCGATGAAGTTTGATCCAAGAAGGCTGCCGGTAAGGTCATGGAAGCACGGAAACCACAGAACAGGGTTTCCAAAGCACAAATTTGTTGATCGTGCATCGCAGAACAGGGGTTTCAAGCCATGAATGTGTGCACCACAAAACAGGGTTTTCAAAGCACGAATTTGTTGATCGTGCACCGCATAAATGGGTGGGTTTTCGAGAGAGTTGAGCAATAATGCCACCCAGCAATAATGCTACCAAACGAATGGAAAGCAAGAAGTTCTCAGAAATCGCTGAGAATAAACAGAAATTGCAGGACAGATGCCCGCCGAATGTGGACGCCAGGTGTCAACCTGAGAATGAAAAGGAGGACGAAATTCGATTTACATATAGAAGAAAGGAATGTTTGTAATCTAGTGAATCCACATTTCGGAAATCTCCCCATGTCCTGGCCATTCCATTCCTTGAACAGAACGAATTGATTCCATTTATCGATTTTTCCTATCGACTGGCGTTCCATGGAATCTCTGTCACGTTTCTCACAACGCGTTCTCATTCCCCTCCCCTGCAACATTTCTTACAGTGAGCAAAAACAAATTCCTTGGACATTCAGCCTCTGTACATCCCCCTCCCATCAGATCAGAAGGAACTACAAGAAGATATTCCCCGGAAATCCGTCCCTCTTCTCGTCTACTCGTTTCGATTATTAGCAGAGCCAATCAAGCAGTGGATCCAACAACAGAAGCCATGCCCTGTGTGCATCATTAGCGACTTCTACCTCGGCTGGGCTCAATAGTTTTCCACACATCCAGTGAATTTCATGCCTACGTAGATAATTCCCTATGGACGCACACCAAGATAGCGAGGTCCCCCATTCAGGGCGAGAAATTCATGGTCAAATTGGTGAAGGTGGCCTTGCAGAGCGGGCGAATAAGTGGTTTGTAGGAGGAGTTAATGGATCCATTGTTAAGAAAATCTGCTGATACCAATCTGCTACCATCGTTTAAGAGGCTCTTGGGTATGGCATTGAGCTGCATTGAGGAATTAGGTTCTGAGCGACCGTCGATGAGGGAAGTAGTGAAGGAGCTGGAATCGATTGTGGAAATGGGATCAGGTTTCTCTGCAGAATCCATGCCACCACGGAGATATGAGTATGACTTTGTTAACACTGGACGACCTCCACCTTCTCAAGATACGGAAGCTAGCGATTCCAGTGGAAATGTGCAAGGAAAGGAAAGTTATAGTGAACTTCTTGCATATAGCGGAGACTACAAACATTTAAAAAATCGCGTTTCGTTGGACCCAAATTTCACGCCACGTGTCAACCTAAATGCTTGACCTTCCTCTGCAAATCACATTTCGCTGGACCTAAATTTCATGCCACGTGTCAACCTGAGAATGAAAAGGACGATGAAAGTCTGTTTCAAAGGAAGGCCTATCGGCCTAAAAATAACATTTTTTAATAATTTTAAAATTATATATATTATATATATATTATAAGTTATATATAAGATTTTTTTTTTAATTTTTTATAACATTTTTAAAATTTACATACAATTTAACTTATTTTATTTATATTCTTTATATATAACTTTTTATTTTATTTTTTATTTTTTAGGTTATTATATATATATATATATTATATATTATATTATTATATTATAATATATATTATATATATATTATATATATAATATATATATATATATATATATATATATATAGGAAGATGGCATTAAGGAAGGTATTTGTGAATATGTTTAAAACAAGGACAAGAATTCCATCATCTAAAGTTGTAGGTGGACAGACTATGAATAATGTTGAACATACTCAAAATGAGAAACATCGTAAAAATCAACCAACTAGCCAATCAAGTACACCAAAAATTATTTATGAATGGATGAATTCATGATAAATAAATAAAACAAATTTTACATGACATGTTAAAGATGTTGAATCTGATAGTATTACATATGTCTATCTATACTGTGGTATGATTTACATGGGTGAACCATATGAGGTGACAGGCAGAGTACGAGACATATGTTTGGTGCCGAATTCAAACACTGTTTATGTTCTTGCAAAATTTCCCAAGTCACATGAAAAGGTTAGATATCATCTCTCAAAGGTCAAGTATGACACAAATGAAGAATCTACACAATTGTGTGAAGAAATATCATCCAACATATCAAATAACATTGTAAGCATGCTTATTTATATTTATGTGTTATGTATTAGTGTAAGGATCATTAATTTTTTTATAAATTATTGATCATTAACATGTTGTATTTTCTTTGATAGGATTTTGCTAAGAGTCTTTTAATGATGTTGGAGGGTATTTATTATGTAGAGCCAAATATTATGAATGTGAACAACAGTTTCCATACAGAGTCAGAAGAAGAAAGAAGAATGAAGCAAAGATCAACAATCCATGACATTGCAATAGTACATATAGGGGATCATTAAACAATCCATGTGTGGGTCAATCTAACAAAGGTAAACATGTTTCTTTTGAAGACATGGTAGTTGTAGCTAAAGCTAAAACCCAAAAATGTGTTACCATTAGTGAGGAGGAGGTTAGAACTATTGTTGAAAAGGAGAAAAGAAATAACACCCTAAAACGAAAAATTCCCACGAATGTCTCTCTTCCACTTGATGATGAGGAGATTTTTTTATGTAGAAGAAGATATGTTAACTAGGAAGAAGAAGAAATCAAAAGTTGGTGAATTTGTTAAAATCATAAGCAACAATGAAGAACAAAGTGAAAGTTCTAAAGTAAATAAATAAATCATAACACCAGGTGCTAATTTAGAGGATGGCATTATGAAAACAAAACAAAATGCCTTTCGAAATCAAGTGAGGAAGAATAAATTAATTAATGGTGGAAAAACATTTGATTTTAATGTCACCTAATTTCTAGGCCAGATGAATGATAGTTTCAATATCAAATTAGAAAGACACATCACCTACATGTCCATAATTTGAAAACATTGTTCCGGTACAATCCATATGCATATGTTGTGGATTATGTGGTTCATGTTGATCCAAATCAAGTTCCCAACAAAGAGGAATTTGATAGGACACACTATTTTGACTACATATATTATGTAATTGGAGGGAACCATTCAGAAGAGGCCAAAATACAATTGATCGAGGAATATCCCATAAACTATGTTTTTGAAATAGTGAAATGCATCATTTATGCTAGTTTAGCAGATTTAGAGGCAAAGTTATTGGCATGTGATCATAATGCTAATAATGAGTATAGAATGCCTATGACTTTCATCCAAAGGGTTAGATTTATTCATAATGAATTTTTAGAAAAATATGGCGGGGATAAGACAAAAGTCAGTTTAAGATTTTAGAAGGAATGTTGTATGGAAACAAGCTATTAAATTGAGGATAAAATCAAATCAAAAGGTGGTAAAGAAAATTCAAAAATATTTAGAGGCATGGGTAATATTTTCCAGTTGGCATTTAGAACACTAGATATATGGGAATTGATTAATGACATTTTCGACATGTGGGAGAATGTTGCCATAAAAAATCAGAAGGTTAAAAAGTCTAAACCCATAATATGTACCAACAGTAAGACATATCCTGAAATGAAGCAACTTCCAAATGATATGAATATCACACCTTGGAGATCATTGCAAGGAGTAAAGGATGACAAACTAGTCAAATCAATATTATGTCATGTGAAGTCAGGTGAATTGTCATTGGAGGAAATGTGCTCAGAATTTTGTTTTTTTTTTTTTAACTGAAACGGTTAAGTTTTATTGATAGAAAGTTGATCGAACATAGCATGAACGACCATTACAATTTTCATTGATAGTTACAACACTTTTTCACTTAAGGAATGTTTGCCTTGGTTGGAGTTCCTGCATTTATGCTGATCATTCCTTCTTGAAGAGAGCATCCTATATTTGCCAATCTGTCTGCATCTTTGTTTAATCCTCTAAGAACGTGACATATTTGAGCCAGATGGAGGTCTTTTAACATCCTGTTTACTCTTGCTAGTTGCTTGTTCAGTGCCGGATCCTTGACTTTTTCCTTTTTTACCATTGTTTTTATCAACAATTCTGAGTCGCCTATTATTAAGATTTCCTTTGGGTTTTCTTTACTTGAAATTTGGCAAGCTTTCCAGAGACTGAGAATTTCAACTTGGTTGTTTGTTTTTACTCCCAGGCCCCAACTAAATTCATCTTTTTTCCCATTCCGGTAGAAGATCACACCTCCTGCTCATGACCTCCCTGGATTGCCTTTTAAGGCTCCATCAAAGAAAATGGTGCATATGTCCTGGGATTTCCACCACTTTTGGAAGTTGTCTTCAGTTTCACGGATCTGCCATCTTTCCTTGTGGATTGGTCATTTAATTGCTTGATGTCTGTCTTTTCCTGTGTAGTCTTCCAACCACGTGCTTTCTTCTCTTCTTAGTGAGTTGTCTTCCTTTGTAGTATGATGATTGAGAGTTTCTAGGAGAAGCTTCTTTGCCTGTTCCACCACTTTCACAGCTGGCAGCTCAATGTTATTGAAGATGGTCTCGTTCCGGGCTAACCAGATTTTACAGCAAACATATTTAGGTGCAGCTGTCCATACTTTGTGCCAAGTTGATTTGCTGACATGTCAGTCAGGGTAGCTGTCATTCCAAGATGTAAACATGTAGACTATCATGCTTTGAGAAGGGGAACTCACATTCAGTCCGGAGAAGAAGATGGACCATACCTCCTTCGTGAAATCACACATTATGAACATATGGTTTGTTGTTTCCAGATCTCTTTTGCAAAGGATGCATCTGTGTGGCCCTGCTATACCCCTTTTGCACAAGTTTTCACCTTTAAGGATTTTTTTATGAAATAAAGTCCAAAAAAAGAAGTTGATTTTAGGGATGTTGAAGCTGTCCCAAATCTACTTCCATACAATTCCCTGATATGGTGAATCTTGCTTGCTTTGCAATTGATAATATCCCTAGTTTGTTGTGTACACTCTGTTCTTTCCCCAGCCCCAAATGTCTTCCTCAGCGATGTGGACTGGAGCAAAATCAGAGATTTCTTCAATGAGGACAGCGAGCTGATTTTTTAATTGTTATGGAATTCTGGGCCATTTCCATCTCAGCCAATTTCCATTGCTGTCCCATTCTGATAAATCCTCTATTTTTCTGATACCTTTTGCTCGGAGCCAGTCTCTGATCTCCATCTCCATTTTTTGGTTTAGAGGCTGATGTCCCATTATGCAGTCTTTCCAGAAATTGGTTTTCTTCCCATTACTAGGAATATGGTATAAGTGACTTCTGAAGAACTCTATTCCTTTGACGCACAGTTTCTAGGCCTGCGTGCCTTTTGGATGCTTCTCCGGTTTATAATTCGTGATGGTTCGATTCTTAAGGTCTTTCCTTTTAAAGATCTAGCTTATAGGATGGTTGGGCTCCATGCATAACTTCCATTGCAATTTGCAACCCAGGGCCACGTTTGCATACCCAGGGTTGCGTACTTGGAGGCCTCCTTCCGCCATCATTTTTTTCACTGTGTCCCAATTGATTAGGTGAAATCGGTTGCTATTCCCTCACCCACCGTTCCACAAAAAGTTGCGTATATGCCTGGAAATTTGATCTGAAATGAATTTGGGTGCCATCATCAGAGTAGATTGAAATGTTGGGAGTGCCGAGAGGATAGATTTGATTAAGATGAGTTTGCCTCCTGTGGATAACCAGAAGCCTCCCCATGCTGCTATCTTCTTCTTGTATTTTGAGATTACTTCCTCCCGCAGGTGATTTCTATTTGAACCCAGCATTATAGGAAGACCCAAATATTTGATTCTTTCCCATTATGCATTCCCTGTGTATCCCAAGTCTTCTGCGATTTTCCCAATTGAGTGTTGGTCTATCTTCCAACCATAGACTGCACTTTTCTTTTCACTTACTAGTGCGCCCGTGATGCTGCAAAATTTCTGTAGTATGGTTTTGGACGCTGATGCTATTCTTGAAGAGGCCCCCCCCCCAGCAAGAGCGAGTCATTAGCGAATAATGCATGGTTCATTGATTCTATGCCTTTCTCAATTCTGATCCCTGGTATACTGCCTTTTTGTTTTTCCATAGTTTACTTTCTACTTAAAGAATTTGCCATCAGGATGTAGAGAAAGGGTGAGAGGGGGCAGCCCTGTCTCAGGCCCCTTGTAGCTGGGAAGAAGTTTGCAGGTCTGCCATTTATCATTGGTGCTATCCATATCTTCTCTAGGTAGGCTTTAATTAAATTGATGAAGTTCTGGTTGAAGCCAAAAGCTTATAGAACCCTGTATAAAAAAGACCTATTTACTCTATCAAAGGCATTGCACATGTCTAGTTTGATTAACATACCTTGTTCTTTATGCAGCTGACTGGAATGTAGAGCTTCCTGCACTTGGATGATGTTGTCCAGGATGTGCTGCCCTTTCACAAAACCTCCTTGAGCTGGAGTAATTAATTTTTGAAGTAATGGTTTGATTCTATTTGCCATCATCTTGGCCAATATCTTGTAGGATGAGTTGCATAATGAGATAGGTATGTATTTATCGAATGTGCCTGGATTGGCTTCCTTTGGAATTAGAGTGAGAAAAGTTGAGTTTATGCCACCTTCGACTTTTTCCTTCCTCATGAAAACTTGAACCATTCTCATGAGATCAGTTTTGATTATCTCCCAGCATATTCTGTAAAAGTGAATTGAAAATCCATTGGGCTCGGGGGCTTTATCTGGCTCCATGGACTAGACTATGTTTGATATTTCTTCTTCTCAGGCTGGCCTTAGAAGTGTTTCATTGTCATCTGAACTTACTAGCTAGGGAATGTTTGTGAGGAATTCTTCTATGTCCTCCTCGCTCCCATATTTTCCAGTGCTGAGAAGGTTTTGGAAATGTTTAATGGCTGCCTCCTTGATTTGTTCAAATCCTCTACTTACTTGTCCACTGGATGTACTAATTTCTACAATGTGATTTCGCGAGATCCGGGCCCTGTATTGTCTATGGAAATATGTAGTGTTCCTGTCCCCTGCTTTGAGCCATAGGCTGCGGGATTTTAATCGCCAGAATTCCTCCTCATTTCTAAAGGAGTTGTATGCTTTCCTTTGGGAATATTTTTCTTTGTCTACATCTATGGTTGAAATGGCTTTCTCTTCCAGCCCAAATTGAAGTTCTTCCAGTTGTTTTGTTGCTTCTTTCTTCTGGCTGGTGGGGGAGTTGGCGACTTTCTTTATCCATTCTTTGAGTGCCTTTTTGGTGTTCTTGATTTTTTGCTCCCATACATAGCTTGGGGAGCCTAAGATATCTTTTTCCCAAGCTGTTTATGTAGTTTCAAGAAACCCCTCTCTTTCGACCCAGAGAGGACTGAATCTAAATGGGAGAGGACCGAGATCTTCTTCCTCCTTTATGCACAGGAGAATTGGCTTGTGATACGATGTTAGTTTAGGTAGGATCTTAGAGAAGACTACTCTATTTTCCATCATAATTGTGCTATTGGTGAGGAATTTATCTAACCTTGCTGAAATATGGTGTTCCCCTATTCTATTATTTGTCCAAGTGTATGCTCCTTTCACCGGCTTAAAGTCAACCAAGTCCCATAACTGGATGAGATTTTCCACAGTGGGGAGAAAGGGGTCCCTTGTAGAGGATCCACCCCGCTTTTCTTTAGGATCTAGGATTATATTCAGGTCTCCTCCTATGACTATATTCGTAGGGCTGCATTGCTCTAAGTAATCTGATAGGGTCTTCCAGCACTCTTTTTTCTCCTCATAATGCACCGGGACATACATGTTAAATAATTCTAGTTTAACTTTGCTTGCTGTGTGACATAGTTCTGTATATATCCAATGTTGGGTCTCATGTAATCTGCCAAGAGTGAATAAGTTCCTAGACCAGAATGTGCCTATTCCTCTAGCCGAGCCTCTTGCACTGATTACCTTCCCCGAATCAAATTTCCATTTAGTGTTACTGGTGTTTAGAAGGATCTCCCCTTCTATTTTGGTCTCTTGGAGCATGAGTACATCTATGGGTTCCATTTTCATTAAATCTTTGATGGCCTCTGCCTTAGTGGGGTTTCCGAGACCCCTACAGTTCCAAGAGACCAGATTCAGATTCATTATTTACAGCTTGTTGGTGTGGGGCCTCCTCCCTTGGGCGCCCTTGGCCTGGTATTCCTTCCCAGGGTCATTTCTATAGTAGCTTGACTTCCTAGGGTTTTTTGATTTTCTAATTCTTCTTCCCTAACTTCCTTGTTTGATCTCCTTCCAGCTCACTTGGATGGCCTTTCAGTGGTCTCATCATCCGAGGAGCCAACATTTTTTGTCTTCTTCTTCTTCTGTTTAATTATATCTGCATATGAAGGAGAAGAGTTATTACTTGGATTCAGATTTGATGTGTAACCTAGATCTTGGAAGTCGTTGTCGTTGAGCTGGGGTGGATCTTCTTGTTCTTTCTATAGAGGCTCTAAGGGTGGTGTGAGAGATTCGAAAGGGTTTTTGTCCTCCACTGCACTGGTGACTTCCTTGTTCCCTGCATTTTAATGACTTTCAGTTTCTTGTCCTGATTTATTTCCTGTCTCCTTGCCTTTGTTTTTGTTATTCTGCCTATTATTTGCTGCTTTCTTTACTTGCTTCCATTGTTCTCCTTTTTCTCTCTCTGTGGTTTCCTCATTTTTCTTCTTACAATATCTTGCGAAGTGTCTGTATTCATGGAAGTATCGACATTTGAATGGAAGTTGCTCGTAGTCTAGTTCTTGGATATGCGTCCAGTCTGCCACCGAGAGCTTAATGGCTTCAGGGAGCCTGATTTCTAGGTCGACCTCTACGTAGATTCTCGCACAGGAGTATTGATCCTTTCTTGGTGCCTCGTCTATATATTTGCCAAGAAAATTTCCGATGGATTGCAGTGAGTTCTGGCTCCATTAGTGGAGGGGAAGGTGAGGAAGGTGCACCCAGACTGGCACTGTCGTGGGCACATCTTGAGATGGGTCAAAGTCAGGGGACCATTTATTCAAATACAGTTCTTGAGGGCCCATAAAATATGGCCCATTTCTGAAAATCAGGCTTCTATCTTCTACATTTTCGAACACAAACACAAAAAAACCCTTGCCCACGAAATGACTTTTTATTCCTTTTTTGACCAGGGGGATCCAATTGCGCTTTACCCACTCTTCAATGCCTTTCAGGGAGGGCCATAACCCTGTAAAATGACCAATTAGTCCTCTTTCGGCGAGATTCAGTGTTGATCTGCAAGTGTCTTCCACTGGCAAAGACACCATTGGAATACTTCCCAATTTTTTAACGAACTTGAGCTAAGGTCTGGAAGGCTGACATTTTCCTGAGGCTGCAACAAGAGACCTGAATGCTTCTAGTTCTGGTGGGGTTTTGGAGCCATCGCCCTGTTCCATGTCTGAGGTCATCCTCAAGGAGGAAAATAGCCCATGTTAGGCCGTAGACGGAGCCCCCATGCTAGGGTGCTGTAGATTTTAGCAGATCCGCAGGCCACTGCCAACTGACGCCGCGCTGAATAGGTCTCTTCCGCTGTTGCCTGATGCGCACCCAGGAAGAGTTGCAGAGCGCAAGTTTTCTATCTCCCGTAGCTAATACCTTAACTAGATATTTTTGACCGAAATGTGCTCAGAATTTCAAAAGCAAGTTTGTTGAAATATTTTTACCTTTTCTTGGATTATAATTTTCTTTTAAATATAACATATTGTTGTGGGTATTATTTGTTATACATATCACTATATTAACAATTTTTACTTTATTTATTCAGTCATTAGATTTATATAAAAATATAAGAACATATGTTTAGAATGTTAAATGAAAAGAGTTGGAATGATGTTGTACGCAACTACCCAAAATCAAGTTCTACAACAACACTTAAAGATTTTTATCTTGCATTAAAAAAGATATGTTGATTTTTTACATTCATTTTATTCATATGTCATTTTATTTTGTTTTATTACTCACACTTATATTTGTTTATTTCATTAAATATGCCAAAGAAGGATGCGAGCGGAGTACCAAATACTTTCAAAATCTTCACTTAAAAAAATTAAGTTGGAAGGGTCGAGAAATAAGCATCTTAGGAATGTTAAACTTGATACTACTCTTACTCGTTTCATTTTGAATAGGTTGGACACTATCAAATATCAGATAATACAAGGTGATTGTGAAGACATTGCAAAACTCATACCTAAAAGGGAATGTTCCCTAGTTATTGCAGAGATTCCTCATGGTTTCAATTTCCCAGACATTGGATATGATAGTGAGCCTTACTCTTACCAGGGAGAAAGATAGTGAGCCTTACACTTGTCAAGCTTTTAATAAAGTGGTTACGAGCTTTCAAGAAGTCACAACATCACCACTTTGGAGATTTGTGACATTTCGTTCAGGCACACAATTTGCAATGTTATTAACAAGCTTCAAGGGAAAATCAAACTCAAGGATGCAACTTATATGGTAATACATTGAAATTGTATATTTGATTATGTTATTATTATTATTATTATTATTTACAAGTTAATTGAACTTTTATTATGTCACGTTACATGCGAAAGTCAAATATTATTTCTTTTAGAGATCATCCAATTATAAGTGATTGTGAGTAAATCCATGTTGAATGTTGGATAGAAGATGATAGCTATAAGTCTATTCTTTTGAATCAAGTAGATGGAAAGAGTCATAGCCAGGTACTGATTCATGATGCGGTTGTAAAAAAGTTAGCATATGAGGATAAAGATGCAAAAGGAGAGATAGTTAACATTTATAAAAAAACTACAAATATTGATTAACTATCTTATAGATTTATGTTCAAATGAAGGAGAATGGGTTTTGGATTTATTTTCAGGTTCAAGTAAGTTTTATTATATAAAATTGAATTTTAATATTTTGTTTTTATGTGTTTATACTAATTTACTTATTGTTTTTGTGCTTGATGATTAGGTACAACACTAGCATGTTGCCTACAAAAAGGAAGAAATTGCATTGCGATTGAAAAAGACCCACTGCAATGCAATTTTATTCAACAAAAAATTAATGCTCTTCAATTTCTTCCAAATGCAATGCAATAAGTTGGTTTGAGGAAATGAGATTTTAATGAATCATGTGTGGAAAAAAAAACAAAGGAACCTCAACCACCATTATATGGAATGATTGGAAAAGGACACTTTGGGAGATTTGCCGACATGAAAGATCCATTAGAAGAGGAAAATGAGGAAACTCAAGCAAAAAATTATTGTGGAAGAAGAAAATAATGAAGCAATAGTAGATGATGAACATGGATTATATGATATTGTTGATGACATTTAAGTTATGATTTTAAATCAAGCTCAATTTTGAGAGATCTTCATTAGTTTTAATTGTAATGTTTTGACTTTGAGATTTTATGAGAAGAATGGGCATTTGATTATTGTTGTTATATGCTTAATATTTGTATTATTTGATTTTCACTTTAATTTTTATGTGAATTGTTTTTTTTTTTAATAAAAAACCCATGATTACTATTTTTTTAACATAAAATTCATAAAAAATGCTATTTTTAAAGTTTTTTAGTTAGGATTTTCCCATAAAAATTATTTATTTGACATGTCATTTTTGACAAAAAGTTTGAAAATGTGTATTTTTTCATTATATTTATATTGAAAATGTGTATTTTTTGTCAAATGTTTAAAATTATTGTTTTTTTAGTGAAAATTATTTGATGTGCATTGAAATATTAATTAACATTACATAAACATATAGAAAATACTAACGTCAAAATATTGACCATTTTTTTTAACTACGTGAAAAATTAAGATTTCATTACAAAAAAAATTGAAAAGAAAAATAAAAACACACAAATACATAAATACAAAAAACATCTTAGGGAAGAAGAAGACATTAAAAAATTTAAAGTGTTAAAAATCAACACTCTAAAAAAAGGGGTTGACACTGCATCAACATTTTTCAAAATCTGCATGAAAATCACTAACATCTAAAAAAAATTTCATACTTGATACAGAAGAAAATTTAAAGTGCCAAAAATATGCTAAAAAAAAGGTGTATTCTGAATCACCATTTTCCAAAATCAGGTGATTTTTCCTACCTCAAAAAAACGGGTACTAGGTAATTTTCTTGTTTGGTCGGTAACTATGTTTATCATGTATGTAACCATAACATCAACAGAATGAAAGACATACTCATAACCATAATGCATATAACAATCCTTAACCTACATACCTGCATGACGAACATACAAACATGTATGACGACATGCTCTTTCCTCGAGGTGCAATGTTGCCACTTCACTTTAATGATCTGCATCCCGTGCTCTATATCAACCAACTCATTAGCATCATAACATACCAATATCATCATGATGACCTAATTGCATACAATGACCTTAAAATGCATGTCCGACCTACCATATATGCATAACCATAACCATGACAATGCATGCATAACAACATATAGACACTGACATGCATAAAAAATGCATATACAACCGACATGTATTCATGACTAACACAACCCAACAATAAAATCATCAACTTCCACATGGCAACATAACGAAAACAATGACCACCACCATACATACACAACAAGCACATAGTCCATAAACATAAACACATATGCAACTGACATGCATGCATGACCAACACACTACCCATCTAGTCTAAGGAGTGAACCATGCTCTGATACCACTTTGTGGTATCATATATCACCCAAAAAGAATGGAAACCATACATCACCCAAAGAGAATGAAACCCGCTATGATACCACTCTATAACACCCTCATCCCACATCTACCCAAGTAAATAGTCAACTGAGGTAAATACACAACTAGAAGCCACTATTATGGGATTCAACCTCCTAAGTCACCTTAAGGAAGTGGAATCGACAGAAATACACTACACAAACCTTACACATTAGCAACAAAACTCCCAGGAGCCATTCCAACCACTCACGTAACCAACCCTTGATACCAACTGAATTTTTAGACCATTAAACCCTTGGACTCTCCCTTGATATGGAAAAGGGTGCGTTTGGGAGGCTCTGGATGCTCCCACAACATGGGTATGTATGCGTCAGGGGACTTTTCTCCTTAGACCTATGCTTGTGAATCTGAGATTTGTGCCACTTCTTCGAGCCTAGAGCCCATATCACTGCCCAAAACTCAAGGACACTTTCAGAATTGAAAGATAACCACAAAATAATGATACAAATGCAACTACTTGAACAAGGACTTGATTGGACCCCTACTAGCCATGACAGGAATTTCATCAAACATGTCACAAATATGTAATTTATAGGTGTACACAACAAATTTGAGCATCGGGGTCTCATACTTATCTGAGAATCACTAAGAAGCATTGTTCCTTTATATAATTCACTACATTATCATCTATTAGGTCATAGATACATTGTTCATTCATTTACAAATCAAAACATGAGGAGAGCCATGCATCATCATTGTCATAACACATGCTTATAACCAACATAATAACAACATAAATATCAAGGATACAATAGCCATATAATCCACATATAAACATGTACATTTACACATAAGATACCAAGGAAAGAAACTCTTATTAATGAATGAAAAATCCAACCTAGTATGTTATGAAACCAACTCACAAAAAGATAGAAAAGATAGATCAACACCTTAGAATTCAGCCTCTTCGAGGGGCAACCTCCTTTACATTACATAAATGAATAATTTTTGGTTGATACAAATGACAAAACCTCCTTTCTATATATAGGAGTCTATGGGGTCATAATATAACCAAGCCGACCTAACAATAGTAATATAAAGGCACAAAGATAACAATAGAAGGATTTTATGGGGCATAGTAATAACAATATGGGGACAATAGGGGCATAACAATATTAATAAGGGATACAACTACAATACTAATGGGGGAATCACTAGTATTATAGGGACCTAACATGCCCCTCTCCTTCAAAAAAGTGTTTTCCTCAAAGCTTGATTAGTTATGGATGCTTCTGTATAAAATTCTCATCCTCCCATGTGGAATCTTCAGCGGATAAGTTCTTCCACTTGATGAGATACTTCGGAATTGATCGATTTTGTAGCTGTCAAATTCTTGTTTTGTGATTGCTTCTGGTTTCAATATAATTTTTCCTTCCTTGTCAAGTTCTGGAAATATTGTTTGAATTGGGAGCTTGTCACCTATAACCTTCTTTAAACATGAAACATGGAAAATTGGGTGCACTCGAGAAGCTACAAGAAGCTCCAATTTGTATGCCATAGTACCAATATTTTGTAACACCTTGTACGGACCATAATACTTTGGTGATAATTTACTATCCTTCTTAGCTTGCTTGAGGGACATTTGTTTATATGGTTGTAGCCGTAGGAATACCCAGTCACCTATATCAAAACTTATTTCGTTGCGATGTTGATCTGCCTATTGTTTCATTCTATTCTGCGCCAACATGAGGTTATCCTTTAAGAGTTGGGGAACTTGTTGTTGATGCATGATGTGATGTTCCACTGCTTGAACCTTAAAATTTTCTCTTAAATATGATGTGATGGATTGTGGATGATATCCATAAAGTGCCATAAATGGGGTCATTTTTGTTGCAGTATGGAAGGAAGTGTTATACCACCATTCAACCAGAGGAAACCATTTGACCCATTGTGTCTATTTATCAAATACAAAGAAACGAAGATATCCTTCCAAACATTTGTTTACTATCTTAGTTTGCCCATCGGATTGAGGATGATAAGATGAGCTATGAGCTAACTGAGTACCAAGCCAAGAAAATAGTTCTATCCAGAAATTTCCAGTGAAATTGGGATCTCTGTCACTTATAATAATCTTTGGGTTTCCATGTAGCTTTTGAATTGTTTCCATAAATGTAGTAGAAACTATATTGGCTTTAAATGGATGTGATAATGCACAAAAGTGTGCATACTTGGTAAGTCTGTCAACTACCACCATGATGACACTCTTTCCCTCAGACTTGGGAAAACCTGTGATAAAATCCATTGAAACCTCCTCCCAACGTTAGCTTGGAATGGATAAAGGTTGTAATAGACCTGGTGTCTTAATTGTTTCAACTTTATTTTGTTGGTAAACCAAACATTTCACCACAAACTTTTGAATATTTGATTTAAGGCCATCCCAAAAAATTCCTTCTTAACCTTGTGGTAAGTTCTTAAAAATCCTAAGTGCCCTCCTAAGGGAGAAGTGTGCAATTCCATAAGAATCTTTTGTTTGAGTTGGGAATTCTTACAGAGGTATAAGTGATATTTGTACCATAACGAATCATTTTTCATGCTAAATATATCAGATGTACTAGAATCTTGTTGTAACTTTCGAATAAGTGCCTACAATTCTTCATCATTCTTCCATTCCTCCCTTGCTTCGTTTATCCAATCTAGTTGGATAATAGAAATGGCATACAACAATGCTTCCACATCCTCATCCTTTCTTGAGAGTGCATTTGCCACAACATTTTGCTTCCCTTTTTTTTAGATGATTTCAAAGTCATAACCCAACATCTTTGTGACCCATTTTTGTTCCTCTTCAGAGGATAATATTTGTTCTAAAAAGTATTTAAGGCTATCATGATCCATTTTTACCTTGAAGTGTCTTCCCATTAGGTAGGTTCACCATTTCTTAAGTGCATGTAGTATTGACAACATTTCCTTCTCATAAATAGCTTTATGTAAATACTTTCCCTTGATTGGACAACTTTCGAAAGCAATGGGTCTTTCATCTTGCATTAAAACAACACCAATTCCATTTCCTAAAGCATCACATTCCATAATAAGGTTTTTGTGAAGTCTAGTGTAGCTAAGACCGGTGCTTGGCACATTGCCTCTTAAAGATGTTCAAAGGCCTTTGTTGCTTCCGGAGTCCATGAAAATGCATCTTTCTTCAATAATGTTGTTAGAGGTGCTGCTATTGTTCCATAATTCTTAACAAACTTATGATAATACCCTGTCAACCCAAGAAATCCTCACAGATGCTTTATGGATGTGGGGATTTTCCATTCCTTAATGGCTTTAATTTTTCTAGGGTCTACCTTAACTCCTTCATGAGATACAATATGACCTAGATATTCCACCTGTTTTACTCCAAATAAAAATTTCAATCTTTTTGCATATAATTGTTTCTTCTCCAATAGTTGTAGCACCTTGTCAACATGTTCAACATATCCTTCCAAGACTTGCTGTAGATTAGTATATCATCAAAAAATACTAACACAAATTTTCTAAGGAATGGTTTGAAATTGAATTCATCAAACCTTGAAATGTTGAGGGTGCATTGGTAAGGCCAAAAGGCATGACCAAAAATTCATAATGACCCTCATGAGTTCTAAATATCGTTTTCAGAATGTCTTCAATCTTCATTCTGATTTGATGATATCTCGAATGAAGATCCAACTTGGTGAAGTAAATTGATCCATGCAATTCATCCAGTAATTCATCAATGACAGGAATGGGAAACTTATCTTTAATAGTGAGCTTGTTGAGCTCCCTATAATCCGAACACATGCGCCATGATCCATCCTTCTTGTGCACCACTACTACTGGAGCAGAGAAAGAACTTTGACTCGGTTGAATTATACCAGCCTCTAGCATTTCTGCAACCATACGTTCAATTTCACTCTTTTGGGCATAGGGATATCTGTACGGCCTGATGTTTGGAGGAACACTTCTGGGAATCAGATGAATAGCATGATCATGATAACACATAGGTGGGAGACCTTTGGGAGTCTCAAATACCTTGGAATGATTGTCCAGGACTTTTCGGAGATCTGGAGAAATAGATGATTTCGACGTGGAAACATCTAACGAACATAATTGTGCAATTACACCTTGTTGTTCCTTTTTTAGAAGCTTTGTCATACTATTAGAGCTTATTATATTTCCTGGTTTCCTTGCAATACCCCTTAATTCAACTTCCTTTCCTTCCGCAGAAAATTTCATGAAAAGTTCTTGCTATTGTACCCAAGGATTGTAGTCATTGGACTCCTAGTACAACATCAACACCTCCCATTGGAATGGAAAGCATTGGGCTATTCAATACACGTTCTCCCATGGATAGCTTGATATTATGGCACTTTCCAAAGAAATTTATGGTTCCTCCACTTGCAACCATCACTTGAAACTCTACTGCTGGATATAGGAAGCAATTCAATTCCTTTTCTATCTTACAATGAATAAAATTGTGGGTACTTCCTAAGTCAATCAACACTATTACCTTTTTCTTCTTAATATGTCCTTCTATCTTGATAGTTTGAGGAGTGGTAATTCCAGCCAATGCATTACAAGATATGGCCGGATTCATTACTTCTTTATCTAGGGTTTGTTCCTGGAGTATATCCTCTTCTTTTGACATTTCTTGTTCCTTTTCTTCCTCCTCTTCACAATCTATGTAGAATAATTTATTCTCATCAAACTTATGACCTTTAGTGTATTTTCTATCACAACTATAACAAAGCCCTTTTTCTCCTTTTTCTTCCAATTGTTGTGGTGTCAACCTTATAGGTTGTGGAAGGCTAGGGACAAAGACACTTCCATCTTTATAGTTGTAGGTGGTAGGTTTCCTAGTTGCCATAATTTTGCTTTCCATTTTTCTTGCTAACCTGAATGCCTTCTCCAAGGAATCCGGTTCCTAAAGGCAAACCTCATGTTGGATATTATCCTTTAAAGTCCCTAAGAACACATCAATCCTATGCTCCTCTAGAATATATTTTACCCTTATGTTCAATTTTTGGAAGTCCTCAATGTGCTCCATCATTGAACCCTTTTGTTTGAGACTTATCAATTAGCTAAAAAAAGTGTTGTTTTTTGTATCCTCATAATGTGTTGTCATTTCTTCCGTAAAAATTGCCCAAGTGACAATTTGTTTACGAGAGCAAAGCCATCGATACCATACAAACTAATTTGTTTCCAAATATAAAGTTGCAATACATACCCTTTATGTGTTTTGCAAATTATGGAGATCTAAAAATTTCTCCATCTGTAGTATCTATGTTGCAGGATCCTTGCCATCAAACTTCCTCATATCGATTTTTGGAATATGGCAGTTCTTTGATCCAACATTAGAGTCTATGAAATCATGATTAACATTTATTTTTATTAACATTTATTTTGTTCTCATTATGAGTTTCCTTTACTACCCTTTCACCATTAGTAAACATTTCTTGTAGAAGCTTTGTCAAATCTATCTTCAAATCTTCCATGCATGTCTTCAAATATGTCTTCAAATCTATCTTCAAATCATCCATCTTAGCTTCCATGTCATTCATCTTAGCTTCCACACCATACATATTTCTTTAAACCATCGATCTTAGACTCTATTACTTTTTGTGCGAGTGACATTTGTTGCACTTGGTCTCGTAATTTTGATATATCATGTTACATTTCTTCCTCTTCTTCATGAGTCATGATAGAGCTTTCAGGTTACTTACTAGGTGTTTGTATTTTCTTTCCTCGGGGCATCAATTACCGATAATAATACTTTACTATTCCCTTTGAATTCCTTCAAACTATTTTTTCAAACCAAGCTTATGCAAAAATTAAAAAAAAAAACTACACACCTTTTTTCAATTTGTAAGAGCTCGATATTGAATTTGATGTATCTCTGTAATTTCAGATCATCCAGTTCTGAAATAGCGATCTGCAGTAGCCCTCTGCATCCTCTTTCCAATGCCACCAGTCTTATCAAATTTAGATTCTCCAAGAAAGAGTTATACACAATCTCCCAAGATGACCTGATTATATACCTTTTCAAAAGAACAAACTTGTATGAAGTGCCATGTGTCACTGTTTAGACCTTCGAAACTAAATAATATATACAAGAAATTACAGCCCGTCCTCTTTCTATAACTTCTGATGAAAATTTAATTTGATGCTCAAAACAAAAGTTATGAGTATTTTCCCTAGGTCATCTGTTTGGAATGTAATTCAGGGATCTGCAAAAGGGCCAACTTCCTCAGATCATATCTCCGCAAATGTAGTACAAAAAGCTCTGAAATTCAGACCCAAGGTTTAGAATGATTTCAGCCCAAATGTGTTTTTCTTAGCATCTAAAACATCGTAGAAAAAAGTTATAGCACAAATGCCACGATGACATGTTTGGAGCAGCAAAACCCTAGAATCCAAAGCTCCGATACCAACTGTTATGAAACTAGCTCACAAAAAGATAGAAAAGATAGATCAACACCTTAGAATTCAGCCTCTTTGAGGGAGCAACCTCCTTTACATTACATAAATGAACAATTCTAGGATGATACAAATGAAAAAACCTCCTTTCTATATATAGGAGTCTATGGGGTCACAATATAACCAAGATGACCTAACAATATCAATATAAAGGCACAAAAATAACAATAGAGGGATTCTATGGGGCACAATAATAACAATATGGGGACAATAGGGGCACAAAAATATTAATAAGGGATACAACTACAATACTAATGGGGGAATCACTAGTATTATAGGGACCTAACACGGTATGGGACTACCACGTTCTACCCAACCATATATTGGCTGAGCCAATTTTCCCTTCAACCAATCACCTGGTGCCATATTTCAAGCATTAATGTGGGACTCAAACCAAAAGAAACAACCGTGGCATCTCGAGGCTAAACCACCTCACCCTCATCAATAGAAACTAGGCTTTACCGCAATCCACACTAAATCACTAGGCCAAAACAATAAACATGTAATAACAATATTCACCATGATCTCCACCAGATCACTAGGCCAAAACATACATGGATGCCATTGGATTTCTCCACCTATACTGTGAGGAATTTTCCTATCTCATAGTCTCTCAGGATTTAACGCAATTCATAGTCTGATCGAGGGATCACTATGCCCTAAAAAAAGACTCCACCCTCTAAGATTTACAGTATATCCTGACAATCACCATCAAAGATTCCTAGGCATAACCAAGGGCAAACACCTCTAGGATTTACTGTATATCCCGCCATTAACCAGTCGAGGATTCCTAGGTCCACCGAGGCACACAATAACTAGCTTTACCACAACCCATAGTCCGGTTCAGGGGTCACTAGGCTGGTGCCTTTACCACAATCCATAGTTTGATTCAGGGATCACTAGGCCATGTGTTCTTTATTTCAAAGATCCACCTCACTAAGCTTCAAATCCATTTGGAAATCCATATCAACCAAAACATGAGAACCACATCACACCATGGCTATCCGAAAATGGAAAGGATGGGTTGAAAACACTATCACACCTAGCAAAACCCATGCCATGACAACAAAGAAACACATGCAATACCATGCATATCAAGTAAAACACACATGAAAATTGATACCTACAAAGAATCTTGTTGTAGTTGCTTGATCCCGCTCTTCCTTTCTTTCTCCTTCTTTCCTCTTGCCCTCTTTTCCTTTTTTGATCTAATGCCAAAGTTCTCCAAGAAAAATCTGAGTGTCCAAGAGTGTGAGAGAGAGAGAATAATGAGAGAGCTCCAAAGATGAACTAATATAACGTTACACTAATCATGCTAGAGCAAAATCTTGAGAAAAAGATTTCCAACTGATCCTCAGAATCCCTTTTATCAATGAGGCCTCTATTTTCTTCATTTTCCATTATTTTCCTTCATTTTCCTCCTCACATGCAACATTGACCTTTCACATTCCTTTTCTCCTAATTTCCATTATTTTCATAGATAAATGTGCCAAAAATGTCATTTTGCCTTTCCAAAGCCTTTTCCATTTCCTTTGCCAATTTCCTTAGCCATAACAAACCACTGCACACCCACTAGGATGTTTTGCCCAATATTTAGCTTGGAATACATGTCCTGTGGGCTTGGTCTTATTTCTTACTTTATTAACTTTTACATGGAACTTTTACCAGGGTTGTTACAAGCTCTCTTTGTATTCTCTCTCTCTCATACTCTTTCACACATTCTTAGAGCATGGTGGCATACTTTTGATTTAGAGAAAGAAGGCAAAGGAAAAGTAGGAAAGCATAAGGGAACTATAGTATCAATAAATACAATTGGATTTCTTTGCAAGTATTGAGTTGCATGTGTGGTTTCCTTGATAGTTTTGGCATGCATGGTACATGCATGTAGTTTCTTGGTTATGAGTTGTCATTGACATGGAGGATTTCTTGGATTGGCAATGGTTTTGCCTAGCCTTTCCATTTCAACGATAGCCATGGTGTT
Organism: Pinus taeda; assembly: GCA_000404065.3. NCBI lineage: Eukaryota > Viridiplantae > Streptophyta > Pinopsida > Pinales > Pinaceae > Pinus > Pinus taeda. Next base: position 95,057 of record APFE030223421.1, on the reverse strand, counting down.
ATGGGTTTTCTTGTTGGTTCTCATGTTCCTTATAGCTTTGGTTTGAGTTATTAGTTCCTGGATTCTTGGTTGGATAAACGCTCTAGAAACCCTGTAACAACTTAGGTTGAGTTACTAGTCATGGACGTCTTGATTGGAAAAATGTTGTAAAGCCCTTGGTAGGTTGAGATACTAGTCCTGGAAGATTTGGTTAAGAAATTCTCTGGAGCCTAGTGACAACTATGGGTTGAGTTACTAGTCCTGGAAGTCGAGATGGAACAAATGCTTTAGAGCCCTCGACAACTTGGATAGAGAATGATATGGTGAAGGTTAGTGATATCTAACAGTGAGATGGAATCACTTTTGTGGGTTGAGGTGGTTTGGCATCTAGAAGCCCTGGTTTGGTTTTCTTGTTTTATTCCATGGCATCCCACATTCATGCTTGGAATATGGCATGGGGGTGATTGGCTGAAAAAAATATTTGGTTTAGCCCAATCTATGGTCGGCGATACGTGGAAGACCTTGACTTGGTTGGAATTCTCATATGCTAATAAGAATTATTTTCTATTGTGACCTATCAGAATATGTATTTATTATGATTGTGACATTATGGTTGAGTTTCCATGGTGTATATGTTGGTTATTTGTTGGTTTCTATGCTAGTGATATGATGTATAATGTCTATGGCTCTTGAAATTTTTTATGAATATACGAATGGCTGTTGAACACATGGACTAACAAATATTATTGCAACTATTATGAGAAGGCATTGGATCTTCTTAGTGAATCTAAGATAAGTTTTAAAACTCTATATTCAGATGTGTATTTATGACCAATACATTACATGTTCACAATATGTTTGGTGGAAGACGTGTCATTTTCAGGCTTGGTTAGGTCAATTCCTTGACTAAGTTTTATGTTACATGCTTTGTCTTAGTGTCATTTATTGTCTTGGAAAGTCTCATCAAGTTATAGGAATTGGCATGGAGACTAACCCTAGAACAATGGCTCAAATCTCACAGTAGTAGGCAGAGAACTGCCTGAAAAAGACTACAGACTCTCCCTTGTAGGCTTATGGGAGAAACTGGAGGCCTGCAATCACATAGATGTAGGCTTTTGCATGTGACTAGGAGTTTTGTTAGTGAAAAATGAATTTAACTTATGGGGTTGGGCACCTAAAGTTGTTGGTTAGCCCTTGGGTGTCCTGTAGATCCTGAGGAAGGCCACTTTGGTCTTGCTTTTGTCGATTCCACTTCCTTAACTGTACTTGGGGAGTTGAATTATATCATTGTAACTCTTCATCACATATTTACCACTGTGGACCGGTAAGCTTGGGTATGTGTGGGAGGAGGGTGTTACAAAAGAAGCATACAAATAACTATTGGTTTAAAACCTTACTTGCTAGAAAATTTAGCTTATTTTAGGGGAAATTACATGTTTCCTATAAAAGGATTATTGGTTGAGCAAGAACATTAATTATAAGACATATGTGATGTTGATATTTTGGTGTAGGTACTAAATGGAACATTGCTAGAAGTAAGCAAGTTGACACGCAAGAGAAAAGAGGCATTGTGTTCCAAATGATATAAGCAATGGTGCATTGGTTTTCATATATAATACTTATGATTTCAGTCTGCAATAATGAATGTTGGTAATACAGTTTATTACAAAAAATGTTGGTATTGTACAAGGTAGCTATATAAGGTCTAGAGTTAGCCAAACTGAACATAACATACACAATGATAAAATGAGAAAAATTGAACAAAACCATATTTTTGATGTATCTATGGAAAGGATGAAGATCATTGTTGCAGTGAAACACAACACCTAGGCTAGTGTTGCTACAGCCAAAGAAGATCTAAGGACAATGTTCCTTTAAGGGGGAGGGTATTGTGACACCCCCTTTTCATTTCCCAATTTTTCTTGATATAATTAAATACTTGTAATGTTGGGTTACCATCATTTATATTATGTACTAAAATTTTTTAGGTGATGTACTATCCTATTTTGTTAATAAAAATTATAACACTAGAGGAAGGAAGCAACCAAAAGATCACGATGCCTTGGCGAGGGGGGAAATTTTACTAGGGAGGAAAAGATGCAAGGGGGTTGAGAGAAATCATAGTATTTCTTGAATAAATATTATTTTCCCTTGATGTGATGGTTGGTATTCCCAAGAAGCTTCTAGCAAAATATTGGGAATATGAAGGGTCAAGGCGTGATTGTAACAATAAGAAGCAAAAACCATCAAGGGTTTCTTAGTTATTATTTTCTCCTTAGCTTTTTCCTCATAGTCTCTCACTCATATATTCAATTTGGAAAGAGAAATGGTGGAAAAATCTATAGGGGTTCAAAATTTGTGACTAGTTAAGAGTTGTGAGTGATAGTCTATGTGGAAAAGACTAAATTTTCAAGTGTTTGGAGTTTTTCCTTCACATTTCATGTTAAATCTAGTCTGAAAACAATATGTTAAATCCTTGAGTTTAGTTTTTCCTCAAGGAATCAAGATCTGGCATGTGGGTGGCCAATTATGAGAAAACTTGTAGCATGACTTAACATAAGGTGGGGTGGAACATGACTCACCCTACTTCAATTCTAGTATTTTATGGTTACAATATATTATATATATAATATAATATATATATTATATAATATATATATATATAATATATATATTATAATATCTTGCATGAATGGTTTAGTGATATGCAAGAACTATTATTGTTTCTATATTATTTTATTTATGATCATTGTGTTGACTAAATAGTAAATTCTAGAGAAGTGTGTTTGAATTCACTTAGCTATGTAATTTAAATGAATTGGGATGCATGGGAAATGCATGATAATTTTGGGTAATTGCATGCTTTCCATGTTAAATGCATGTTGCATTTTCTTTAATTCTCTATACATACTATAAGTTACATCATGGAGTTTAATGGTGGAAGCCCAAAATGTGATTTATGGGGTAAACATGTCAACTTGGAATTTTTTCTATAATTCTTTTCTCGGAGGTTCCAGAGGCTAAGAATTGGATCATAATAAGAGGAAATCTTGTTGATCATGTGGTTCAATTTTCAGATCTTGACTTGATATATTTTTGTAATTATGCTCTAAGAAAGTTGAACTTCCTAAATGCTCCTGAAATAAGTCTAGGGAATTTTCGCTATAAATTTTCTTTTGGATGGTTTTAGAGGCTAAGACTTGGACCATACTTAAGGGAAATCCCAAGGAAATTATGGTAGAGGTTTCAAATATTGGTTCACTATATTTTCAGAGTTATTCCCTGAGAAATTTAGGTCTCCTGAATGCTCCTAAAATCAAACCTCAAAATAAGTTAGCTTGGAATTCTTTCCATAAATTTATTGCTCATAAGTTCCAAACAATGAAACTTGGAGGAGATAAAGAAAATATCTCAAGGTACTAGTGTGTTGTCGTTGCGACAAACACCCTCCAAAATTTTTCCAACACATTAATTTTGGAGCCTACTGAGGATCCAACGATATATTGTTCCATAGTTTCTTCATGATTTATTGATGTTATCCTAAGTGTTTAAGGCTTATTCTTAGTTTCTAAGTGTCAAATTCACTTTCTCACACATGCTCAGTCCATAATAAGTTCATAAACACATTTCTTTACATGATCTTGAAAAGGCATTACATAGTGCATCAATACAATTCATGTGCAATGTTCAACCTATGTCAATAGTCAATGAACACTTTCAATTGACAATCTCTCACTTTTAGTTGTCAGTGTACTTCTATTTCAGTGAGTTTTTCTAATTGTCCCTTTTGCGCACCTTTGCATTCACAAGTGTCTCTTTCATGTCTATGACTATCAATTTTTCTTAATTTCACTTTAATAAGTGTGATTTTCATGTTATCTTCACTCTGGCATGTGCTGCTTTCAATGTCCTTCGCATTTGCAAGTGTCATTTTCACTTTTCTCTTACTGTCACAAGTGTTATCTTTTGGGCACAGGAAGTGTCACACATTGTAAAAGAAAATTTGTGGTTCATTGTGAGAGGAAAATTTGGTACCAATGGGTCCTATTTATCATATAGACATGTATTATATCCATTCCCAAAGTTTCATGCACTATCATACTAGTGTCATCACTATTGTCGCAAAGTGTATATTAAGTGTCGCACCTAGTCCAAGGGAGTCAATTGTACATTCTTAAATGGTAGTTCTAATGCATTTTCCTACACTACTATGTCAAATTCATCATAAATAAATGAATTATACATATTCCCCAAATCTTGAGCTTTGTCGCAGAAGTGTCGTCATTGTCATTACAAAGTGTACCTTAAGCATCACACTTGGAGGAGGCTTTTATATTGTCATCGCATTGAGGGGATCATGTTGTGTACTGAGTGTTCAATGTTGTGTCACTAATTTTTTTGAGAGTGTGTGATCATTCATAAGTTCAATATTGGTCTCACTTCAATCTCACTATCCCACACTTAGTCAAATTATAAAAGTTCCTGCCCAATTAACTTGATCACACTCAACCTCCTAGAATTACGCACTACACAATGTCAACCCTCAGGTTGATCCATTACCTCTTGGAACTACACAATGCGCAGTTCCTGCCTCCAAGGACTATGCACTACACTATCTCAATGCTCAACCTTTCCCTCTTGAACTTCACAACTGCATAGTTTACTCTTCCAGATAGTCTCCTTTTGTGCATTGCACAATCGCAAGCCTCAAGTTGTCTCCCTTCCTCCCTGAGATGAAAAATTGCATAATCCCTATGTGTGTGTCTCTCTCTTGTAGTGCACATTGGGCAACTTTAATGCTCAAGTATGCCTCACTGAGCTCCTCAACTGCACATTCATCTTTTCCAGGCCTTTAGAACTATGCATTGCGTAGTTTCAAACTCTATTCCATCACTCATGACCCCTGGAACTGCGCACTACATAATCCCTTAGTGTTCCTCCTTGTCCAATGCCTAGTCCCAACTCAATCAATAATTTTCATGAAGAAAGCTAGACTAGGATATTTCCAGACTGATTTCATCTTTTCATGAGTGGATTACACTTGTAGGTACTTCATCTTGACATGACAAGATGATGCTCAGGGAGGAAGAGAAGGAGATCATACGAGAAGACACTTGTGAAGCTGGAGCCATGAAGAAGTCATCAACAAAGAATGTGAAGGGACACTAGCTTACCACTAAATATCAAAGATCGAGATCACATGAAGACTCCATATCAATCAACCCCTTGGAGGATGAAGATGAAACATATGAAAATCTATCATGAAGATGCAAAGAAAGCAACAAAAGGAGCAACTTGGAAATCCCAAATCATCATGAAATTTCATGTCATCACTATCAAGAGTCATCTCAAGAGTCACATGTGTCATAATTTCTTGCCACATCATTTGAGGAATGTAATTATATAATTTCCCAAAATGAGAAATGTAAAAATATATGGAATACCAAGGCTCCTATATGGAATATGAAGAGTCACTATTGAGTTCTAAAGTCATATAGAAGCTCAAAGGTCATGTAAGAATTTAAAAATTCATTGTAGAAGCTCAATATTCATGAGGGACGTCAAGAGTCACATTGGAGGTGGAGAGTCACCTCATTGTTGTAAATACACCCTCATAACTCAAGCAAATAGACTTTTGGGACTTGAACTTCCCACCTTGTCTTCTATAGCATTGTCATAGGAGATAATATCTTTCTTTGGAGGATAAAGTGGTGACTTAATGTTCCATTATTGGGGCTAGTGTGGCAACATTGTACTTGTATATATTGGCACTTCTACTTAATATATGAAGCTCGATGATCCATCACATTTTCATGCATTTATCATGAAAATAGTAAGACTATTCTTTATATGTTTGTGGTGTATGTTTTGTTCACATGTACTAAGGAAATTGAACTATTTCAATGGATTTGGTACGTATCTTGTTGAAGGTGTGTTGTATCTAATTTTATGATTGTGCTTGTCTTGTGAAATACTTTGTAAGTTAACTTAAAATCTTCTTATGCTCTTGTGTGTCTATTTTAGGACAATACTATTACTTTTCTTCTAGAGCCTCACTCTCTTTCTTCATGCCATGAAAGTGGCTTATATACATGACAATTGTATGCATCACAGTGTCAACTTGCTTATTTCAATGATTTTTCATGTAACCTATTGTGTTAATAATGGAAGCCAAGGAAAATACCTAAGGACAATGGTAACAAACCATATTTCTAGTTGGGGCTCCTACTCCAAATGGTGTGAGGTCTAATTGGGACTTCACATCGAGGAGACCCCATTGGTTGGAAAATTTCTAGCATCGTCAACATAGTGGTATAAATCTAATATTTCGGTCCTTTATAATTCCTATATATACGCTGTGGAAGATTGAGGTTTGGAAGAAATAAGTAGTGCACATAAATTGTCTAATGAAATGCCCCATGAAAACATGGTTTTGTGGATGGTGATTAGACAATGTGTAGGAAGTGTTTGATAATCTTATTTGGATAAAATGTGATACACCATATCCCTAATGAAGGATTAGGGGGTTGGGTGTGTGACAGAGTGTTATCAAAGATGATTATTATTCTCATGAAGAAAAAAAAATTGATACCTCATATCCTTAATCAAGTGTTAAGGCACCATGTATGTTATAATTGGTGGCTGTATTATATGGATATTTTATGAAGCCCCCAAAGGTCATGCACATTCTTTAATAACAATAAATTATACTAAGCCCCTTCTTCAATATTCTAAATTGAATATAACATCAACTTTGAAACTTTAAATTAACATACATGAAAATTCAAACTATCATTCTAACAATTCAACATCAAATAAATAAACACTTCAATTCGTAGAACATGTTCCATGAAATACACATACACAAACATTCAACATTGTCTAATTTGTACAATTTTAACAAAATGGCACAATAACCTCCAAAATGGATCCAATATACAAACACCATCTCATTCCCAAACACAAAAATATGGAATGTGATTCCCCATATACAAAATGGCCCTCAATGGTGACTCATTGACCACTTCCATCCTCACCACCATCACTTCATCCCGAAATATGATTTTTCTCCTATTGCTAGAATGAGGAGATTGTTTTTTCCTTTTCTTTTTAGTTATGCTTCATATCTCTAGGGGTTGAATAAAGAAACAAATTATCATTAGATATTTTCATAACGAATTATCACACTTGCAAAATGGTAATTTAAAATTCGATCAAAATAAACTCACTAAAAATGATACAATCAATTGCAAGGGTGTTTCTATCCTCTGTGACTCCATCCTATTAGTTTTATTTCCTTGAAATCATTACAAGATTCAAAGCATGCAATTTAAAGAAAAATTCCTAAAATCAATCCACATTACCTAGGCATAGAGAAGGGAAATAGTATCAAACCCATGCATTAAAATAATCTCAGTCATATTTAAATGTATTAGAAAAAGATTATACGTATGCAATGTATATGTTTTTAAAATAATAATATAACAATTAGCATACCTCAATATGAAAGATAATGTTGAACATATCATTCTACCTCATTTATATAACTACTTGATTTCATTCAAGTAATCCATCTAGATCATCTTTGTTGCTAATGGTTTCCATCAATATCTCATGCTCTAAATGAGGTAAGAAGTAGTACACCTTGTGAAAGCTTCTTGTAGACAGGGTTTGTAGTTTAATATTTGTACCAATGACTAAGTGTGTATAGTGAAAGACTAGTAAACCTAGTCTATAATCCATGAATACATAACAATTATTCTTTCATGGATTTCCATCTAGTGTAAGATACTCACCCTAAACAACCATCAAGTGATTTGGAAATTCATTGGCGTCATCATTAGTTAACGATGTATTAAGAATTTTCTTCCCTATTATGCATCATAATCAGTTCCCCATTAATTGACTTTTGGGGAAAAACTACATATTTGTGTCCTACAAAAATGCAATGTACAATGAAATGAAAATGTCAATGAGCTTAATAAGATCTATCTATCTATCTATCTATCTATCTATCTATCTATCTATCTATCTATCTATCTATCTATATATATATATATATATTATATATATATATATATATATATATATAGTATATATATATAGATAATATATATATAGATATAAGATACAATGTGTGATATAATGTACTTAGCTGTATAAGATTAGAGATATGGTCATAGTTCATTTAACTAGATAATTTTCCCTCTTCTTGTGGGGCTTCTTCAACTACATGTGATTTTATTTTCAGATACATGATCCCATTCGTCAACCCAACCCATTGATTCACAATCATTCCATTCACCACTTCTACATGCTCCACAAAAACAAACTATTTTTCATGTCCATATTTCAAACAAATGGTTATCGATTCGGGGAATTTCAAGGTCAAAATGGGCCTCAAAACAAAAAAATGCACTATTAAAATCAACTTTAAAAGAGCCAATAAGATTCAAGATGATGATGTCATCCCTAAGGGTAAATATCTTTTACGAGAAAGAAGAAAACTAATTTTTTAAATTTTATTTTTGACTTATCTCCTTATAGGCTGACTCAAATATTTAATGTAGGTAACCATTAGATGAGGAATTAAATTTCACATCCAATGAGTATCTACTCTACATATTTTTGAGTATACCCACTTAGAAAAACTTGAAAATACATGAAAAAGTGTGTTTCTTCAAAGGAACACATTTTTTTTAATGTATTTTCATTTCTTTTAGAGTGAGAAAGAGATGATGAAATAGGCAAAGGGGGAGAGATAAAAAGAGTGGGACATAAGGAGAGATATGTAGGATAGGGATAAATGGAGAGAGAGGAGGGAGAGGAATATGTGGGGGGCAGGGGCATGCAAAGAGAGAGAAATGGGTAAAGTAAGAGAGGGTGGAGGACAAAGAGAGTTAGGAAAGATGGTGAGATATGGAGCAAAAGATGTAGAGAGAGATATATATGGGGGGGACATAGGGGGAGAGAGAGGGATGGAGAGGGAGAAGGAAGAGTGGGGAGGGATGTAGGAAGAGATAATGAGAGAGAGAGGGGGGGGGAAGAGGGGTAGGGATAGCATGGAAAATTTTAGGGGCTAATATTCGTAGGTGGGCTAATTTTCTATGATTTTTAGTAAATAGAAAAGGATATGGAAAGGGTTGCAAAAAGATGGAAGGATTATAGAGAGAGAGACTGGGAAAGGAAAATAGAGAGGGAAAGGTAGGGAAGGGAGAGATATATATAAACAAGGATAACAAAAGGGGGAAGATAGAATGTGGTAGAGAGGGGGGATTATGGAAAATTAGAGAGGGGGATATTAGATCGAGACATATAAATAGAGAGAGATAGACATAAAAGTATAGGGAAAGGGAGAGAGAGACATAGAGGGAGAGGGAAAGAGAGATAGAGGGATACATGGAGGGGGAGAGAAAGGGATAGACACAGAGAGAGTGACGAGGAAAGGAAAATATAAAGGGGTGGGAAATGGGGAAGTGAGAGAGATAGAAAGAGGGATAGGGAGAGGAGGAGAGATAGAAAGGGGTAGAACAGGGAGGCTTAGGCGAAGAGAGAGAGAAATAGGAGGCATAAATAGGAAGAGAGAGATATGGAGAGAGGGAATGATAAAGGTAGAGAAAGAGAGAGGAAAAGAGAGAAAAGAGATTGGGGAGGATTAAAGAAAGGAGGGAAAGGGATATTAGGGCTAAAGATAGTTGGGAAAGATGGTGAGAGATGGAGAAAAAAACTTATGTCATAGAACACATGTATGTTACTATAATACATGCATGTTAATAAAACAAGTGTGTGTTAATAACACACACACAATATCAATTTAAAAAATATTTGGCAAAAAACCTTTCCAATTACGTGGTGGATGAGGTGGCCACTTTAGATTTAGGTTCATATTGGCCAGCTTCTTAGTTCAGTATGTATAAACCAAAACACATCGATTTTTACAAACTCTTAATTTTCAACCATGTTTATATATATGATTTATGCATTAATTGCTAATGAAGCTAAATACACCTATATATATATATATATATATATATATATATATATATATATATATATACACACATACACATACACATATACATATACATATACATATACATATACATATACATATATATATATATATATATATATATATATACATATACATACAGAATATACATACAGATATATATATATAATATATATATATATATATATATATATATATATATAATATATATATATATATATATCTGTATGTATATCTGTATGTATATATATATATATATATATATATATATATATAATATATATATATATATATATATATGAGAAATTAATAATAATAAAAACTGGATATTTTATTTCAAACTAAGAGATGAAAAATGAGGGAGAGGGGGGAAGGGATGGAGAGGGAAAGGGAAGAATGGGGAGGGAGGTAGGAAGTGATTCGAATTAGATCCATGAAAAATTATCAAAGTACCATGATTGTATGAAATCAGTACAGACCTCAGAAATTTGTGAACAAAGAGCAATCAAGAAGACCTCTGCGCAGTGGCATTTTACAGCTAGTAAGGAACGACGAGGACCTCGGTCAAAGCGCGCTGACTGAGGCCCATGGAGACTGCGCAGGAGGAAAAAATGGCAGTTGGGAAGCCCAAATCGGGAAACAAAGGCCATTTCTGATGCACGATTAGCACTTAGTGCTAATCGCGCATCACTGGGCAAAACCCCTTGAAAAGGAAAGGCCCCGAGTGCTTGGTTGCATGGGAAGCTAGGAAACTGTGGGGAAGTGCTAAGGTGAAAGGTGGGTCCCATGCTCCAAAACCGGTGGTATATCGGGGGCATCCTTGGGTGGTGAGTGAATTTGGATGAAAAAGAGCGATTCCATTCAGTGCACGGTGCGTGTCTGGCAGATGAGAGAGAAAATCGCCTCTCATTGCGTGCTAACGGTCGAGCAAGTCAACTGCGCAAAATGAGCGAACACCATGGGATCTGGGGACTCCAGATCTAATGGCAGAGATTGCTTCCGATGGGAAAACTAGATTTGGCAGGGGAATTAAGCCACAACATGTAAAATTCTGAAGTCTGATTTGACTGCTGAGTTGGTGGATGAGTCATTCCACAATGTAACTGAATTACCGAAATGTCAAGGAAGAGATGGTGCAGTTTGTGAGAGGAAAAGTGGCCACTTCCCTGTGGACGATGATGATGATGTAAAGGCAGGGAACTCCAAACAAACAACAATAGGTGAACTGAAGGGGCGGAAGAGGAATCGAACAGTCAAGGACAGATTGGTTTTAAGCCATGAACAGATAGAGAACAGAACATGAAGAGAGAAGAGAGAAGACAAAGACAGAGAGAGCGAGATCAAAGAAAGGATAGTGAAGCAAGAAGTGAGAAACAGAGAGCTAAGATGACGTAAGGCAGCATCAAGCAGACATAAGGCTTGAGAGGTTCAAGCAAATCCCTGTGAGGATCTGTCGGGAATTGAGCACCACATTGGGATCCTCCCATTAAAGACTAGAGATGTCAAGACTTGGAAAGGGAAAGAGTCTGTGCACTCTAGTGGCTTGGGGAATCCAAGAACCACCCTAACAAGCATTATCTATTTTATGAGACTCAAATTGAGCTCCTCATTGTAAATCTCTGCTATAAAGATATAATAAAGGAAGGCCACCACTAAAAGTTGGACCAGAGATGTAGCCCTGGAGAATAGGGTGAACTCTTTATTAAATCCATTGTGTTCTTGAATTTTTTAACTGTGTTTCTCTTACTATTTTTCATTCTTCTAGTGTTTGTGTATTTTGCAATCTGATCGATCCGTTGCCTAAAGTAACATAGACACACACCAACACATGAGTCTGTAATACCTTCATTCATTAATTAACTAATTGAGGTCACTCACGAGTGATTTTCAAATCAAGTGGTATCAGAGCTTTAGGCTATTAAGGTTAGACAAGCTTGTGTTGGTTTAGTTGTTGAATGCTAACTAGATCAAAGCTCAAATTAGGAGAAGGAGAGTTGGTCAAAACTATAAGAGTTGGTCAAAAATAATCCTGAAATTGGGAGAATCTATCCTCGGAAGACAATGTCAGAGGAAGGTTCTATGGGTTCAGACCCTAAATTCATAGATAGTTTCCTAGCCATAAAGTCCATGGTAGAAGAAATGTATAGGGGCTTTGGAAAACATAAGGATGAAGATTCATGAGGCTCTAAGCAAGACAAAGGAGAAGATGAGTCACATTCCCATGACCACTCAAAAGGCAAAGGGAAAGAGGAAAGCTTTCTCACACCTCCTGATAGCCCTAAAAAGAAAACATCTTTGATCAAACTAGATGTTAAATTCTATTTACCTATATATGATGGAGAGTTGAATGCAGAAAAGCTGGACAATTGGATTAGACAAACTGATGTTTATTGCAGAGTGCAGCATATCGTTTCAGACAAGAGCAAGATTCAGCTGGCAAGCCTATGCCTTGGAGGCATTTCCTTGGTTTGGTGGGAAGGCAGGACCCAAGCTAACATGAAAAGACATGTTAAGACTATCTCTGTCTAGAGTGAATTTGTTTCTGCAATCAAAAAGCAGTTCTATCCATTGGCTTACATGCGGCAAGCCATGATGAGTTGGAAAACTCTTCGACAGTTGAAAGGGCAAAGTGTGCAAAGATACACTCAAGAATTTAGAAAGAGATCATTGATTCTAGGAATCTTATTAGACTCACCTAAGACTCTGTTGAAGTACATTGGTGGTCTACAAAGATACATGAGGCACACTATCCTCATGTTTAATCCCACTAGTATAGATGAGGTATCTGTACAAGCTACTCATCTAGAAGCTAGAGGAAAGAATGCAAATCCAGAAGTTGGGGGATCATCACAACCCATTGAAAGCAAGAATAAGGAGAAAAGAAAGCAGAAATGGAAAGAAAGTAAGGCTAACATTGCACAGAAAAGCAAAGATTCATGCACTCATTGTAGAGAGGATGGGCATGATGATGAGCATTGTTGGATTCTACATCCAGAGCTGAGACCTAAGAAGTTTGAGGGCAAGAAGAAGAAGACTATTGCAGCTATTCAGAAAGATTTTGGGTCAGACTCGGGAGATGAAACAACCATTGCAGCCACAGGTATAAGAGGTAAGAATTCTAAAGCATCTATTAGTGATTCTACACAATCTACTATTGATGAAGAAAATGAAAGAAAAAGACATGAGCATTTCCATATTCGAGTTATTTCCAAACATCAAAATATTGATACTTTGTTGGATAGTGGCTCACAAGTAAATTTGATTTCTGAAGCAATTGTAAAGAAGTTGGGATTGGTAACTACAATTCACAAGAAACCATACCCATTAGGATGGTTGAATGATAAAGCACAACTACAAGTGACTAGACAATGCAAACTCAAGTTTTCTTTTGGGTCAGCATTTGTAGATGAGGTTGATTTAGACATAATTCCTTTTGATATATATGGAATTGTTTTAGGAAGTCCTTACTTGTATGACAAAAAATATATTTTCTATAGAGTTGAGAACAAGTATCTACTTGTTAAAGATGGAATTGAATACTTTGTAAGAGCTCATAAGCTCAAGAATAATTACTCTCATAAAATCAGGGCAGATGAAACAAATGGTAAAGTCATGCAAACAATTCTTACTGATGGTTGTAAAGGAAAAGAAGCCTGATAAAACCAATGTATTTGAAGGTTGTAATGCTAAACATCAAGCTGATTTAGAAAAGGTTGTTTCATAGTATGATATCTTGTTTCAAGAACCTAAAGGTCTGCCACCCAAAAAGGATATAGTACATGATATTATTTTGCAGCAAGATTCTCCATTACCTAACATTGGAATGTATAGGTTGTCCGCTTTAGAGAATTTTGAAATCAAGAAGCAGGTGCAAGAGTTGCTCGAGAAAGAGTTCATCAGAACTAGCACGTTACCATGTGGGTCACCAATCGTTTTGGTGATAAAGAAAGTTGGCTCGTGGAGAATGTGCATTGATTACCGAGCACTGAATAAGATAACCATAAAAAATCGTTATCCCCTTCCTCGCATAGATGATCTTTTAGATCAATTGAAAGAAGTTGTTTACTTCTCCAAGCTAGACTTGCACAGTGGATACCATCAGGTCAGAGTTGCAGAACAAGATGCATGGAAGACTACTTTCAAAACAAAGCAGGGATTGTTGAGTTGCTAGTTATGCCTTTTGGCTTAACTAATGCTCCTGCTACTTTCATGAGATTAATGAATGATGTACTTAGACCTTTTCTTGATGATTTTTTTATTGTGTATCTGGATGACATTCTGATTTTTAGCAAAACATGGGAAGAACACTTAAAGCATGTTAAGTAGACACTAGATGTTTTGAAAAGAGAAAAAATTCATGTTAAAATCCCAGAATGTGAATTTGGCAAAACATCTCTAAATTATTTGGGTCATATAGTAGGGGGTGGTGAATTGAAGATAGGTCCCTCTAAGGTGGCAGTCATTGTAAACTGGCCTAAACCCAAATCTGCTATAGAAGTTAGAATCTTCTTAGGAGCAGCTCAATATTGGAGGAAGTTCATTTCTAACTTTTCCTTAATTGTATCTCCCTTACATGTTTTAATGGGAATTAACAAGGTGTTTTAGTGGGGAGGCAAATAGCAGAAAGCCTTTGACACCTTGAAAGAAAAGATTAGTACAACACCTGTACTAACACTGCCTGATCTTGAAAGACCATTTGAGATCCAAATAGATGCCAGTGACTATGCCATGGGAACAGTGTTGACACAACACGATAAAGCCATATGTTTTCATTCTGAGACTTTTAATCTTACAATAGTTAACTATCCTACATATGATAAAGAATTGTATGCATTAGTTCAGAGTGTGAAAACTAGAAACATTACTTAATGGGCAAAGAGATAGTAATACATACTAATCATCAACCACTCCAATGTCTACACTCCCAAACTAAGTTGCAGCAATCAAGACACTATAGATGGATGGGTTTTCTATAACAATTTCATTTCATCATCAGATATAAAAAGGGCATACACAATAAAGTTGCAGACATGTTATCTAGACCCATTATAAATTCATCTACTATACTCAAGCATAATTATGTGCTACATGAAAGCTACATTGAACAATATGCTCAAGATATAGACTTTAAGGATGTATACACAACTTTAAGTCAAGGAAAACCAGTAGAAGAATTGGATTATCATGTAAAAGACTGACTCTTATATCATTGTGGGAATTTATGCATTCCACAAACTGAAAGAGTAAAGATAATTAGAGA
Source organism: Pinus taeda (assembly GCA_000404065.3). Classification (NCBI taxonomy): domain Eukaryota; kingdom Viridiplantae; phylum Streptophyta; class Pinopsida; order Pinales; family Pinaceae; genus Pinus; species Pinus taeda. The sequence goes on along the minus strand of APFE030223421.1, from coordinate 79,806 downwards.
AGCACACACTTCTCTGATATCAAGTCACTTTGGGGTAAGTAAAATAATTGCACAACTGCAAAGATTTTGTTATTGGCCAAAAATGAACGAGACATTTTCTAGATATGTAAAAGGGTGTACCATGTGTGCTAAAGCAAGCTCAACAATAGAAAACTAGGCTTGTACACTCCATTACCAGTTCCTTCTCACCCTTGGGAAAGTGTTTCCATTGATTTTGTTGGAGGACTACCTAAATCTAGGAAAGGTCATGATTATCGATATGTTGTTGTGGCTAGGTTCAAGAAAATATGTATTTTGATACCTTGTAATAAATAGATTACAGTTGAACAAACTACAAAACTATTCCTTGAACATGTATGGGTTCATTTTGGATTACCCACTTCCATTGTATCTGGTCGAGACACCCGATTTGTGGGGAAGTTTTGGTCAATTCTATGGGAACTGATGGACACCAAACTAAAGAAAAGCATAATTTTTCATCCACAAACTGATGGCTAGACAGAAGTAGTTAATAGGACAGTGATCCAGTTACTCAGAGAATATTATAGCAAGCATCCTAAGCTTTGAGATGAACATTTATGTTATGTGCAGCATGATTACAATAGAGCAAAACATTCTTCTACACAGAGATCTCCTTTTGAGACCTGTTTTCTCATTTGGATTTTGTCTTTGGTAAAGATACCAGAGTTAATGGACACAGTGATGTGGACAAGGCAATTAGGTTCATTGAACAGATCCAAGAGATCCACTAGGCAGTACAGGAACAGCTGGAAAAGATCCAAGCCAAATACAAAGCAAGGCATGAGAAGCATCGGATGGAGCATAGTTTCCAAGGTGGTGACCAAATTTGGCTGTATATCAGTAAGGACAGGATGCAAGGTGAAGGTAAAAAGCTAAAGCCTATCAGGTATGGACCCTTCAAGATACTTGAAAAGATTGGTGAGAATGTTTTTCGCCTTGATCTACCAGCTTACATGCACATCTACTTAGTTGTAAATGAAAAATTCTTGAGATTGTTTGAACCTTCATTAATTGAGGATCCCAAAGAGCAGAGTCAATTGCCTTCTATTGATGACCTGCTACCTGAATATCTCAATGAATTGCAGGAAGAGACAGTTCTAGATAGGAAGGTGAGGACGTCGCGCAAAGGAGATGTTGAGTACCTCAGAATTGGGCTCAAGGGTTCAAATCCGAGCAATGAAAAGTGGATAGAGATTGGACAAGTGAGACAATTGTACCCTCACTTAATCGATGCTTGAAAACCAAATTTTGGTGGTCCAAAAGCTTTTCAGTGGGAAGGATGTGATCTGAATTAGATCCATGAAAAATTATCAAAGTACCATGACTGTATCAAATCAGGGCAGACCTCAGAAATTTATGAACAAAGAGCAATTAGGAAGACTTCTGGATAGTGGCAGTTTGCAGCCAGCAAGGAACGACGAGGACCTCAATCAAAGCGCGCTGACCGAGGCCCATGGAGACCGTGCAAGAGGCAAAACTGGCAGTTGGGAAGCCCAGATCTAGAAACAAAGGCCATTTCTGATGCGTGCTTAGCGCTAATCCTGCATTCATGGGAAAAACCCGTCAAAAAGGAAAGGCCCTGAGCGCTCAGTCGTATGGGAAGCTGGGAAACCATGGGGAAAGCGCTAAGGTTAAAGGGAGGTCCCGCGCTCCAAAACAAGTGGTATATCGGGGGTATTCTTGGGCGGTAAGTGGATTTGGCTGAAAACGAGTGGTTCCATTCAGCGCACGATGCGTGTCAGGCGGATGAGAGAGAAAACCACCTCTCATCGCGCGCTAACGATTGAGCAAGTCAATCACGTGAAATGAGTGAACACCGTGGGATCTGGGGACTCCACATCTGATGGCGAAGATTGCGCTCGATGGGAAAACCGGATTTGCAAGGGGAATTAAGCCATGACATGTAAAATTTTGAAGTCTGATTTGACTGTTGATTTGGTGGATGAGTCATTCCACAGTGTAACTGAATTACCGAATCGTCGAGGAAGAGCTAGCGCAGTTCGTGAGAGGACAAGTGGCCAATTCCCTGTGGATGAAGGCGATGACGCAGGGGCAGGGAACTCCAAACGAACAACAATAGGCGAATCGAAGGGGTGGAAGAGGAATCGAATAGTCAAGGACAGATTGAATTTAAGCCATGAACAGACAGAGAACAAAACACGAAGAGAGAAGAGAGAAGACGAAGACAGAGAGAGCGAGAGCAAAGAAAGGATAGTGAAGCAAAAAGCCAGAAACAGAGAGCCAAGCTGACCTAGGGCAGCATCGAGTAGACAAAAGCCTTGAGAGGTTCAAGAAAATCCCTATGAGAATCTGTTGGAAATTGAGCACCACATTGGGCTCCTCCCATTAAAGACCAGAGAGGTCAAGACTTGGAAAGGGAAAGAGTCTGTGCACTCTAGTGACTTGGGGAATTCAAGAACCACCCTACCAAGCACTCTTTGTTTCAGGAGACTCAAATTGAGCTCATTGTAAATCTTTGCTATAAAGACACAATAAAGGAAGGCCACCACTAAAAGTTGGACCAGAGACGTAGCCCTGGAGAATAGGGTGAATTCCTTATTAAATTTGTTGTGTTCTTGCATTTGCTTACTATGTTTCTCTTACTGTTTTCCATTCTTCTAGTGTCTGTGTATTTTGCAATCTGATCGATCCGTTGCCTAAAGTAACATAGACACACACCAACACATGAGTCTGTAATACCTTCATTCATTAATTAACTGAGGTCACTCACGAGTGATTTTCATATCAGGAAGAGATAACGAGAGAGAGAGAGAGAGAGAGTGGGGCGGTGGGGGGAGGATAGCATGGAAAATTTTAGGGGCTAATATTCGTAGGTGGGCTAACTTTCTATGATTTTTAGTAAATAGAAAAGGATATGGAAAGGGCTGTAAAAAGATGGAAGGAATATAGAGAGAGAGAATGGGAAAGGAAAATAGAGAAGGAAAGGTAGGGAAGGGAGAGAGATATATAAACAAGGATAACAAAAGGGGGAGAGATAGAATGTGGTAGAGAGGGAGGATTAGGGAAAATGAGAGAGGGGGATATTATATAGAGACATAGGGATAGAGGGAGATAGACATAAAAGTATTGGGAAAGGGGGAGAGAGATATAGAGGGAGAGGGAAAGAGAGATAGAGGGATACATGGAGGGGGAGAGAAAGGGATAGACACAGAGAGAGTGACGAGGAAAGGAAAATATAAAGGGGTGGGGAATGGGGTAATGAGAGAGAGATAGAAAGAGGGATAGGGAGAGGAGGAGAGATAGGAAGGGGTAGAAACAGGGGGCTTAGGTGAAGAGAGAGAGAGAGAAATAGGAGGCATAAATAGGAAGAGAGATATATGGAGAGAGGGATTGAGAAAGGGAGAGAAAGAGAGAGGAAAATAGAGAAAAGAGATTGGGGAGGATTAAAGAAAGAAGGGAAAGAGATATTAGGGCCAAATATAGTTGGGAAAGATGGTGAGAGATGGAGAAAAAAAACACATGCCACAGACACATGTATTTACTAGAATACATTCATGTTAATAAAACAAGTGTGTGTTAATAACACACACAAAATATCAATTTCAAAAATATTTAGCGAAAAACTTTTCCAATTACATGGTGGATGAGGTTCCCACTTTAGTTTTAGGTTCATATTGGCCAACCTCTTAGTTTGGTATGCATAAACCAAAACACATCCATTTTTACAAACTCTTAATTTTCAACCATGTTTCTATATATGCTTTATGCATTTATTGCTAATGAAGCTAAACACACACACACACACACACATATATGAGAAATTAATAATAATAATAATAACTAGATATTTTATTTCAACAAATATAACATTAAATATAACATTTGATTGGTTGACTTTTCATGAAATCAACCACACTATATATATGAATAATTGTGCATTAAAAATAAAATTATGAATATGTTTAAACCCTTATAGTGGAGCCTAATACTTGATCTCATCATTTTAAGGTTTTTATATATATTATTTACATACTAAACTCAAGACCTAAAGCAAGAGAAGCACTTCTTTTAAGTTATAACAAACATTTGTGAATAAAATTCAAATATTTAAGAAGACAATTTGATTGTCTACATTTCATTCTTTTGCACAATGTCCTAAAATATTGTGTAGGTACCTCTAATAATTATTTTTAGTGATAAGATTTATGTTTTTCTAGATTTACATTGCAATGAATGTGTCAAAATTTAGTATTATGTCACACTAGTCCTATAATAATACTCATGCTCTCAATCAACCATTGTAGTAGAAATATGCAATGGGGAGGGGAAGGCCTGATAGATTGCTCAACCTTTATGCCCATCTATAATCATCCTATCCATCATCCAAGGTTTACAAATAACTTGTCGCAAAAATGATTTTGGTGATATTCATATTTGGATTATTGAGCAACAAATGATGAACATGGCATGGACAGCTTATAGAGAGAGTGTATTAGAATAGTGAGAATGAGAGTGTCAAAAAATTCGAACAAGGTAGGGGGATGGAAGGAAGGATTTTCAGGCCCAAAAATATTGTACTTATGCATATTCTCAATATTATGTGAGGTAAACTTCCCAAAAAGATTGTACTTATGTACATTCCTAAAATTATGTGAGGTAAACTTTTTCACTAACCTCGTTTTGCATTTATGATTGGCTCTCCAAGTTCAAGAGAACGGAGAGGTTTTTCTTAAAACACATAATGAAAACAATATGAATATTTCCCATAAAATAAAAAAAATAAAAAATTACAACTTATACTCTTATTAAAATTTGTGTTTGTACTCCAACACAAAATCAATAAAAAAAACTTATTATACTCACATAATTTGATAAATATCGTTATAATTACACATTTAGAGCTTATATCAAAACTAAAATATAACATCTCTAAACAAGTCTACTCTTAATATTTATTATATTGATTTTTTGAAAATTACCCAAGAAATTTATTCAATCAAAATACAAATCTATTACCATATGTATTTAGGAAAATTAGGTTGGTAATGAGTTTTTTTAATGAATTCTAAAACAAAAATTGAAATCCCTTTCCAATTAAATGAAATTGAAAAACATAAAATTTTAACCAATATCCAAACCCTAAAAAAAAACAAAAAACACTAAAACATAAAGTTTTAATCAATATCTAACCTTCTATAGTTTTTGGTTTTAAGTAATGTCTAATCTTTAAAATTTATAAATTTCTTTTTTAGAAGAAAAACACATAAATAATTTATAAATTTATTTTTACCAAACACATATATAAATTTTATTTATAAACAAAAACACATAAATAATTTATAAATTTTTTTTTAACCAAACATATATATATAACTTTATAGACTGTACATATTTGTTTTTCATTTGAATTTATAATCTTTAATTATGAAAATCATATTTAATTTCAGATTACACCAAAACATAAAAATTTTAATCAATATTTAAATATTTAAATTTATTTTAAATAACACGTGCCGATTAAAATTTATGGAAAAATATATTTTACTTCTATTTAAATTTATAATTAAAAAATTAATTAATCTCAAATTATACAGATTAACTTTTGAAAAATATGTGTAATCTTTAATTATTAAAATTAAAAATACATATTTAATCATTAAATACACTCCAATTATATAAACTAATACCAATTCGGCTTCCCTACAACATTCGCATTCCTGAAACATATCCTAAATCCTAACGCGGAACTGTGAACTTTATTTTCATTGGCCATACAAATGCAGAAGCTGTGAACTTAAGTTTACTGGCAATACAAACACAATGAGCACACTTTAGCCCCCACTCCATTTTCTTGCTTGATATTTACCGTGGCACTTTTTTTAAAGTGGATTTTTATTTTTTTCATAATTTTTTATGGTTTAGTTTAATTAGAGATAAAATGATTTTTTTTACAATTATTTTTCTTCTAATTAATTTATATATTTAAGTAAATAATTTATAATTTATTTTGTAAAATATATATATAATTTTATAAAAAAAATATACATTTTATTCTTTTTTAAAGTTTTAGTTTAAAGTAGTTGAAGAGTTGCCAGGAAAGTTATGGAAATTCCAGTAAAATCCGGTAAGGATTCTTGCAAATCCAAGTTATAGTTGTTAAACTTCAAAATTTTAGGCGTCTTAGACATTTTTGATAGTGCTGAATCCATTTCCACCATCAAAAAACACAATTCAAACACTGTCTCTACAAGATTTTTTCTGGGGAATTCCTCCACCTCGTTAAACCACTCCTTTTTAAAAACATACACATAAACCAATTTAAAATTCTGTAATCCATATTACATTATATGAAAAAATTACAAAAATAATTACTTAAAAAAACCTTTATTATAACATACACATGGTAAATATAACATAAAAATGTAACATAAGTAAACAACTTGCACATAAACCTGAAGACAGAAAATATAACAACATGCACATTGAAAATATAACCTATGAAATTAGTTAAATAAAAGTTTCATTATGACATAAAATTCTTTACATTTGTTCCTGAAACATACCCTAAACTCTAACCCAGACCTGTGAACTTTATTTTGATTTGCCATACAAACTCAGAGACCTACCCTAAACCACAATGCACAGCTGTAAACTTTCTTTTATTGACAATACAAAGTCAGTGAGCAAAATTTATTTATTCCGTTGTCTATGATGCACCCCAGCCATTTGTCTTTAATCTGAGACTTGGATGACTTTAACCTCCGGAGCTTTCGGTTGTGGCTGCTTGGGCACCGTCACAGTCAGGACGCCATTTTCCAGCTTGACATTCACCTCCTCCACCTTGCTATTTTCCGGTAGCCAAAACCGCCGTAAAAATTTTCCTCGCAACCGCTCGGTGCCGTGCCATTTCTCACCCTCACGTTCCACTATGTTGCGTTCTCCGCTTATCTTCAAAAGCCGGTCATCTTCCACCTGTATCTTTATCTCCTCCTTGCTCAACCCTGTAAAAGAAGATAACCACCTGTCATTATTTTAAATTTTGGTAGCAATTTTGTCTTAAAATATTGTAAAGATTGGTTGTATTGTCAAGTTTGAATTGCGAAAATATCAAGATTTGTTGGAATGACAAATTTGAGTTGTTAAAATATCAAGATCTGTTGGATTGACACATTTCAAATTTGAGCTGCGAAAATATCAAGATATATTTGTCTATTAAAAATATATTTTAAATAACAAAAAATCACAATCTTCTTTTCATTACCGCGAATATATCTGGAAGTTCCATTATGAAAACAGAATATACCTGGAAGTTCCACCATGAAAACGTGTGCTTCGGGTGTCTCCTTCCAGTCAGCCACAATGTTGTTCAGTGATAGGGACGTATGATCATCCCCGCCTCTCCTTGGGGAGTTAATGGCAGCTTGAAATAGCTGATCCCTCACGTCCGAAGGCAATGTATCCAAGGCATTATTATGGCCACCAGACATTGGAAAGAGGGCACCAAACTTGGGAATGAGATACATGATTTTTACTTGTGCAGGATACTACAACTCACCGGAGACGAGAAGAGAATGGAATAGAATAGTGAATTACTCAGGTAAGGCTTTATTTATAATGTAGTCTTAGCTGTTTAAGAAACAAGAAACCTCTGCCCAATTCCAGTTCCATGGTGCCACGTGGACGGGACTGGTCTGGAATTAAACGCCATTTTCATGCTTCCACATGGACTGGAAAGGAATTTGAAACGTCAGCGGACGGATTCGTTTCTAACGCATCCACATACGAAGTAACTGGCGACGCAGGAAGAAAAGATGATTATGAAACAATAAAACTGACATAAAAACATTTGATAGATGATTAAGAAAATATAAAATTGCCCTAAAAACATTTGATATGATATTAAATGTTGAAATTTGGAATAATTGCAATTTTGTAAAAGTGTTAGAGATATAAGGTAGAAATGTTTGGTTGGGATCTTATTATAAGTTATTTTTAGTAATTTTTATTTTGGTTAGTTATTAATTTTTGTTTTTAGTTTTATTTTATTTTTATTTAATTTTTTATTTTCATTTTAAAAATTTTTATTATTTTTTCATTTTCATAAAAAAAAATTCTCCATATTGTTAATTTAAGATTACTTATTATTATATTAAAAACACATTTTAATAAATAATATATATATATATAATATATATATATATATAATATCTTAAGTCCATATATATTAAAATAAACAAAATTAGTTAATCATATTCTTAATTTTTGCTAATGACATTCAGCAATACAAATATTTTATTAGTTGTTTTATTTTTGTGATGAAATCTTTATCTTTATTATTTTTTAGTTTAATTAAGCTATATTTAAACAAACATGGGGGTACTAGTTACTATGTAGCCCTTGGTCTATTTATGTATATGAAATTGTTATAGAAGATAAGATTTACTAATAACTCATTTCAAGTTAAATATTTTTATTTATGTACCTAAAATTGTTATAGAAGATATGATTTACTAATAATTCATTTTAAGTTAAAATTTAAATCTTTTTAAAGGGAAAATGAATCTTTTAAAAGTAACGTTCAACATGATTGTTGAATAGATTACATCACTGACATTTACATTTACATTTATATTTATAGTTATATTTATATTTGCATGTGCAAGTTAGAGGAATTTTTGTTAATATTTACAAACAAGTAATGTTATTTGTGAAATCTTAGAATTCTTAGAAGGGGGGGTTCTGCTTTTGTTGTTCATAAAACAAGAGGAAAAGAGATTTGCAAATTGTTCAGAAAACGGGAGGGAAAGAGATTTGCAAACATTGGTAGGATGTTGCCAAAGAAAGTGGTCTTGAGCTCGATAAGAACTAGTGGATAAACTTTGTTAGAGATGAAGATCAGAAATGTTAGAGTGGACTATGGTCTTGAGGTCTACTGTTGAAAACTAATTGTTATCTACTGTTTGAAGTGGAAGCTCGGGGGAGAAGTGGATAAGAACTAGTGGATAAACTTTGTCAGCGATGAAGATAAAAAATGTTAGACTAGACTATGGTTTTGAGGTCTACTGTTGAAAACTAATTGTTATCCACTGTTTGAAATGGAAGCTCAGGGGGAGAAGTGGACGTAATTTCCTTTCTCAAAGTTGGGAGGAATATCAACCCTGTGGAATTGGTGAGATTGTAAATTCGTAGATAAGTATTTGTGCTTGCATATTTATATAATTATGTGCTGAAGTAGTATTACTAAAATTATATGGATAAATTAGATGTTGGTCGAAAGGACTTTGCTGTAGTAAAAATTAAAGAAAAGCCTTAGAAGCCTGTTTTCTTAAATAAAAGTATACATGATGTAGTTGAACTTATGGTTTTGCATAATCCTCCTAATGCTTGTGTAGTTAGTTGGGTGGAAACACTACTACTATAGGAGAGCACAACATATGTTTCTTAGTCTAGCAATTGTACATCCTATGTATAACAATAGTAAATAGAAAGTAATAGGGCTGAGATAAACCATTCAACTAAGCTTGAAAGTTGTTCTAAGCTCTTGAATTAGATATCAATCCAAGTTGTACATTAGCTGGAAGATTAAATGAAAGATTAAATAGAACTAGCAAGGAAATTGCATAAGACCCCGACTGTTGTGATTATTCTAGTAGTATCGAAACTCAGAAAGATGTTTTGTTGAACAGAGAGGCCCAAATATACTCCCATGGGAATTATTCTTATTAACCTCAGCAAAGGAAAAACTAAATAATGTACAGAGTTCAAGATTCACACCAATCGGAAAAGCATAGAAAATAAATACATCATATGTAGGGTTAATAAAATTGTAGCCAAGAGCCAGATAAATAACAATAAACAGAAAAGAGACATTAAGTCTAGGCAATGCAAATTTACAAATGTTAAACCATGGTCTGGCTTCAGCCATTAATGTGAATATGAAACTTTGTTATATGACTTGTTTTCTAAGTAAGAAGCAATATTGAGGGAGTTGAGACCACGGCTACGAAATTACTTCTGCCGCGAGTCTTGTCTCCCTCACACCTAATTCAATTTAACTGTAAAAAATGTACCGGAGAGTAAAATATACAAAATATTGTAAGAAGGAAATATATATATATATATATATATATATATATATATATATATATATATAGATATAGATATAGATATAGATATAGATATAGATATAGATATAGATATAGATATAGACACACACACACACATCAAGTATGCATAGGAATATGAAACAAACGACCTTGATATAAAAATTTGAAAATTCCCATAAGAAACAATTATTCCTAGTCGACAACGTTGTAACACATCGTGTTATTAGACAAATAAACAAACTAAGTATCCTCATCCCTCTAGATTGGAGAAGTAATAGAACCCTTATAAATTACAACAGTATTAAATGGTTACTCAAAAACCCCATGAAGTAACAGTAGCAGAAACCTAAGGAAACTATAAGATATATTTAATCCTTCCATCATTTTCTATTAATCGAAGCTGGAACTCGTTGAAACATTGTTTCAGTGCATAGTTGAGAAGTGCCTGCAATAGAACTTAAAATAATTACTACTAAACCAAGAAAAACTGCCAAATAGAAAATTAAAACCAAATAAACCGTATGCCAGTTCACTATGCTCACAAGGACCTGGAAATTTCCCTTGTTTACTTGTAGAAGGGGTAGGAATTGGGAGATGTCCCTAGCTCGAACCCTACAACCAAAGATAAAAAGGAAAGCAATCGAATTAGTTATAACCATGTATTGAAATAGCAAGTTCAAAAGTGGAAAAACCTAAAGCCATTATTGTTATCTAGTAAGGTGGATTACTAAGAAGTCGTCATTGGTGATAGGAAGTGAAGAACCAAGTCTTCGTAGATGCCATCAAACCTGGAATTACCTGAGGACGATTCAGGGCTGAATAAACCCTGTGGCAACAACTAGTCACTGGAAGTGTCAACAAAGGGCATAACAAAAATTTGTTCAAGAAAATTAACAACTAAATAAGAGGGGTTCCGTCTACAAAAATGATTACTGACATAGCTTGAGGACTCTATGGTGTTGAAAGAGAAATCCTCTAGATGCTCGTCTAGAGGTTTCCAAGTGCAACAAGGAAAAGGTATTGTGTAAATGAAACATTTGGGAAGTGAAGGGAACAAGGGTTGGTTACCCTAACCAACTGTAGTTCATTCAGGACCGTGGGATGAGAAACCTCAAGATCGACACCCAACACCATTCTAATTGTCCATTGCCTCAACCAAAAAATGTCAGTAGCAACTCGATTCGAGAACTTTCCAACTGGTTCGTTGACATACCTTAGTTAAGGGAAGCATTAAAATGATTGAAATCTATATTGCAATATGACTCTTGAACTATGTGATGTAGTACAACATCATAATATTATCAGTGAGACATTTAATTATGGCTTTCACATTACTTAAAATGGTAATGGTAAGAAAATAAAAATTATGTGTCATAGATGATATATTTAGCATGTTACAATTTGTATCAGAGATTAGCTCTCAATATTGTGGCTTAAATGCGTGATGATAGTAACAATAAATGTTTTGAAATGTGCATAAAGAAGGAAGGCAAGCAAGTAGACAAACCACGATTAGGAGAGGATTTGGAGGTCGGGGAATAGGCTCGATGCCGAATTTGGGTATGAATCTAGAAGTGTGGGTGCAGTTGGGTGTAGAATGGTATCACCAAACAAATATGCTGATCGAAACCATTCAGTAGTCCCAAGATGAAATGGTGCGCTTGAGGAAAGATAATGAAAGATTAATGTGAGAGAAAGAGAGGATTCTAAAGAGCCTCTCATACAAACAGAATCATCGAACTCTCGACCCAATCTTGAGCATAGAACTAGAGACGAAGAAGAGCATCAACACCCAAGCGAAGATACTTAGCTAGGGAGCCATACCTAAAAAATGGATAGAAATATAATGGACTATGAGGAAGAATTGGGTAATGTATCAGAACCAAGGAAAACAAAGAAACATAAACTGGAATTACAAGGAGAATTTAGAAAAATTAAACCTCCATTCTTTGACGGAGAGGCAGAGGAAGCTGCAGAAGCTAAATTAATTAATATGAACAAATATTTCCAAGTTTATGAGTACGACACTTTCCATAAGGCCATATTGGCCATTTATCAGCTCTAGGGGAAGGCCACTTTATGGTGGAAAGAGGTTAAAATAGTTCATGGGATAGAGGACCAGGATGTAACGTGGGATGAATTTCATAAACATTTTAAAAATAAGTACCCGACGAAGTAGTTCTATGATGAAAAGGACAAAGAATTCCATGATCTGAAATTGGGGTAACTAATGATGGATGAATATGTGACAAAATTTACATATTTATGAAGGTATGTGCCATATATTAGAGAGGAGAAAGCTAAGGTACAACATTTTCTGAGTAGTTTACCTACATATATGAAGGAATGAGTAGAGATTGATAGTCCTAAGACTATGGACGAAGCCATTTGAAAGGCTTGAATTTGTTATCAGTAGGTAAAATAGAAAGGGGATTCTAGAAAGAATTGGTCTCAGAAGAAGGGACAAAAAAATTATCAGCATTTTTGGGGAACGAAACCCACAAATTTCAAGAATATACAAATAAATCCATCAAGTAAAAAACCTGGAAATAATCAGAAAATGACTAAGTGGCAAGAAGATAATAAGCTGATTGAAGCATCTAGCCAACCAGAACTCAGTCAAGGACAAAATCCTCCCTTGCAATGCTGGGGTTATGGAGGACCTCATTATTATGAGAATTGTCCTCAACGTACCTGACCTTAACAAGATGCTAATATACGAGATGCATCGATGGTTGGAGAGGTGGCAAGGAGCATGCCCTGGATTAATGCTGCATTGAAAGAGCAACAAGATGATTACCAGCCTGCTATGATAGAATTGTAAGGTAAGTTAACTACTCAATCTATATCTATTTCAGTAGATTCAGGTGAAAGCGTGAGTTGTGTTAGCCCCAAAGTAGTAGAAAAATGTTGTTTTCAAACACATAAATTTAAAGACCCCTGGCTGGTACAATTGGCTACAAGGGATAAGAGAAGGGTAAATGCCAAAGTTTCGAATTGTTCTTTGGACATAGGTGGCCAACTTACAAAAATAGATTTCAATATATCACCCTTAGGGTCATATGATTTGTTGATTGGAATGGACTAGTTAGAGAGTCACTGATCCTTAGTGAGTTGTAAGGAAAAAATCATCAACTACCTTACTGAATATGGTACTCAGCAAGAAATCTAAGGAGTCAAAAATCCTATGAGGTTATGTCCCATCACTACCTCCCAATTAAGTAAATGTATTAGGAAGGGTTGTATGATTTATGTTTTCCTAGTTGGGTATTCCAATTCCAAAGAGAAGGTCACTACTTTGGAAAACATACCAGTAATTCAAGAATTTGTTGATGTGTTTCCTGAAAATATTATGGGGCTACCTTTGAAGCGAGATATTTATTTTACAATTGAACTGATTCCTGGGGCAACACCATTATCCAAAGCTCCTTATCATATGAGTATTCCAGAGTTAACTGAACTCAAAATGAAATTGTGGGAATTACTCGATACATGGCATATTTGCCCCAATGTGTCACCCTTGGAAGCCCCAATATTATTTGTAAGACAAAAGGATAGCACATTGTGGTTGTGTATTGACTATTGGCAACTTAATAAGTTAACTATTTAAAACAAGTACCCCCTACCTTGAAATGATGACCTATTTGATCAAGTCAAAGGTGCAACAATGATCCAAGTAGATGTTGGTGATCACCCACCTATTCCACTTGGACCCCCACAACTGTCACTTTCAGTTTTTCAGTTTCCTTAATTGTAACACAATTTACTATTTTTTGGCAGTTTTTCGGATCCTGAACTTCCGAAGCCGTTTTGAGGCCCTAAATGGTGTTTTTCGGGAAAACCAAGAGCAACATGGATCATTGACCCATGTTTCTCACTCAAGAATTGTATTCCTCAAATAGATCTTTCTAGCGAGGTATTGTGCATATCAAACTGAGATCGTATGCCAAAGTTATGACCCCAGGAAGTTGATGTACTAATTTACCCAAATGGGGCCAAAAGTTTGGCGTTTCATCTCCTAAGGTTAGGTTTTTGGATGTTTAGGGTTTTCCGTTGTTTTTCAACAATAAATAGGCCTTTGAGCCTCATTGTAACATAGTTCAAAGGCATCTAGTCGCCACATCTCTTCTCAGAGATAAGCTACCATCCCCCAAGCTAGTCTTATTTCCATTATGTTTGTAAGCATATTTCAGTATTTGATATTAATGAAATGAAGTGCTATTTATTCTGCATCTTTGTATTTATGGTTATATTTGTAATTTGTTGCATTCCTGCTTAAATCCGAATCAGTGGTATCAGAGCGGTCTGCTCTTTCTCTGTTTTTCTTTGCATGTCCCCAACAAGGTCGGGACATAGGGAGTTAGTGCTTGAACTAGTCGAACCTTTGCAAGACCAACCTCACAAATCCTGACGACCTCCCATGGAAGATGAAAAGAAAGATGAGAGGGCAGGAGATCCTATCAAAATCTTGCTTGAAGAAGTTCTCAAGCGACAAAGGAATACGATTATGGACAAATTTTCCTAGATCCTTCAGCGACTACCCAAGGGAAACACATCTACTTCCGGCAGCTACTTAGGAAGCGCCACACCCTTTAAGGTACAAGTTAACTTTGACATTCCCATTTTTGAGGTTCAAATAGATGAAAACACTATAGATAAATGGTTAAATCTGCTAGAAGGATATTTTTCCGTTCATGATTTTTCTAGCCGAGAAATGATCACTTTTGCCCTTCTCAAAGAAGCCCCCCATGTCAAGGACTGGTGGGAAACTTACTGTGAGCAGAAGGATGAAAGTATGAACTCACTATTTTTAGCTACACCCACTTGGAACTCATTCTGGGATGCCATCAAGGAGTAGTACTACCCTATCGGGAGCTATGAGGATAAATACATAAAGTGGACAATGTTGTGACAGGGAAGGGATCAAGATGTGCCAGAGATTACCAATGTTTTTCATACCCTTTGCAAGAAGTTGGGTATCAAGGATTTTGAGAAGAATTTGGTTCCCAAGTACCATGACTGCCTACATAGGTACATCGAGGACGAGATGGAATTCCTAGACATCTCCTCGCTCGACATGACATATCGATATGTAGTCAAGATTGAGCAAAAGTTTAAATAGAAGAAGCAAGACTTTGGATCTTCGAATCTGAAGCAAGTGAAAGCTACCCCCAAACCACAGAACAAAGGACAAAGCCAAGGCGGGGTAGCCCAGTAGAACCCATCAAAGCTGCAAGAAAAGAACAAGGCCACAAAGCCGAAGAAGGACATGGGAAAGTGGTGTGAGTTCCATAAGAGCTCCACTCACAACACAAGTGTGTGTCAGGCCAAGCCATCACTAGTGGCCAAGCTAAAGGCTTCAGAATCAAGTGCATGTTCTAATTCTGAGTCAGAACCTGACAAGGGGAATGAAATACAAAAATATATTATTGATGCAGAGCTCAATGCCACCATTGCCACCACAAAGATCTAGAAGGAGGAACCCAAAGATCCAGAGAAGGAGGAGTGCCTCTTCCACTCCCATATGTGGGTAAAGGGTTCCCCACTATAGTTCATTGTCGACAGTGGGAGCCAAAAGAACCTCATTTCGGTAGAGTTCATGAAGCGGCTAGGCTTACTTACCACAACAAATCTAGAATTGTACACCATTAGGTGGCTTCACCAAGGATGGGATCTTCGTGTGAGCCAGCAGTGCTGCCTTCCATACAGTATCAAGCCCTTCATGGATGAGGCATTATGTGATGTTTCTCCCCTTGATTTTTGTTATGTATTGTTAGGCCAACCATACTTATGGAAGCGACATGTTATGTATGAGTCAAGGCCTCATGTTGTTATTGTTACTTTGGGAAATAAGTTGTACACGATACTAGAGGTAGCACTGCCTACCGCCATCTCTTTGGTTACTGTAAAACAATGCAGTAAGCTCTTCAAAAAACAGGAAATTTTTTTCCTGATGATATGCCCTCAGGGAAAGAAGAAGACGGTGGCCATGACCTCTAGATAGGGCCCCTCTGCACAACAACAACAGATGGACAAGGTCGTGGAGGAGTATGAGGACATCTTCACCTCCCTCGCAGGGGTGCCTCTGCACTGTCAGGTCAAGCACTCCATTGATCTGACCCTAAGTGCATTGTTGCCCAATGGACCAATCTATCGGTGCTCCATTCTGGAGAATGACGAAATCAAGAGGCATATTTAGGAACTATTGCAGAAAGATCACATTTGTCCGAGTTCATCACCTTGTGGGAGCTTGATCGTGTTGGTACAGAAAAAGGATGGGACTTGGAGACTCTGTATTGACTATCGGGTGCTGAACAAGATCATTATTCAAAATAGGTACCCAATCCCATGGATTGATGACCTTCTAAACCAATTGAAGGGGGGGAATATTTCAGCAAGATCGACTTGAAATCAGGATATCACTAGGTACCAATCAAACCCTTCTATGTGTGGAAGGCTACCTTCACAGCCAAGGAGGGCCTTTTCAAATGGTTGGTTATGCCTTTTGGGTTGACGAATGCTCCTACAACCTTCATGAGGCTGATGGATGACATCTTGCAACCATTCACCAACTCATTTGTAGTGGTATACTTTAATGACCTCATGATCTTCAGCTAGAGTTGGGAAGACCACCTCCACCACATCCTACAGGTTCTCCAAACACTGCGACAACACAAGCTATGTGTCAATTTGGAGAAATGCACTTTTGGCATGACCCATGTTAAGTATCTCAGATACATTATTGATGAATGGTGGTTGCATGTGGATCTAGCCAAGATCCAAGTCATTGAGGATTAGCCAGCTCCAACCACTTTGACAGAGCTCCGTAGCTTTCTGGGTCTTGCCAATTTCTACCATAGGTTTGGGATTCTCTCATATCACTTAGCCCTTTAGTCAAGTCACCAAGGGAGGAGTGAAAGAAAATTTCTTTTGGTCTGAATCTCAACAGAAGGCATTCACAAAGTTAAAACATCGCCTCTACTTTGCACTAGTGCTAACATTACTAGACTTGCAACAACCATTTGAGATCAAGATAGATGCCTTTCACTATGCTATTGGGGCAGTCCTTACTCAACAGGGGCATCCAGTGGCATATCATAGTGAGACATTTTTAAACACAGTCTGAAAGTATCTCAATTATGATAAAGAGATGTATTCCATTATGCAGGCCTGACGATAATGGAAGCATTACATTTTGTGGAAGGAAACGGTCATCTACAGAAACCACTAGCCATTGCAGTTCATATAGATGCAAGGGAAGTTGGAGAATGATCGCCATCAGAAGTGGTCCACATACCTGCAACAGTTCCATTTGACTATCAAGTTAAGAAGGGCAACACTAATAATGTTGTAGATTGCCTCATTTGACCACCGATCATGGTGTTAATCATCGTGCTCAACTCTTGTGGGAATGAGACTTCTGATTGGCCACTTCTCTACAAAAGCAACCTAGAATTCGACCATACATACCAGACACTCTTGGAGGGTCATTAAGTTTCAAATTTTCACCTCCATGATGCCCTATTATGCCACCCGGGACACCTTTGTGTTCCTTCATGCAAGTGTGCCAAGATCATTTGGGAAGCGCATTACAGTTGGGCCGTTGGGCATTTTGGGGTCAAGAAAATGGTGGAAATACTACAAAAGTATTTCTATTGGCCAAAGCTTCGACAATATGTTGGGAAGTACATCAGATCTTGCACTGCCTTCACCATTGCCAAACTAACCATCAAGAAGTAAGGCCTCTATACTTCACTACCTACCCCTATTCGACCTTGGGAATCCATCTCCATGGATTACTTGTCAAGCCTTCCTTCTACTAAGCATGGCAATGACTGTGCTTTTTTGGTCGTTGACAAATTATCGAAGATGATCATTATAGCTGCCTGCAAGAAGAATATCACAGTGGAAACCACTGCTAAACTCTTCTTTAAATGAGTGTGGGTACACTTTGGGATCCCACAATCTATCATCTTAGATCGAGACAGAAGGAATCGATACATTTTGTTCCAGTCTCTGGGCAATGCTGGACACCAAGCTCATTAAGTCCACAACTTTCCATCCCCAAAATGATGGCCAAATAGAGGTTATCAAAAAGATGATCATACACATTCTGTGCATGTACAACTCAAAGCATCCACACACATGGGATGAGAGCCTCCACTATATCTAGTACAGCTATAACCAGTCTCTCCATAGCTAGATGTGCCATAGCCCTTTTCAGGTGGGCTTTGGATTCTAGCCACTGTGTCCTATTGATGTGGCCATGCCATTTGTAGCGACTTAGGCAGATTTGGGTCATGTCCAATCTGAAATCGATAAGGAAAATAGCTTCATTAAGCACATCCAACATATCCTTCAGTAGGTCCACGACATTTTGGAGAAATCAAATGCCAAGTACAAGTAGTGAAATGATCAAAATCGGTTGCCACACAAGTTTCAGGTGGGTGACAAAGTCTGGTTGCATTTTCAAAAGGATCACCTTACTGGAGCCGATCAGAAACTTAGACCACTCTGATATGGTCCTTACACCATTACCAAGGCTGTGGGAGACTATGCATTTGAGCTCAACATTCCCCCATTCCTTGGCCTGCACCTAGTGTTCAATGTGGACCGCCTTTGACCATACTTCCCACGATTGCTAGACACATCATACATAACAGAACAACTCACTCCTACAGAGTTAAATCCCAATTGCATGGAACAAGACACAACTGATCGGATCATGGACACAGATCAAACACACTTACAAGAAAAAGATCCAACTGTATCGAGTTGTCAAAATAGGCCAACTCCTCCACCAGGGCAAGTGGCTTACTAGGGACCAAGTTCAACAGAAGTTTCCCCATCTCATGGAGACACTCAACAAAATGGGGACCATTGCTTCTTAAGGGCGGAGTAATGATCCAGGTGGATGTTGGTGGCCACCCACCTATTCCATTTGGATCCCCACAATTGTCTCTTTCAAATTTTTAGTTTCCTTAATTATAGCACAATTTACTATTTGTTGGCAGTTTTTTGGGTCCTAAACTTCTAGAGCCGTTGAGGCCCTACACGAATTTTTTGGGAAAATCGAGAGCAACATGGGTCATAGACCAATGTTGCTCACTCAAAAGTTGTATTCCTTGGATAGATATTTCTAGCGA
Source organism: Pinus taeda (assembly GCA_000404065.3). Classification (NCBI taxonomy): domain Eukaryota; kingdom Viridiplantae; phylum Streptophyta; class Pinopsida; order Pinales; family Pinaceae; genus Pinus; species Pinus taeda. The sequence goes on along the minus strand of APFE030223421.1, from coordinate 60,572 downwards.
GGTATTGTGCATGTCAAACGGAGCTCGTATACTAAAGTTATGACCCCTGTGAAGTTGATGTACCAATTTACCCAAATAGGGCCCACAATTTGGTGTTTCATCTCCTAGGGTTAGGTTTTTGGATGATTAGGGTTTTCCATTATTTCGCAACAATAAATAGGCCTTCGAGCCTCATTGTAACACAGTTCATAGGCATGTAGCCACCACATCTCTTCTTAAAGATAAGCTACCATTACCCAAGATAATCTTATTTCAATTCTGTTTGTAAGCTTATTTCAGTATTTTATATTAATGAAATGAAATTTCATTTCTACTGCATCTTTTTTATTTATGGTTATATCTATAATTTTTTGCGTTCCTGCTTAAATCCAGATCAGTGGTATCATAGCAGTCTTCTCTTTCTCTGTTTTTCTTTGCATGTCCCTAAGGAGGTCGGGATATAGGGAGTTAGGGCTTGAACTGGTCAAACTTTTGCAAGACCAGCGTCGCAAAGCCCGACGGCCTCCCATGGCTGATGAAAAAAAGATGAGGGGGTAGGAGATCCTATCAAAATCTTGCTCAAAAAAGCCCTTGAGTGACAAAGGAATGTGATGATGGAAAACTTTACATAGATCCTCAGCGACTACCCAAGGGCGACACATCTACTTCTGGCAGCTACTCAGGGAGTGCCACACCCTTTAAGGTACAAGTTAACTTTGACATTCCCATATTTGAGGTTTAGATAGATGCAGACATTGTAGATAAATGGTTAAATCTGCTAGAAGGATATTTTTCTATTCATGATTTTTCTAGTCGAGAAAATATCAGTTTTGTAATTCTCAAAGAAACCCCCCATGTCAAATACTGGTGGGAAACTTATTGTGAGAAGAAGGATGAAAGAGCGAACTCACTATTTTCAGTGTACCCACTTGGAACTTGTTCCGGGATGCCATCAAGGATCAGTACTACCCCATCGGGAGCTATGAGGATAAATACATAAAGTGGACAACGTTGCGAGAAGGAAGGGACCAAGATGTGCTGGAGTTTACCAATGTTTTTCATACCCTTCGCATGAAGTTGGGTATCAAGGAATCTGAGAAGAATTTGGCTCCCAAGTACTGTGGCTGCCTGCACAGGTACATTTAGGAGAAGATGGAATTCTTAGACATCTCCCTGCTTGGCACGACATACATATATGCAGTCAAGATCGAGAAGAATTTTAAACAAAAGAAGTGAGACTTTGGATCTGCAAATTCGAAGCAAGGGAAAGGTGCCCCAAAACTATAGAACAAAGGAAAAAATCAAGGTAGGGTGGCCCAGGAAAACCTGCCAAAAATGCAAGCAAAGAGCAAGGCCATGAAGCTGAAGAAAGAGATGGGAAAGTGGTGTGAGTTCCATAAGATCTCCAATCACTACACAAGTGAGTGTCAGGCCAAGCCGTCACTAGTGGCCAAGCTAAAGGCTTCGGAACCAGATGCATGTTCTGACTCTAAGTCAAAATGCGACAAGGGGAATTACATAGGGAAATATATTATCGATGCAGAGCTCAATGCCACCGTTGCCACCACAAAGATCTAGAAGGAGGAACCCAAAGATCCAGAGGAGGAGGAGCGCCTCTTCCACTCCCAGATGTAGGTAAAGGGTTCCCCGCTGCAGTTCATTGTCAACATCGGGAGCCAAAAGAACCTCATTTTGGTAGAGTTCATGAAGCAATTGGGCTTACTGACCATAGCACATCTAGAATTGTACACCATCGAGTGGCTTCGCCAAGGATGGGATCTTCGCATGAGCCAGAAGTGTCGCCTTCCATACAACATCAAGCCCTTCATGGATGAGGTATTATGTGACGTTGCTCCCCTTGATGTTTGTGATGTATTATTAGGCCAACCATACTTATGGAAGCGACATGTTGTGTATGAGTCAAGGCCTCATGCTATTATTGTTACTTTGGGAAATAAGTTGTACAAGATATTAGAGGTAGCACCGCCTATCACCATCTCTTTGGTTACTGCAAAAAAATGTAGTAAGTTGATTTCCAAAACTGTGAAATTTGTTTTCTTGATGATATGCCCTCAAGGAAAGAAGAATATGGTGGCCACGACCTCCAGACACAGCCCCTTTGCATGACAAAAACAGATGTACAAGTTCGTGGAGGAGTATGAGGACATCTTCACCTCCCCCGCAGGGGTGCCTCTACACTGTCAAGTAAAGAAATCCATCAATCTAACCCCAGGTTTGTCGCTGCCCAATGGACCAATCTATTGGTGCTCCATTCTGGAGGATGACAAAATCAAGAGGCATATTCAGGAGCTATTGCAGAAAGGTCACATGCATTCGAGTTCATCACCCTATGGGAGCCTGATCGTGTTGGTATAGAAAAAGGATGGGACTTGGAGACTCTATATTGACTATCGGGCATTGAACAAGATAACTGTCTGGAATAGGTACCCGATTGTTGAGCGATGGAAAAGGTATGAATTTTCCATTTATTTCTTTATCTTTTCCTTTGGATCATAAATCCTTTACATTCTAAAATGGTAATATGTTAAAGAATTATGATAGAATTAAGGAGATTTGTGATTGATACAAAATAACTAATTATTGTCTTTTTCTATATAGAAATTGAAGGGAATAGAAAATCACTATTCGGAAGGTAAAGACAAAAGCAAGGCAACCACTGTTCCTCCATTAGGAAACCGTTTCCAGACAAGAAGAATGAGACTAGAGCGCGCAGCTCAGGAAAAGATGGAGAAAACAGAGTGGTTGCGCAAGAGGACAAGAAGACAATTGAAGATGGAAGATTAAGCGAAGCCCTCATGATCTTTTGATCTTGAGGGATCGCTATTTTAGTAGTTATCTATAACCTTGATGTATCTACCTACCAATTATAAATGGGGCAGCGATTGTAGGACAAAGTGGAGGAGAATTGATTTTTCAGAATTACTGTTGTAATTTCAACTTTGATCATCGACTCTCTTTGAGGAGCGATAACTGTAACTTTTCCATATATGATTAATATATAACTCAGTTGTTGTTCCATTATCTGATCCTGGAGTAAACGTAGCAGTGCTTCCCGGGTGGCTAAGGGCCCGACCTTGGTGGATCCACTTGCTTCTTGTATCACTATTTTACAATTACAGTCGTGTGTGGTTTGATTTCCTTTACATTTCCTTAATTCGCTTTATTCAGTAATATTTTGTTTCTGAACATCTCACTGAATTAATTTCTTACATCAAGATCGTAATTAGACTGCATTGATAACACAATTGTTATTCATAACTCAATGTCATGTTGTTCCTTTTGAAACAATATTGCACTGTCTAGTTTAGATTCTGTTGTTCACTCGCAACTGCAACTGCTATTCATTTAATTGTTGTTCAATTATAATCATTATTGTCATTCCTTAATACCTGTGATTAATGTTCACTCTGCTAGAATAAGATTACTGGTTCTATTACTTTATAGTCGTTGTGTGTTTACACTTAATGAGATTTTTTGTTCCTTTATTATCTAAAGATTGTTGTTCAGTTCATTTCAAGTAAAGATTGTTGTTTGGTTCATTTCTGTAGATTAAGCTTTGTTGTTCAATCTTTTCAACAGACTTAGTTGTTGTTCCTTTTCTGCAAGGATTTTCTTTCACCTTTTAATTGATAGTGCAGCAAGTGTGTTTTAGTAAGCATTTCTAATTGAATTGTTATTTCTAGTTATTTGCTTTAGTATGGATTGAAATATCTACAATTGTAAAGAACATTGACTATCGTTTTCTAAGTTCTCAGATTGGAGGTCCTGTTTATGATTGATTTCATTTATATCAGTTGATAGAGGAAAGAGTTATCACTACTGCATCCTTGACCGATAAATGTTGTAGTTTTCTGAATGAATGATTTAAGTTTTAGAGCATTAATGTTTCTTTTAATTACAAGTAGATTCTATTTCCAGCATCCATTTACTCTTGTATTTAGCACTATACTACAAACTGGAAAACATTACTCTTGATTCAAGTGACCGCCTCAGACTGAGTACACTCTTGAGATAAAAAATCATACCTGGATTGATAATTAATGTAGGATAAATAGGGGTTAAAAGGACACCTTATATCACTCAACATTTTGGCACCATTGCTGGGGAAAGTGTAGCCATTTGTTTTTTAAAGAAGAGTAGTGTGCATTTGGTAAGTGCCTATTAGGAGAGAATTGGGTATTAAAAATGAAAGGTAAGAACCTGCATACGGAGCATGTAACAGCTCTGCTCCTTCGCCTCCTTTCCTGCAGATTTGTTGATTACTTTGGGTAGAAATAAGTATTTGAGTTGTGTGCATGACTAAGTAAAAAAAGTTTGAAAAGAATCCAAAACCACTACCCAAACCTGATAAAGCCAAGGGACCGGTGACCCTTGGCCAATCGACCTTTATAGACGATATCATTAAAAAAGAAGAATCTCAGCCATTAGTAGGTCCTAGAAATGTTTCTTCTAGACAACCTACTAACTCCCTTCGGGCCACAGAATCACCATCTATAGTCTTTGCTGAGGTGCACAACCAAACAAAAGAGCAAGATTTTCAAGAAATTGAGAATTATAGCCCAAAATATGTACAAGAAGGGATTCTTAGTAATCTTTGCAAAGGAGGAGGAGAAATGGGGGAAACAGAATAACCAAGATCTCCTCTTGGAATAGTTCAGCCACTAAGAAGCCCAGATAAGGGAAGTGCTGTCAAAATCATTAAGAACAAATTTGAAGAACCCAAAGAGTAAAGATCCCCCCAGATATTAGTTCAACAAGAAACTCTCATCATCCTAGACCAAGCAAGTGCTGTTAAGACCATTCCTACTCCTTCTAGTTAGCATAGGAATAACACCGTAGAAATCCCAAAAGGATATTGGCACATATTTGATCAAATGGCCCAAAATTAGCAAACACCTTAGACCTCCACACTACAATATCCCATTGTGGAAACTATAGTAAATGCAACTATGAAATCCATACCACTGCAACATATCCCTACATTCCATGGCCTAACATTGAAAGACCCAGATGCATTTTTGTTTGAATTCAATGTATTATGCCGGGGGTATGACTATACCACTGATCCCTAAAAGCTAAAACTATTTCCCTCCACATTAAAAGGAGGAACTTCATGATGTTTTATGGGGTTAGGTGGAGGTGTTATAAATGACTGGGATCGGATGAAAGGTGCTTTTCTAAAGAAATATCAGGATTATTGTAGGTCTAGAGAATTAAAGGATGAAATATTTCAGATGGTAGCCAAACCTAATGAGACACTAGAAGAGTATGTTAAATGTTTTCAATATAATCTTCAAAGATATCCTTATGCATCATTATCCTTACCTGACAATGTGTTAAAAATTATATTAATTAAAGGAATGAAGGAACAATGGGTTGAAACACTAAATATTATGGGAAAAGGTGACATCTATCAAGAAAATTTTGCTAACATTATTGATATGTGTATTAGGAGTTCAAGAGGCAGTACAAGGTTAAAACCAACGAAACATGACATGCTCACAAGGGACAACAAGATCTCCAGTGGAGGAGTAACCCGCGCAGAAATCAAGAATTTACTGGAAGATTTCAAAATTGATATAATGGGGACTTTGACAATGCAACTCGATATTATGCAATCTAAACAGAAACAAGTAGAAGCAGAGCAAAACCTAGCAATATTATACCCTAGATGCAGAAAGAAACACAACCATAAAGAGTGCCCACTGGATGTAGTTCAAGTCTGCACTATTTGTACAAAATGTCACTCCACAGAGAACTGCCCCTCACTCCTATGTTTGAAAGCAGTGTACAAAGAAGTGGAAGAAGAATTAGAACCAATGTACCTACTCAATCAGTGCCATGAATGGCAACCACGACAACTAGGTATGCCCTCTGATCCATCTTCTTCTTTCCAACCTCCGCAATATCATGCTCAACAATATAATACAACGTGGAAAAATCAACCACCCTTCCCAAGCTGGTCACAACAACTATTTCCTTCATCACCATGGCCCAATCAAACAAGCCAAACTAATTGGCCAAATTTTCCCTACTCTCCACCATGTTGGCAAAACAATGCATATCCAACACAATGCTCCCCTTCCACTTCACAGAGTCAAGCCTAGCATTCAAACTGGCAAAGACCGATGAATCAGCTAGCTGGAACCATCCCCCTCCCTCAACCCACACTGCCAGCACCATATACACTACAAAAAAATCCCCAGTCCAACTTAAGACTGCAACTCCCAGCCCAACCCAACCCTAACCCTAATAATAAACTAGTTCAATCTGTTCAAATAATCGAAACACCAGAACTTGAAACAGACGTAAGGGAGTGCAATGACCTTCAATTAAGGTCTGGGCGCATAATAGAAACTAAGGGAGATAAAAATGCTCAAGTTGTAAATCCATTAACTGTAGAACAACCACTACAAGAAGAGGATGTGGTCAGATAACAAACTCACAACCAGGCAACCATGTCTTCTCCCCCATTCCCAGAACAATTAATCATACCATGCAGGGAAAATTTTAAGAACCCCCCCTAAATTTATAAGTATTATAAATGGGCGAATCTCCATGGTATATAGGAAAAATGGAAGGTGATTTTATCAATAATATAATATGTATATATATTTTTTGGTGAATCTCTCATCAGGCATGGTGAATATTTTACTCAATTATAAAATCTTGTAAGATCTTGGTATTACCATGGGTTATCATAAACCTGGAGCTTAAAAATTACTATTAGTAATTTATAAAAATTAATAAGATTAATAGTTATTTTTTGTTTATATTTAAATTTTTAAACCAAGCTAAAATGTAACATCATTAAATTACAACATCCATTTTTACTCTTGATCCACCAAGCCCCGAGAGGGATCAAATATTTTTTCACTCTATGCTAGTTTGCATATCACGATATTTGATACCTCTCGAGGGTTAGTAGATCAAGAGTAAAGATGGATCCCCGAGAGGGATTCAAATATTTTTTCACTCTATGCTAGTTTTCATATCACGATATTTGATACCTCTGGAGGGTTAGTAGATCGAGAGTAAAGATAGATCTATGCTGGTTTAATTCCCCCCATTTAAATAGGCTACATTCCAAGTGAATACCATGGGTCAATACCATGTGCCATTTTGGTGAATACCATGGGTCAATACCATGTGCCATTTTTATTTTTATTAATACTAATATTAGGGTTAATAATGTTTTTTTGCATGGTATTAATAACAATCTAGTCCATGGTATTTGTCCCATAGTATTTTGCCCATAGGTTTCACCTAAATATAACGCATTTTTTTGAGTGTTCGTAAATATAAGGTGACTTATGGAGTAAATATAAAAAAATGTTTTATTTGTTTACCATACCTCTCATTTATTTATATTTGTATTATTTTACCATACATCTTTTACAAATATGGTATTTGGCCCATAGGATTCACTTAAATAAAACCTCTTTCTTGAGCCTTCATAAATAGAACGAGGGTTATGGACTAAATATAAAAAGAGGTTTTATTTATTTACCATATGTCTAGTTTATTTATATGTTTATCTATTTACCATACCTTTTCAGTAAGTATAAAAAGACGTTTTATTTATTTACCATATCTCCACTTTACTTATATTTTTATTTTTTTACACCCTTGCATGTATATAAGGTGACTTGTGGAGTATATATAAAAAATGTTTTATTTATTTACCATACTTCTCATTTATTTATATTTTTATTAATTTTTACCATACCTCCACTTTACTTATATTTTTATTTTTTTACACCCTTGCATGTATATAAGGTGACTTATGGAGTAAATTATAAAAAATGTTTTATTTATTTACCATACTTCTCATTTATTTATATTTTTATTAATTTTTACCATACCTC
>APFE030223421.1:0-52694 GCA_000404065.3 Pinus taeda | reverse complement strand
AATTTCCTAAGTCTATTTAATATCTTCATTATCATAAAAACCAACCTATATCCATCTTAACTCCACATCTACCACTCTTACGGGGATGAAATCTATTTATCCCTCTGAGAACTTGGTAGACCCGGAATTAAGATGGATCTAAGATAGAATTTCCCCTTTAAATAGTCTATGCTCACATGAATACCATGGGTCAATACCATGGGTTATGATAAACCTGCAGCTTAAAAATTACTATTAGTAATTTATAAAAATTAATAAAATTAATAGTTGATTTTTATTTTTTTTTATTTTAACCAAGCTAAGATGTTTAACATACATTAAATTACAACATCCATTTTTACTCTTGATCGGATCAAATATTTTTTCACTCTATGCTATTTTGCATATCACGATATTTGATACCTCTTGGGGGTAGTAGATCCAGAGTAAAGATGGATCTATTCTGGTTTAATTCCCCCATTTAAATAGGCTACATTCCAAGTGAATACCATGGGTCAATACCATGTGCCATTTTGGTGAATACCATGGGTCCATACCATGTGCCATTTTGGTGAATACCATGGGTCAATACCATGTGCCATTTTTATTTTTATTAATACTAATATTAGGGTTAATAATGTTTTTTGCATCGTATTAATATAAAAAAATAAAAAAAATGTTTTATTTGTTTACCATACCTCTAGTTTATTTATATTTTTATTAATTTACCATACCATTCATAAATACAAGGTGACTGATTGAGTAAATATAAAAAAATGTTTTATTTTTTTACCATACCTCTCGCTTATTTATATTTTTATTAATTTACCATACCTCTTTTACAAATATGGTATTTGGCCCATAGGATTCACTTAAATAAAACCTCTTTCTTGAGCCTTCATAAATACAACGAGGGTTATGGACTAAATATAAAAAGATGTTTTATTTATTTACCATACCTCCACTTTACTTATATTTTATTTGTTTACAGCCTTGCATGTATATAAGGTGACTTATGGAGTAAATATAAAAAATGTTTTATTTATTTACTATACTTCTCATTTATTTATATTTTAATTAATTTACCATACCTCTTTTATAAATATGGTATTTGGCCAATAAGATTCACTTAAACAAACCCTATTCTTGAAAATGGGCGAATGGATTCACTTAAATAAAACCTATTCTTGAAAATGGACGAATGGTAGGTTGTAACTCCTAATTTCAAAGGCTAAATTTACCTTTTTTACCCTCTCCCTTAAAATAAGGTGGGCTATTTGAGGTGATTTGTAAAAATGTACTATGATACAAAATATTCGCCCACTAAAAATTTAAAGCCCCTTAATTTCGCCAAAGACCGAACATTCGCCCCTAAAATTTTCTATGATACCATGCCCTATAGAACATCCTGACTTTGATCTTCTGGGAGAATTAAGAAATTTGTGTATAAAGATCCCACTCCTCCAGGCAATCCAAGATATTCCAATATATGCAAAACTATCAAAGAGTTATGTATAAGAAATCCAAAGAGGAGAATAACAACTAATCCAATTGTCCAAGTAGTCGGCACCCTATCTGATCTACTTTTAGGAAGAGAAGCACTTGTCAAATATGAAGACCCAGGGAATCCTATAGTGATGGTGCAAATCAATGGACAAACCTTTTCAAATGCCCTAGTTGATTTAGGGTTTGCAATTAATATTTTAACAACCACCACTTGTCAAAAACTTGGCATTACATTAGTAGAACCAACTACCACTCTATTGGAACTGGCTAACCGATCGTAGTTAGGCTAGAAGGTACACTACATGATGTCATGGTATCTGTAGATTCCTTGGAATACCCTGCCGACTTCCTGATAATCAACCCCAAAAATTGACTCGAAGGACACCCTTTAATCTTAGGTAGACCTTGGCTAGTGACTGCTGATGCTTACATTAGTTGCCGACAAGGCAGTATGACTATAACTAGAGGGAGTATCAAGAATCTAGCTCTATACCCTCCAGCCCATCCAAGTTTAACAATAATGAAAACTAACAAACAACTTGTATCATATCTTACAGAAAACATTAGGTCCCCATTAACAATAGAATATGCCCTCGATTTAAAGACCAAATAGAAGATGACATTATTAACAACTTCATTAACCAATCCAAATCCAGATCCCATGTACAATGTCACATGATAGAGGCAGCATTTGGTAATGAACTAGAAGAATATCCCCTCAAAGACACTCATGATCAATCAATACCCACTACCTCTATTTCAAACAGTAAAACTATAAAGATTGAGCTAGGAAAAGCCTTGAGCATTAACAAAAACTTAACTCCTAAACAAGAAGAAAAGCTAGTCCAACTACTGAGAAAATACAAGGAAGCTTTTGCCTAGGATTATCCAGACATGAAGGGAATTGATCCCCTGCTGTGTATGCACCACATCTATGCAGAAAAAAGTGCTAGACTTGTTCGCCAACCCCAACGGAGACTCAACCCTCACCTAAAAGATATTGTGAAAGCTAAGTTACAAAAACTTTTAGATGTAAACTTTATTTATCCAATCTTCGATAGCAAGTGGGTCTCTCCACTAGTAGTGGTGCCAAAGAAGAATGGAAAATGGAGGATTTGTGTAGACTACAGAGAATTGAAAAAAGCAACTCAAAAAGATCACTTTCCCCTTCCATTCATTGATCAGGTATTAGATTCATTAGCAGGAAAGAAATTCTTTTCTTTCCTAGATGGCTTTAGTCAGTACAATCGGATTCAGATTGCCCCTGAAGACCAGGATAAATTTACTTTTACCTGTCCTTGGGGAACATTTTCCTACAGAGTCCTACCCTTTGGCCTATGTAATGTGCCTGCCATATTTTGGAGGGCCATCCGTAGCATCTTTTCAGATTTAATAAATGAAGGGCTCGAAGTATATATGGATGATTTCACACTATATGGAGATGATTTTGAGCCAACACTAGAAACATTGGAAAAGGTGTTGCAACAATGTATTTCCACCAAGCTCTGCTTGAGCCATGAAAAGTGCCATATGATGATGACCGAGGGACTCATCATAGGTCATTATATCTCAGCAATTGGAATACAGGTAGATCTGGCCAAAATTCAAATAATTTGGTTAATACCTACTCCTACCGCATAGACAGAGGTACACAATTTTCTAGGATTTTCTGGTTATTATAGGAGATTCATAGAGAATTTTTCTCAAATAGCTGCACCTCTATATGCACTGATAGGGAATGTTGATTTTATTTGGACAGATAAATGCGACCGTGCTTTTGAGGATCTGAAAAAGCTTGTGTCAACAGCCCTGGTGCTTAGAGGCCCAAATTGGGATCTACCATTTCAAATTTCATTTGATGCTTCAGACACAACTATTGGAGTATTCCTTAGGCAGGAAGAAGATAAAAAGCCATATGTAATTTATTATATTAGCAAGAATTTATCTCCTACTGAACAAAACTATACCATAATTAAAAAAAAGTTTTTAGCTGTAATACATGTTGTAAATAAATTTAGGCATTACATCACTGGATATCCTGTTGTTTTATATACATATCACTCTGCCATAAAATACTTAGCAAATAAATCTGTTACAAATGGTAGAGTAACAAGATGGTTGATTTTATTGCAAGAATTTGACATCACAATAAAAGATCGACCTGGGAAAGATAATCCTATAGCTGATTTTCTCTCATGAATGTCGAAGCCAGCAGACGTAGCAACAATCGAAGATCAATTCCCAGATGAACATTTGTTTTTTGTTGTTGTCAAGACACCCTGGTATTCTGATGTGGCAAATTATTTAGTAGTAGGTAAATTACCAAAGCATCTAATCCCCAATGAACAAAAATAGATTGTGCAACATAGTACCCAATTTTCTTGGATTGGGGACTACCTATTTCATACAGGGGCAGATATGCACATCACAAGATGCATCCGCGAAGACGAAATATTTGAAATTCTAAAAGCTTGTCATGATGAACCGTGTGGCGAACATTTCGCAAATCGCAGGACTGGTCACAGGGTTTTCCAAATAGGCTATTACTGGCCCACAATCTTTAAAGATGCTAAGAAATTTGTTCAAGCCTGTGACAGTTTCCAAAGAGCAGGATGCCTTAGACAATATGAAGAAATGCCTTTAAACCCACAGTTAGTAATTGAACCATTTGAACATTGGGTGCTCGATTTTGTTGGTCTAATCAACCCATCATCAAATCAGAAAACATATATTCTAGTAGCAACAAAGTATGTTACTAAATGGGTTGAAGCAGAGGCACTTCCAAGAGCTACAGAGGATTCTGTAATACATTTCCTTTTCTAAATATTTGTGCGATATGACCTCCCAAGGGAAATAATCATGGATGGAGGACCATTATTTTTAGGTAATAAAATTGTTGCAACATTAAAAAATTATCACATTCAACACAAAATTACCACTCTAGATCACCCACAGGCAAATGGCCAAGTAGAGAGCACGAATAAGGTGATAAAGGCAATACTTACAAAAACAGTTGCATCGCACAGACGCAACTGGGCTTCAAGATTGCCCGAAGCCTTGTGGGCATATTGAACAATGTCGAGAAATACCACCAGCCATTCACCATATCAACTAGTATTTGGGAAAGAACCCATCTTTCCAATAGAATTCGAGATACAAACATTAAGAACAACACAGGAGGTGGGTTTGAATCTAAATGAGGCCCAAACTAATAGATTATAGAAAATTAACGAGCTAGATGAAATCAGGCTCTCGACTCTTCAACGCACTGCATTAATTCAACATCAGAGAGCAAAATGGCACAATGCCCTGATCAAAAAGAAAATATTCCACGAAGGAGATTGGGCACTCCTATATGATTCTAGGTTTCAGGATTTTCTGGGAAAACTCCAAACTCAATGGTTTGGACCATATGAAATACAGAAAGTGCATGAAAATGGCACCATTGCTTTAACTACCATTGACGGATCTAGACATTCCTTTAAAGCAAATGGTCAACAAGTGTGACTGTACCATAAACCGCTTACTCGGGAATCCTTTTACCAACAGGTACGAGAAGATTCTAATATGCAAATTCTTGCTAAGGAAAATAATCCTTCCTCAGCATTGGTTAACTAAATAATCCCATTGTTCTCAAACTTTGTACATAAGTTTTTCTTTTCTGCTTGTATAAAATACTTTCTGTACAAACTTTTACATTTCTTCATTTTTTGTTTTTTTGTTGTTCCTTTTCGAACGAACAACATTCCCGCATTTTTGCTATTCCTTTCTGAAAGAACAACATTTCCGCATTTTTTATGTTCCTTTCTGAAGGAACAACATTTCCAAATTTTTGTTGTTCCTTTCCGAAGGAACAACATTTCCACATTTTTGTTGTTCCTTTCCGAAGGAACAACACTTTCGCATTTTTGTTGTTCCTTTTTGAAGGAACAACACTTTCACATTTTTGTTGTTCCTTTCCGAAGGAACATCACTTTCACATTTTTGTTGTTCCTTTCTAAATGAACAACATTCCCACATTTTCATTGTTCCTTTATGAAGGAACAACACTTCTGCATTTTTGTTGTTCCTTTCTGAAGGAATAGCATTTCCGCATTTCTGCTATTCCTTTTTGAAGGAACAAAACTTCTGCATTTTTGTTGTTCCTTTCCAAAGGAAGAACACTTCTACATTTTTTTTGTTCCTTTCCAAAGGAACAACATTTCCACTATATTTCATTTTTGTTGTTCCTCTTAAAGGAACAACACTTCTGCTTGATTGTTTTTTCTATTCCTCTTAAAGGGACAATGCTTCTGCAAGATTTTTTTGTCATTCCTAGCCCTCCTTCGCATTTTTCTTTCTATCGTTCTTTCCAAAGGAACAACAGTTTCGATTTCGGATGATCGTAAGCTATTTCGCCAAAGGATCGATATTTATTTCATGCTTGCTTTATTTGTCATTCCATTTAAGGAACAATTGTTGTTCCTCTTAAGGAACAATAGTTTCAAGTGTATTTTTTTCTTTTGTTTGTTGTTCCTCTTAAAGGAACCACAGTTTTGCATGTATATATTCTTTTTGCTATCCCTATTAAGAAACAACATTTGTTCCATATAAGGAACAACATTTTTTGAGAGCATTTTTCTTGTGTGTGTGTTTCTTAAAGAACATCATTTAGAAGATTTTTGTGAATGATGGTTCACTATTCATGATCCCTTTAAGGCACAGGCATACATTCATGCAAGAACACAAAAACTAGAGGATAATGAAATCAACAAACAAAAGAAAAATCATTATCCTTAGAGAAATTGCTTTGTATCGATAAGAAAAAAAGAGGAAAGGACACAACTATTTATATCACTTTGTTGTCTTTATTTTGACTAAAAGTAATTTGATTGATTATTTTTATCATGTTGGTTCTTCCTTAATCTTCATAATTCTCTTTGATCATTATTATTGAATAAGAATAAGGGCATATTTTTCATCTATTGAGATGTTCAGAATTCTTCCTCCATCCCTATTCTTAAGGAGTGTTGAGCCATCCTTTGTATATAAATAGGAAAGTGCTATATATAAAATAAATAAATAAAGAGAAAAAAACATATATCTATGTGATTACTAACATGATTTTTCAGATAAAGGATAGGGGGTCTCATCAAGAGCCAGCCTACCATGATCATAAGGAAGCAGTGAAGTGGTATTCCCACTATGGCCACCATACCAGGGATATGATCCAAGAGGCATATTAGAAAAATAAAAAAGTCCTTGGAACAAGAGGTCTCATCACGAGTCGGCCTACCCACCTTTCACTCCTTCTTGATGAATGGAATTGTGATTCATCTGGTTACCAAGCCAACACAATGGCCTCCATTCTGACATCACACAACACTTTCCTAGGCATACATAAAGGATTATGGTTCCAAGGGCGAAACACGCAACTTTGTCAAGGTTATGAACACCTGTGGGCAACAGAGCCCTGCTGATGGTATTGAAGTCATACTTTTCATACACCAATAGTCATTATAAACCATTTTCTTATATCTTTATCTTGATTTCAAATGAGATTATGTTATATAACCCTTTCAAACCTCTCACACATGAAATATCGGTTATAAATCAATCATAATGGTTAAAGTGGATAATGACTACATAAGCATTTTTACTTATGTCAGCTGTCTTCTCCCTTATTTTTCGCATCATTTCATAGCATTTCTATATCTTTTCAATTTTCATCATAAGCCTCGATTTCAGTAATTCGCTACTTTTGCAATCATGCCATGAATATATATGCCGTTCCTTTTTTCTGTACAGTTGATGTTCAGTATGTCACTCCTCCATTTGTTGGTCGAGGAAGACCTATAATATTTCAAGGGGGTGCAAGTGATCTCCAAAATACACTAGTAGATGTGTCAATTCCTTATTTGGAGGTACTACAACTCCATTAGATCTCATAAATAACAAGTTTAATGATATTGACATTTTCCAATATGCACAATTGTGTTGTTCCATTGTCATTTATGTGTTTTGAAAAAATTAACAATGTGTTAAGCTTAGATGAAATGGGAGGTAGAGCAATACGGAGTGAACCATAAGTGCTGATAATTTTCAACGCTGCACGAGAAATTCTAGAAAGAGCAGGATGGATCAATTACCTTAAACGACTACAACATTCCCATGAAACTATGGCCATTTAATTTCTGTAGAATTTGTAGGAAGATTATTCCATGGTGAGGGGAAGGTGAATAATAGTAACAGAGGTGGTAATTGCCGAAATATCTGGACTATCGGTAATTGCTGGCAACCCTGGGAGAACCATGGGAAAAATTAGCCAGAATAGTGCAAAGCTACATCACATGTGATGGGAGAAAGGATGTGGTAAGACCACACCATCTCAAATTATTAGCAGTATTAAGACAGAAATGTGTTGTAAATTTGCCTGCATATTTAATTTCTTTATTGCATGACACCACTCAAAGTATAAGGAAATCACATCATATAGAAATGGTAGTAAGTCATCATGGTTTAATTCGATTAATAGTCAATCATAGTCTTGCTTAGCAATAGTCTAATTGTGAAGAATTGGTATTTTCAATAGATGGGGGATTGGCCTTACCAGCCCCAAAAAGAAAAAGAACAACTAGCACATCAAATAGATCGCAGAAATGCAGACAATCCCTTAGATCGAGGGAAAGCAAGGGAAAGTTGGGAAATATCCAAGATAACAGTAGCCAACCCTTGGAAATACTGGACTCTAAGGATGACCAACCCCCACAACTCGAAGGAGGGGAAAATGTGGAAGAAGAATTGGAAGAAGAATTGGAGGAAGAAACTGAGCGCTCTGGTGCAAGTCCACTACAAAGTCCATTGCAGGAAGATGAATTGGCTCAAATTTTCACCAATATGGGTGAGTATATTCAACCACAGAGCCTTCTTAACCTCAATATTGAGGCAGCACAATCACAGGAACACTCTGCTCATAGTGAGAGTGCATCCGAGGAGATGAATGATGAGGAAGAAGAAGAAGCACAGTCACAAGAACACTCTGCTAGCAGTGAGAGTGCATCCAAGGAGATGAATGATGAGGAGAAGAAGAAGCACAGTCATAGGAACACTCTACTCATAGTAAGAGTGCATCTGAGGAAATGAATGATGAAGAAGAAGTAGAAGAAAAAGCTACCTGGGAAATATCAGATCAAACCAAGGTTACCTCCCCTAAGAAACATAATCAAGAGGACAAGAACATTGAAGAATTGTTCCAAACAAAAAATATGGAAATAAGCCAAGGCGAGGGTATAATCCCCGAGGAATAAAGCCCAGGTCCAAGAAAAGAAATAGTTGTTCCTTCGAAGAAGAAGACAAATGAAATCAAGAGGTTACGAAAGGAACAACAAAGGCTACTGAATGTAATAAAACAACTCAGACAGTACATAAGGACCCTAAAAATGGGGAAAATCTCAAAAAGAACCACAAGAACAAGAAATGCAGCCACCCGAACGAAACCCCATAAAATAAAGGCCGTGGGGACTCAAACGGAGCCCATATCCATTCAGGACAGCAAGGAACAGCATGTGGCTGTTACAGACGTAGCGGCCCAAATAGAAGATACACCAGTTTGTAATAAGGATGTCCAAATAGAGGCACTATCCTCTAGCATCACAACTGACCAGACAATTTATGATAAAGGGACACAAACTATAGGAACCAGATGTCATAATAAGAAGATACAGGTAGATCTTTAGCCCAAAAGAGTTTCGACAGACAATGATCCTAGGATAGTGAAACTCCAAGACGATCTAGCACAGGCTCAATAGACGATAGGAAAACTCATAGAAGAGACTATTCCTCTAGAGAAATACCAAAATTTACAGCAACAACTTAAGAACATCAATGCATCAGAGAGTGAGGCCTTTGATAAATGTCGGAAGGCAGAGGAAAAAGTTGAAAAGGTAACAAATAAGCTAAACTCAGTCATAAGCCGAATGGATACCCTCTGTTCTCTATATACTGATGTTCTAGCCTGTAGGGTACCTGCCAAAATTTATGCTTTGTTTTTGTTAGAAAGGTATTTATAGTTAAAAATTAAGGTTGTCAAGGTAAGGGTATCTATAGAGTTAAAAACTATTGATGATTTCATAAACTACTATAAACATTATGGAGTGAAAGTCCAACGATTTCTATGTGAATTTTATTTGCATAATTTTGTGTTGGAGGAGGAAATGGAAAAGAATCCCGGTCCTTTTGTGGGTAATATCCAATTTCAGGTATTCATCTCTTTTTCTATTAACCAGATAATGTGGCTTAAAGCCCATAATACTTTTCAGAGACAAGAAAATGGGATGGATCTCTGGGTTAGAAGTGAACAGAGAGACCCATTGCAATTGTGGGCTAAGCATAAAAGTTTAATGAAAAAGGAGTGTTTGATCCAGATTTTGGGACCCACCCATAAAGCAATTGTCCAGAGAGGAGTAGAATACTTCCTTTCAATCAAAGACCCTACCATAGCAGCAGCTAAACTCCGATGGAAGACTTCCAATAGAAATATCTAGGATAGAGAACCCTTCAATTATAAAATTTTTAAATTAGCTGCCAATCGCCTAGTCACTTATAGTAACCTCATCTTGAGAGAAGGTCCACTTTGGTTTGGTTGTAGATTTCAATGCCCCATTATCTGGTATCCTACAACAGGATATTAAGCTATCTATGAATTGTCTGAAGGGCAGACAGGAGCCATTTTTGAAGTATTAGCTGCACTTCATGGTTTTAGACCACTTCATGAAAATCCCTCTCCAGCCTATTCCCTAATTGCCTTGCATGTAAATTACATTGTTTTCATGAAGACATGAAAAAGGGAAAGCAGGGGGGTGTGTTGAGTGATGGAAAAGGTATGCATTTTCCATTTATTTCTTTATCTTTTCCTTTGGATCATAACTCCTTTACATTCTAAGATGGTAATATGTTAAAGAATTATGATAGAATTAAGGATATTTGTGATTGATAAAAAATAACTAATTATTGTCTTTTTCTATATAGAAAGTGAAGGGAATAGAAAATCACTATTCGGAAGGTAAAGACAAAAGCAAGGCAACTAATATTCCTCCATTAGGAAACTATGTCCAGACAAGAATAGCGAGACTAGAGTGTGCAACTTAGGAAAAGACGGAGAAAACATAGTGGTTGTGCAAGAGGACAAGAAGACAACTGAAGATGGAAGATTAAGCGGATCGCTACTTTAAAAGTTATCTATAACCTTGATGTATCTTCCTGACCATTATAAATGGGGCAACGATTGTAAGACAAAGGGGAGAAGAATTGATTTTTCAGAATTACTGTTGTAATTTCAAATTTGATCATCAACTCTCTTTGAGGAGCGATAGTTGTAACTATGCCATATATGATTAATACTAACTCAGTTGTTGTTCCATTATCTAATCCTAGAGTAAATGCAACAGTGCTTCCCTGGTGGCTAAGGGCCCGGCCCTCGTGGATCCACTTGCTTCTTGTATCACTATTTTACAATTACAGTCATGTGTGGTTTGATTTCCTTTGTATTTCCTTAATTTTCTTTATTCAGTAATCTTTTGTTTTTGAACATCTTACTGAATTACTCTATTACATCAAGATCATAATTAGATTGCATTGATAACACGATTTTTATTCATAACTCAATGTCATGTTGTTCCTTTTGAAACAATACTGCACTGTCTAGTTTAAATTATGTTGTTCACTCACAACTGCAACTATTGTTCATTTAATTGCTGTTCAATTATAATCACAATTTCCATTCCTTTATACCTGTGATTAATGTTCACTCTGCTAGAATAAGATTACTGATTCTATTACTTTATAGGCACTGTGTTTTTACACTTAATGAGATTTGTTGTTCCTTTATTATCTGAAGATTGTTGTTCAGTTCATTTCAGGTAAATATTGTTGTTTGATTCATTTATGTAGATTAAGCTTTGTTGTTCAATCTTTTCAACAAACTTAGTTTTTGTCCCTTTTCTGCAAGGATTTTCTTTCACCTTTTAATTGATAGTGCAACAATTGTGTTTTAGTAAGCATTTCCAATTGAATTGTTATTTCTAGTTATTTGCTTTAGTATGGATTGAAGGATCTACAACTGTAAAGAACATTAACTATCACTATCTAAGTGCTCAGATTGTAGGTCCTATTTATGATTGCTTTCATTTATATCACTTGACAGAGGAAAGAGTTATCACTACTGCATCCTTGACTGATAAATTGCTGTAGTTTTCTGAATGAATGATTTAAGTTTCATAGCATTAAGGTTTCTTTTAATTACAGGTAGATTATATTTCTAACATTCGTTTACTCTTGTATTTAGCACTATATTGCAAACTAGAAAACATTACTCTTGAATCAAGTGACCGCCTCAGACTGAGTACACTCTTGAGATAAAAAATCGTACCTGGATTGATAATTAATGTAGGATAAATAGGGGTTAAAAAGACACCTTTTATCACTCAATACCGATCCCACGGATTGATGACCTTCTGGACGAACTAAATGGGGAAAAATATTTCAACAAGATCGACTTGAAATCAGGATATCACCAAGTACCAATCAAACCCTCCGACGTGTGGAAGACTACCTTCAAAGCCAAGGAGGGCCTTTTCGAATGGTTGGTTATACCTTTCAAGTTGACGAATGCTCCTGCAACCTTCATGACGCTAATGGATGACATCTTGCAGCTGATGGATGACATCTTGCGGCCATTCACTAACTCATTTGTAGTGGTATACCTAGATGACATCCTAATCTTCAGCCAGACTTGGGAAGAGCACCTCCACCACATCTGACACGTTCTCTAAACACTATGGCAACACAAGCTATGTGCCAATTTGGAGAAATGCACTTTTGGCATGACCCAAGTTTCGTATCTGGGATATATTATTGATGAAAGAGGTGTGCATGTGGATCCAGCGAAGATCCAAGTCATTTGGGATTGACCAGCTCCAACCACTCTGACAGAGCTCCGCATATTTTTGGGTCTTGCCAATTTCTACATAGGTTCGTGTTGGGATTCTCTCATATCACTTGTCCCTTGAGTCAAGTCACCAAGGGAGGAGCGAAAGAAAAATTCTTTTGGTCTAAATCTCAACAGAAGGAACTCACAGAGTTGAAACATCTCCTCTGCTCTGCACAAGTGCTCACATTACCAGGCTTGCAACAACCATTTGGGATCGAGACAGATGCCTCTGACTATGCTATTGGGGTAGTCCTTACTCAACAGGGGCATCCAGTGGCATATCACAGTGATACACTTTCAAACATAGTCCAGAAGTATCCCACTTATGACAAAGATATGTATTTCATTGTGCACGCTTGCCAATAATGGAAGCATTACATTTTGGGGAAGGAAACAATCATCCACACAAACCACCGACCCGTGTAGTTCATACAGACACAAGGGAAGTTGCAGAATGATTGCCATCAAAAGTGGTCCACATACCTACAATAGTTCCATTTGAATATCAAGTATAAGAAGGGCAACATTAAAAATGTTGCAGATTACCTCATCCGACCACCAATCATGGCATTAACCACCGTGCTCAACTCTTATGGGAACGAGACTTCTGATTGGCCACTTCTCTACAATAGCGACCTAGAATTCAGCCACACATACCAGACGCTCTTGGAGGGTTAGCTTTCACCTCCATGATGCCCTATTATGCCACTTGGGACACCTTTGTGTTCCTTCAGGCAAGCGTGCCAAGATGATTTGGGAAGCACACTATAGTAAGGCTGCTAGGCATTTCAGGGTCGAGAAAATGGTGGCGGTACTGTAGAAGTATTTCTATTGGTTGAAGCTTCGACAAGATGTTGGGAAGTACATCAGATCCTACACTACCTGAGCCATTGCTAAACTAACCATCAAGAAGCAAGGCCTGTATACTCTGCTACCTACCCCTAATTGACCTTTGGAATCCATCTCCATGGATTACATGTCAGGCCTTCATTCTACTAAGCATGGGAATGATTGTGTTTTTGTGGTCATCGACAGATTCTCGAAGATGGCCATTATGGTTGCTTGCAAGAAGAATATCACAGTGGAAGCCACTGCTAAACTCTTCTTTGAACGAGTGTGGGTACACTTTTGGATCACACAGTCTATCATCTTTGATCAGGATAGAAGGAATCAATACATTTGCTCCAGTCTCTAGTTGATGATAGACACCAAGCTCACTAATTCCACAACTTTCCATCCCCAAACTAATGGCTAGACAGAGTTCGTCAACAAGATGATCGTACACATTCTATGCATGTACAACTCAAAGCATCCACACACATGGGATGAGATCCTCCCCTATGTCTAGCACAATTATAACTGGGCTCTCCATAGCTAGACTGGCCACAACTCTTTTCAGGTAGGCTTGGGATTCCAACCGCTGTCCCATTGATGTGGCCATGCCATTTGCAACTACTCAGGAAGATTCGGTTCATGTCCAGTGCAAAATCGATAAGGTAAACAAGTTCATTGAGCACATGCAATATACCCTCCAGCAGGTCCATGACATTTTGGAGAAATCAAATGCTAAGTATAAGTACCAACGTGATCACCATTGGGTGCCACACAAGTTTCAGGTGGGCAACAAAGTCTGGTTGCATTTGCAAAAGGAACGTCTTACCAGAGCCTATCATAAACTCAGACCACTCTGATATGGTCCTTACACCATTACCAAGGTTGTGGGATACAATGCATTTGAGCTCAACATTCCCCCATTCCTTGGCCTACACCCAATGTTCAATGTGGACTGCCTTCGACCATACTTCCCACCATTTCTAGACACATTAGACATTACAAAACAACTCACTCCTACAAAGTTAAATTTCGATTACATGGAACAAGCCACAACTGGTTGGATCATGGACACATAGATCAAGCACACTCACCAGCAGAAGATCCAACTGTATCGAGTTTTCAAAGCAGGCCAACTCCTTCACTAGGGAAAGTGGCTCACCAAGGACCAAGTTCAACATAAGTTTACCCATTTCATGGAGGCACTCAACACAATGGGGACCATTGCTTCCTAAAGGAGGAGGAATGATCCAAATGGATGTTGGTGGCCACCCACCTATTTTACTTGGACCACCACAACTGTCTCTTTCAGTTTTTCAATTTCCTTAATTGTAGCACAATTTACTATTTTTTGGCAGTTTTTCGAGTCTTGAAATTCTAGAGCCATTGAGGCCCTACACAACATTTTTTGGAAAAACCAAGATCAACATGGGTCATAGACCAATTTTTCTCACTCAAAAGTTGTAGTCCTCAAATAGATCTTTCTAATGAGGTATTGTGCACATCAAATGCAGATTGTATGCCAAAGTTACGACCCCGGGAAGTTGATGTACCAATTTACCCAAATGGGGCCCACAGTTTGGCATTTCATCTCCTAGGGTTAGGTTTTTTTATTTTTATCATTTTCCATTGTTTCTCAACAATAAATAGGCCTTCCCCTCATTGTAACACAATTCAGAGGCATGTAGCTTCCACATCTCTTCTTAGAGATAATCTAGCATCACCTGAGCTAATCTTATTTCCATTCTGTTTGTAAGCATATTTCAGTATTTGATATTAATGAAATGAAGTGTCATTTCTACTACATCTTTGTATTTATGGTTATATCTGTAATTTGTTGTGTTCCTGCTTAAATCCGAATCAAACAATCTTCTTCAATATTGATTTACGATCAAGATATTATCAGATTCGGGTGAAGGAGGAGGATATTTGTAAAATGGCTTTTCAAACTCTATACGACCACTATGAATTTGTAGTCCTACCTTTTGGACTAGCTAACACACCTGTGACATTCATGAGTTTGATGCATGGTATTTTCCATCATTTCTTGGATAATTTGTTCTGACTTTATAGGCAATATTTTCATTTACTCAAAGTCTCTAGAAGAACTTAAGGAATACTTACGGATAGTATCACAAACATTAAGGGATCATCAGCTATATGTGAAGCTTAGTAAGTGTAATTTTTACAAAGATCAAATTCATTACTTTGGACATGTTATTACAGCTGAACGTATATCAGTCAATCCTAAAAAGATCAGGACTATTATGGAATGGACAGTTCCCAAAAACGTGGTTGATATACAATCCTTTATGGGTTTGGTGGGGTATTACCGTTATTTCATTGATAATTTCTCTCAAAATGCATATCCCATCACTTCCTTACAAAAGAAGGTAAGAATCTTTAGATGGACTAGTGAATGTCAACAGAGCTTCAAACAGTTAAAACATTTATTAACTACTTCCCCTGTATTAAATATTGTTGATCCAAATAAATAATTTGACATTTGTACAAATGCGTGCTTAGAAGGTGTGGGATGGTATTAACACAATATGGGAAGGTGATTTCCTAAGAGTCTCAAAAGCTGAAAGAGAATGAATAGAGCTACTATGCCTATGATTTGGAACTAACTGTTGTAGTTCATGCACTGAAGGTATAGAGGCATTATTTTCTGGGAAAATTATTTCTGCTATTAACAAATCATAGTAGTTTAATAAGTTATTTCAAACAACCTAATTTAAATGCTCGACAAGCAAGGTGGAATGCTCTCCTTAGTGAATTTGAATTTGATACTAAGCATTTGAAGGGCAAGGAAAATCATGTTGGTGATGCATTAAGTAGAAGAATACATTGTGTTAAATCATATTATGATATAAATCAAGATCAACTGTTAAATCTTAAGAAAAGAATATGTCCCTAACCAAATTTCAATTAGATAACTAATTTTAGATGAGTTCCAAAAAAGCCCATACCATGCCCATCCTGGGTATCAAAAAAAAATTCCAACCATCAAACCGAATTATTTTTTGCTAGGAATGCATAGGGATATTGCAGAATATTTGACAAAATGCATTGAATGTTAACAAGTTAAGGGGGAACATCAACACCATGTTGGTCTTCTTCAACCTATACCTATACCTGAATGGAAGTGGGAGGTTATTACGCTTGATTTTATTACTAGGCTACCTAAATCTAGGAATCATAATGACTCTATCATTGTAATTGTAGACAAACTCAGTAAAGTAGCTAACTTTATCCCAATACAATCTACTTCCAAGACCATGTAAATTGCTGATATTTTTATGAAAGAAGTGTTTGGAATGCATGGTATTCCTAAGGTGGTTGTATCGGACAAAGATGTAAAATTTACATCTACATTTTGGAAACCCCTATTCACAGGAATGGGTACTCAAATCCAATTCAGCATTACATATCATCCGCCGACTGATGGGCAAACTAAACATGTAAATCAGGTATTAGAGGACATGCTTTGAATGTATGCTATGCAGCAACCCAGGAAATGGGAGGAGTATTTACATATCATGGAGTTTTCTTATAACAATGGGTATCATGGGTCTTTAAGAATGAGTCCTTTTGAAGTGATTTATGGAGAAGGTGTACAAAACTGTAAATTGGAGTAGTCCTAAGAACATGTTAATGTTAGGACCATAAATGTTGGAAGAAATGGAACAGACAATGAAAAAAGTTTGACATATTTTGAAAGCTGGCTAAGATAGGCAAAAATATTACATTTATTAGAAAATAACATATCAAGAGTTTAAAGTTGGGGACCATATTTATGTGTGAAATAAACAAAATAAAAGTAAATTGAGATGGACTAGTTGTGCAAAGCTTTCCCCTTGTTTTTGTGGTCCTTTCAAGATAGTCGAAATAATTAGACCAGTAGCTTGCAAACTAGCCCTATCAAGTTATGTAAAGGTTCATAATTTGTTTCTTGTCTCGCTATTAAAATGATATGTGTATGACCCTAAACATGTGATTCATTGGCAGAAGGTCCAGGTAATGGAAACTTTTTTTTTTTTTTTTTTTTTTTACATATTACTATGATAAGTGCTTATGAATAATTTATGACTATGACATAGGTCGAACCAGATGGTGAGTTCCTGGTAGAACCTCAGCCATCCTAGAACAAAGAGAAATAATGCTATGGAAGTGAGCCATCACCCAGGTTAAAGTGCAGTGGAGGCACTTTAGCCTAGAGGAAGCCACTTGGGAGACGGAATTCTTATGCGACAAAATTATCCTTATT
Organism: Pinus taeda; assembly: GCA_000404065.3. Lineage (NCBI taxonomy): Eukaryota > Viridiplantae > Streptophyta > Pinopsida > Pinales > Pinaceae > Pinus > Pinus taeda. Next base: position 35,142 of record APFE030223421.1, on the reverse strand, counting down.
TGTTTCATGGGCTAAAATAAACACCAAGGACAATGTTTCGCCAAAGGGAGGGAATATGTAACACCCCAAAATGATACCTAAATTACTGACATTTACATTTACATTTATATTTATAATTACATTTACATTTTCATTTGGAAGTTAGAGGAACTTTTGTTAATATTTACAAAGAAGTAATGTTATTTTACTAATATAATGAAATATCAAAATTCTTGAGGGTAGACTGGTAAACATATTCTAACCTCCAGACAGTTAGGAAAAAACAGTTACAATCCTCTCTCCTAGAGATAAAATAATTTCTTAGTGGAGAAGGGGGATTTTTCTTTTGTTGTTCAGAAAACAAGAGGAAAAGAAATCTGCAAACATGTGTCACACGTTGCCAAAGGGAGTGGTCTTGAGACGAATAAGAACCAGTGGATAAACTCTTTTACAGATGAAGATAAAAAATGTTATACTAGACTATGATCTTGAGGTCTACTGTTGAAAACTAATTGTTATCTACTATCTGGAGTGAAAGCTCGGGGGGATAAACAGACGTAATTTCCCTTCTCAAGGTTGGGAGGAATGGTCTCAGCCTTGTGGAACTATGGGATTTGTGGAACTGTGGAACTTGTGAGATTGTAAATTTGCAGATAAGTATTTTTGCGTGCATATTTATATAATTATGCATTGAATATTATTATTTGTAAATGAAAAGTAATGGTTGTAGTAATTATTGTGTAGACTATTCCACTGTGGAATTCATATTGCCAAAATTACATGGATAGATTATATGATGGTCGAAAGGACCATACTTTAGTAAAAATTATAGAAAAGCTTTAGAAACATGTTTGCTAAAATAAAATTATACATGATGTAGTTGAACTTATGGTTTTGCATATTTTATGTTATTTCTTAAGGTAAATCATCCTAATGTTTGTGTACTTATTTGGGTGGAAACACTACTACTACAGGAGAGCAGAGTATAGATTTCTTAGTCTAGCAACTGCACCTATACAACTTGTGTATAACAATAGTAAACAAGAATTAATAGGGATGAGATAAACCATTCAGCTAAACCGGAAAGTTGTTCTAAGCTCTTGAATTATATATCAATCCAAGTTGTACATTAGTTGGAAGGTTAAATGAATTATTAAACCAAACCAGCAAGGAATTTTCCTAAGACCCTGGTTGTTGTGATTATTTTAGTAGTATCAAAACTCAAAAAGATGTTTTGTTGAATAGAGAGGCCCAAATATACTCCCATGGGAATTATTCTTATTAGCCTTAGCAAAGGAAAAACTAAATAATGTATAGAGTTCAAGATTCATACCAATTGAAAAAGCATAGAAAATAAATGCAACATATGTAAGCTTAATAAAATTGTAGCCAGGAGCCAAATTAATAACAATGAAAGGAAAAAAGACATTAAGTCTATGTAATGAAAATTTACAAATGTTAAACCTTGGTGTGGCTTCATCCATTAATGTGAATATGAAACCTTGCTATACGAGTTGTTTTCTGAGTAAGAAGGAATATTGAGGGATTTGAGACCAGGGATGCCAAAGTACTTCAACCACTAGTCTGATCTCCCTCGCACCTAATTCAAATTAACTATAAAAATGTACAAGAGAATAAATATACAAAATTGTAAGAAGGAATTATATATACACATTTATACATCAAGTATGCATAGGAATATGAAACAAATGACCTTGATATCATCACTGTAAAAATTCCCATAAGAAACAATTATTCCTAGTCAGTAACATTTCTTATGGGAATTAGACTATGTGATCCAAAAGTGTACCCACACTCATTCAAAGAAGAATTTAGTAGTGGCTTCCACATTAAGGTGAATCAATATAATGTATAATTTTGTAAAAAATACGTTTTAGGATAAATAAAACATTATTGAGTTGAAGAGATGTTGTCTTGTAATTTATATTTAGAATGTATTACATCATGAAATCAAAAATAGTATTTAATAAAAAAATCAATTAAGGTAATTATATATAGAATATTTTATTAATATATATTTAATTTTATATAAAATTATAATTAAAACTAAAAAAATTCTAATTTATTTATAATTATTTTCTATTTATTAATATGGGAGAGATGTGTAATTTTTAGTTACCCAATATTGAATTGATAATGTAATATCTAAAAATAATGTTGATATTACAATTTAGTGAGTAATAAATGTCTTATTCATTAATAATATAATAATATTTTAATGTCAATCATAAATAAAATATGTATCCATATTAACTAACATAATTTTGAAGAATCATATATATATACCTCAGGTTAGTTTAATTAGTCCAGTTCTTATTGCTAAAATACCTCAGGAATGGGAGGTCATGGGGTCAATTCTCCTCATTATATTAACAAGCCAATGAAATGTGATGTGATCCCTTATATTCCACTATGAAGATGTGTGACATTCAAAAAGAATAATTTGGTTGTCTTATAAATGAAATATTTCAACATGCAAGTTAAGTAAAATATGTAAATATCAAAAATGTGTGTGTGAGAGAGAGATATTTCTTATTCCATTGTTTTGTTTTCTAAGACGGGATATGAGAGAGATTTGCAATTCTTTCAATGCTTAATAGAAGTTGACATACAACATTATAAAAAATATCAATAATAAAAAAGTATATATATAAAGAGAGACTAAAATGAAAATATTTTTTTAATGGTTAAAATATTTTATTATTGTTTTGTTCAAGATAAAATAGATAATACAAAGAAAAAATCATTTTTTGTATGATTTATGAGTGGTTTTAGACTAGAATTTCTTTTGTATAATCATCCAAGGCTAGTTCTGTGGGAGGGGAATCAACCCCCTCCTTTAGTCAGATGGTCTCAGGAGTTCATACAAATGCTAGATACAATTCCTCCCAAACTCCTCATAACTCTTATCCTTTTCAAATCTTAGCTAGAGGTAATGGAGCTCTAGCAAAGTAAAATTAAAAAACATTTCCTGCCAAAACTAGTGTAAGATCCAAAGTATGAGGTGAGATATAGCAAGATTGTAGAATACATCCAATATATACAAAATCATGCTCTCATCTACAAGTTCATCGAATTATGGCCTTGTAAAATGTCCTTGATAGGTTGTATCCAAAATTAATGGAACCTTAGGGGACAAATAGAGCTATATCTATGAGAAAAATAGTTTTTTCACAATAATTTTTTTTCTAGCTTGGAAGATAGAATGAGATTTTTTGAAGGAGAGACTTACTTTTTTAATAATGTTGGGCTCGTCATGAGATTTTGGAAGAGTTGTAGGATATTGAGAAAGAATAATCCCTTACTTCACCTGTATGGGATCAACTCTTTTCTCCTCCAAAGGGATATTGGGAGAAAGAAATATTTGAAGGCATTAACAATGTCATTACTAGCTTTGTCAAGGTTTATGAGGAAACTAAGAGATGGATATATATTATCTTTTCAAATATTTGTGTTTATATCAATATTTTGTAGCCTATTTCAAATTCAATAGATATTTATTATCAGGATAATCTTTGGAAACAAACACTGGATTAAGAAAATATCTCATCTAGATGCAAGAATTATGATGAATATGGACATATTTTTAGAGATTGTTCTCTAACTGCAAAGTATTTACATGTAGATAAATCAACTGATAAGATCAAGAGGGTTTTAGAAAATTATCCCAAAAGCCAAGGAATTTGAGACCTCGAGGAGCCACAAATCCTGGTTATAACACCAAACCTAGAAGTAGGTTCATGAATATCTCCTCTCCAAATGAGACCATAGTCTAAGAAGTTAATCAATCCATCCCTTATTTATTTGTTGGAGATATTCCCAAGTATTTATTGTCCCCAACAGAGCCGAAGAAAAGGAATCCAAAACTTAATATGCAAAAATCTCTACCAAAGGAGCCAACTAGCTCAACAATGGAAGAGGATGAGACTGAACACCTTCTAGAAAACATGGATCTAGATGTTCCATGCATGATTGCTCCAAAAAAGGATTTTCTCTCAAATGGATAATGCTCAAGCAGGTTGGTTCAAGTTCTTCAAATACCCATTTAGGATATCATATATATTCTTCAAATCCTTATGTAGGAGTTCATATATAATCTTTGAAAGATGCCCCCAAGATGGTTAAGTAGGAAAAAAATGAGCAAAAAGGATTAGAGGCCTTCGTCCATGAATATTGAGAAATTTTAGTAAACTTAGGGAAATTCATGTCAATATCAGAGCATTTCCTTCTTCTCAACCAAAAAAACATTGAATTTCTTGAAGGAATAACCATGTTATTTATTGTAATTACTTTTATTGTCAAAATTTGCTAGTTTGTTGTGGATTGGAAAATTTCTTAGTACTTTTGGTTGATAGGCTAAGATGTGTAGTCCTTTTATGATAAAAAATAGTTTTTGGAATTTGAAAAGCTAGGCTACATGTCATTTTTCTCCAATTCACAAAAATAAAATGATGAAATACATATGTAATTCATTCATGGCTATATAACTAGCATAGATCCATGTAAACCATGGATCTGTCAAACACCCAAATCTCACGAGGTGCACATTTTCCTTCAATTTTTTACTCTAAAATAGGTTTTCACCTCAAGGAATTTTATCCCTCTTGACACTTGCTAGATCTGGGGTTAATATGGATTGGTACTATTGGTGGGCCCCAATATTGCAACAATAATGCTGCAACTCCTGGAGCTCCCTTCTTTAATTTTATCAACCCGGTAGTTCATAACAAACTTGGAAGCGACGGTGTTGTATGCACAAGTACTAGCTCTTGCCACAGTTGTCACTTGGTTAGCTGGTACAAGTCTGCTAGGAGCTTAAGACAACTTCTATGAGCTCTTAGAAGAAGCCTTTTAACTGATGGATGAAAACTAACTCAAAGGAATCTAATCTGCTTGCGGAAAGAAACTGAAAGCCAAAAAGAAATGCAAACCCTAGCAAACCCTAATTCTACCAACTAGTCCTACTAATGCAAGAAGGAAGATGCAAGCTACTGAATGAGATGTCATTGACTTCTAGGAAGGTAAAATGGATGTGCCTAAGTTATCACTATCTGAAGAAAACATCTTTTTGCATTTTTGATTAAGTTGTCAGAATTATCATGCATGTTCTTTCACTATTTTTGACTGTGCAGAGGTGGATTGGTGAGAGAAAATTATTGGAAGAGGTCGGGAAGGTTCAGAGAGGGCCTAAGGGGTCCCTAACACCCTTCCAGAGAGTTTCCCAGAGTTTGGCTATCAAGAAACCTCATTCGTGAGCTTCTACAGGAAGTCTGCAGGGGTTCTACAGGATGTTTTGGAATTTCTACAGGATGTTTTGTGATTTTCTACAAGATGTTCAGAAAATGGGTTTTAGAGGGTGTATGGGTGAAGAAAGGTGGAGAAGTGGGTATGGAGGTTGGATAAGGGTGTGAGGAGGTCTAGGTTTTGGTGGATGGAGCTGAGGAGTGGTGAGGATGGTTGGATTTGTTCAAGAAGATGTAGAGCAATGTTGCATGAAAAGATGGAAATAATGGCGAAGTAAGTGAATGAGGCAAATGTAAGGTAAGGGTTCTAAGTGAAGGATGAAGCAGGTAGGTTGGATGGAGCATGGGTAGATCGAGAAGTATGATATGCACTCTGCAAGTTACTTTTCAAACGACACAAACAAGGACTTGGAAAATCAAAGGCCTATCTACATTAGCCTATTCTAACCTAGATAACAACAAAGAAATGGAACAGAATTTTATTTGCAATGAAATCAGATGAAATAACTATGCAACTAAGCAATCATAAACCTAAGCATACCATCAAAACTGAGATCAAGTTCGACAACTAAGAATCCAACACTACTAATTGCATGGCGAAGCAAAGACAATGTTTTTGTTGATAGCAAGGTCACCTTTGTCCTAGCTCACGATCCCACTGAGGGAGAGGTGAGATCAGAGGTGCTTGATGACCTTTTTCTGAAGATATTCCCTGTGATTAACCTATCAACTAAATCTGAGCATGAAAATCCCTTTTAATCAAAACAACAATCTAAATAACAAAACAACATTTAAATCTAAATAGCAGATTTTATTCTAAGAATGCATCAAAGACACATGAAAGTAAACAAAGGAGCTACTGGGCACTTGAGATGGGCCCAACCCCAAGAGCTACAGCCTCCTAAGAGAGATTAGAGCTAGTGCAAAGCTGGATTCATCTTTATTGATCAAAAGAATAGTTACATTCCAAAAACTGTCCACAAGGAAAACTTGAAAATGTGCTGAAATGCAGAGCTAAACTACTGCCTCAAAAATGACTAAAATCGAAGTACAAACTAGTTAACTTCTGCCTACAAAGTGGCTAACTACTGGCTAACCAAAATGAGGCCCTAAGCCCTCTTATTTATACAAATTGAGGACCCTAACAGTCCTCCTAAACTTTAGGAACTCGGCTGCCAAAACTTGTAGTTAACAACACTTTTACTAGCACTTGCTTGGCTGCCCTTGTGATAATTGATTTGGTGGCCCTTGAACTCCGAGCTGATGGTGGAGAATTCAAGGTAAGGGCCCATAAATGAAGGGGACACCTTCCTACAAATCCTCTCCCTTGTCCTTCCACGAATTTGGCTACCAAGTGCTCATTAAAACCTTTGATTTTGTCTCAAAATTGACTAAAAATCTGCACAAAGCACCCATTAGACTTGTTGGCATAATGACTAACCCAATTCACTCTATTATCATAAATATAGTAAAAAGCATGCAATAAACTAATGAGAATGGTGGATTAAGTCGAATTAGGAGGCTGAATGAGCCCATATAATTATCCATTTTTGGGGTTCATCAATGGTCTCGCCATCTTCTTGCATATCTCGCAGTTAAGGCTGAATGGTGACATACAAAGTGGTCAGCCCGGAAAAAAAGAAGATAGTTCTGCAGCTCTGTTGCAACTCGTAATCAGTGAAATCTAACCATCGACGTGTAGTCCCAAGCCCAAACAATAGGCACTCTACGATACATGGACGCACTAGGATTATAAAACAAAACATATAACATATCACATTTGGGGACCCCATCGCAATCGCAATTGGCACTTTCCCTTGGCGGATATCAAAGTCCATTCATTGCGATAACAACAGACCTGTCGGGGTTATAAAATACAACGTATAAAAATATCTGGTCTGAAAGTCCCCCCATCGTAAATCACAATCGATGGTGGCCAAGGTGTTACTTCATGCTCCTGTTGCGATCTGTGATTGTGATTTTTTCGCATTGAAACTAAGGTATGTTGAGGGCCGATTCGCGTTCCTCATTCGTCTTGCGATATTGCAACCATAACTGGGATCCTGATGGGGGTCGATTCTCAACACTTTCTCTCTATGCGATTGTGATATGTGATTATCGCATCACCACTTGCCTAAGGTTGATTCTCCTTAAGCCACTCCTCTGTTTTCTCTGATATGTGATATAAGGGAACCAATGACAGCCTAACATTTGGCGCTTCCCCATTTGCTAGGACCTTTTCCATGTCACCTAATCTTGCCATGTCTCCAAATCAAACCTGAACTTTGACTTGCTCTAACTTTTTCATACGAGATCGGATTTGAGTGTCGTTCACACCATTGGATTCAAAATGAGGAAATATTCAATCTAAAGCTAATCTTATCAAGATTCTGACACTTTGATATTTTGGCAAGTTTTGAGCTCTGGATCTCTTCCCCATTGAAAAACTTTTGGTCTCCAAAAGTTTACTTTCAATTGTTCAGCATTTGAAGGGACAATTCCTTTATTTTTCCAAACTCGATCCAATCGATGTTTGAAGTGCCCTGACTTGTACTTGTCTTAGCATTTTCTCAAGCTGAAATTAATATATAACTTGACCAAAGAATTCAAGTTCGATGTTCTTCTCCGCATGTCCATGTCCCTATGGCCATCCATAATAGCATCCTTCCCAAGAAGAATTCCAAAGTGCTCATCTGCAAAATCCTTATCGAGGATAAGATCCCAAAAAGACTCTAGCAAATGAACCAAAACAAGCCTCACATAGTGAATAATTGTATAACTTAAGTGCTAAACACATTTTTAAACATACTAAATGTGTTGAAACTACTCATACAACAACTTCAAAATGCTTTCTCAAACTACAAATAGAAATGCATTTTTTTAAATGGAATAAACTTGACTCCCAAATTTTCCATTTGAATTGACTATCAACAAGCCAAACTAGCATTGTAATGCTTAAACAAAACATTGTTGCATATAAGTGATTTATTTATGAACATCGCTTTTACAAGTTACCTAACTATGGGGATATGCAACTAGTGCAAAAAAAAAATTACAAACTTCAACTACACAAATAGTCCGCCCATTTCTTACCCAATCAGGTAAATGAACCCTCTATTTGAACTTTCTCTTCTTCTAAAGCTTCTTTAGGGATGGTCGCATCTTGCACCAATTTTTCTTTTGTCGCTTCCTCTTCTGTTTCTTGCATAATTTGCTTTCCCTTCCCATGAAGTTGTGGAGACAATTTCCATCACCTCTTGACCTAATGTCCATTTATATTGCAGTGAGTACAAAAAAGCTTTTGAGCTCCTCTTGGCTCACTTGCCTTTAACCTTTGATAAGATTTTCTCTTTTCGGTCTCTATTCCAGTAGCCATAAACATCTTCGTGATGACTTCTTTCCTTTTATCACACTTTCTACACAATGGTTTGTTGAAAGGAAAAAGGTGCATGGAAACATATTCCTCAACACATTTTTTTTTCTAAGTAAGATTAGTCTATTAACAAAAAGGAGATAAAATTACAGCGAGACCGAATTCTGATACATTGACCCGAAGAGAGGTAAAGGTGTCAAGATAGACATGGAATGAGACTGCTCCAGAGCAGGGAACTCAGTCTTGAACCTTTTTACAAAATACAAAAAAGAGTTGAAATTCCATTCCACCATCTGAACAAAAATGTGCCCAATCGTATGGGTCACCTGTCGAACTATCATGACATGGAAAAACAAGCTAAACTTCAGGAGGTTCTTCAATAATCCGGCACCAACCTGTATCAGAAGTGTTTCCTTCAGGAGTTGATGCTATGTTGGATGGACCAGGGTCATCTGGCGCGATATCCACATTCAGAGTGCTACTTGCTGGTGCCTCAGGAACTTGCAGAGGCTCTCTACCACTTTCCAACTAGATAGTGGATGTCGAAACAGAAATAGGTCCCGGACCTTCCTGATGAGCACTTGGTTCACCCTCTTGGGCTTCTTCCTGGAAAACCACTGAAATATGCGCCATGATTCTTGGTTGATTCAGCGTGCTACAGAAGGTGAAGATCGCTGAGCCATTTGTGGGATGCCCTCTTCCGCTGCGCATACGCGAGTAATGCCCAACAGAGAAGTCACTAGAAGGGGAGGTCGTCTCAGTGAATGGGCTGGAAGGCACCCTCCTATGCTGACCCCGACGAGACCTCATACGATGGCGACAACGAGGCATCGGGATGACCAAAGCAGTGGAAAGAGAGTGAGGCGGAGTAAGGCTAGCAGATAACAGGAACACTTCAATTCGCAGGCCTCGTGCCCGAGAAAGAAACCAAACTGAGGATGGAGGCAGCTCTGCCGTGAGACCAAAGCTTGGAAATAGAGTCGCCTCTCTGCCTATGTCACCATATTCATCCAGGAGGATGAGACTCGCATGAACTATGCCAAACTCAGAGCTCCAACCAGGTTTTGGAGAATTGTGCGACTGAGGCACCAGGATTTGCTCCCCCGCCAGCTCATAATTGAGCTTTAAAACATCAATCTCCTTCAAGTCTCAAGAATCATCCAACATAACTACCACAGTAAATGTAGCCAGGGTTTGAATCGAGCCAGCGCGTGCGAGCACATGAACCATGGTGCTTGACTGGGATGGTGGATCAGAGCTAGTGTACAGCGAGCAAGTGAATGCTGCATATACCAAATTCCCAGACCCTTCATTTATTTTCCTATTGATTATGTTGTACTGTGTGGGCAGGTGTCGTGCCTCTTGGCACCATCTCTGTCCCATCCAGTGTGTTAGCTATCTAAACACCCGCATCCGGGGTATCTGCATCCTGTTGGACCAGAGTTTTGCATTCCTGTTTTTTATCATGATTTTGGATTATGTCCAGAGCTCTAGTGATCAGCGTATATCCATTTGCCACCCCCAGGTTGGCTAGAATATCAGTGACTTTGTTTCCTTCCCATTTCACATGGTTGCAGATGAGGGCCTGATTAATGTGAATCAGTTGTTCGATTGCATTCAATCTATCTTCGAGTCTCTAGTTGTTGGCTATTTTTTGCGCATGAGCCCCGTTGAGAAGTTGATTGACCATGGTGATGAGTAATAGGGAGTCATCTTCTATTTCTAGTGGTATAAAGCCGTGTCGTTGAGATAGGAGGAGGCCTTACCAGAGTCCCTCCAGTTCAGCCGAGTTGTTGGTGTCCCAACCAATGTTTCCATAATATATAAGGAGGGGAAAGCCCTAATGATCTCTGAAAATACCTCCAAATCCATCCTTCCCAGGGTTTCCCTTTGAAGCCCCGTTAAAGTTGAGTTTGAAAGTGTGCTTTGGGGGGGGGGGGTCCATGGGTGCTTATTTTTGCCCTTGCCTTCTGAGTATCTGAGATTGTGAGTACTTTGTGGGAGTTGAATGTTCCAGTTTTCCCATATGGTTTTCTCTTTTGCATTGGAGGGGAAATCCTCCGGGGTCCAAATTTGGAGTGCAAGGGTTTCTTTAAGATTGATGCAGAAGTTGCTCCAAAGTATTTCTGAAGGAGTGCTTTGATCTTTGAATATGTGCTTGTTCCATTCCTTCCAAGTTGTCCATTGAAGGAGGCCGGGAATTAATCTCCATAGGTGGTTTAGGAGCTTGCTTTTATATGGATGTTGAGGCCAATGACGAATAGAATGGATGATATCTTTGGATCCTCTGCATCTTTTTTGGCATCGGAAATTGGCTTTCTCCCACATTTGATTGGCAAGAGTGCAAGAGTCCAGGAGATGTTGTAGCGTTTCCTCCTGAGAATTATAGTTGGGACATCTAGAGGGCCCATGATAGTTTCTTTTCTTGAGATTGTCCCATGTAAGTATTTTCCTGTGCCCAGCAAGCCAGAGAAAGAGAGTCACTTTGGGCCAAGTACCTTGTGTTCATATTCTGTCCCAGATCGGATCCAGAGGCGTTGTATCTTTGCTCACAATGATGTAAGACTCTTTGGTGGTGAACGTGCCTCTGGGTGCATATATCCCTCTTAATATGTCTCTGCCTTCTGAAATTTTGATGCGGCGATTTAGTAGCTCCATTTCCAAGTTCTCCTTAATCTAATCATATACGTTCCTGATCAACCTGTCAATCTACTTCCATTGTCTGTATCCCCGTTCTGTCTACGGAGTCCATTGTTGTTGGATGGTTTCCTTTTGCTGCTCTTCCCAATCTTGGCAAGGAGGCTAATTGAGGAGGCCACTAAGCTTTGGAAGTTGATTCCATGCATCCGTCTAGAATCTGGCAGTGCTGCCATTTTTTATTTCCCAAAAACTATGTTGTTGGATCAGCAGATAATGTTGCTTCACGGTGTTCCATATTAGTGAACCTTTGTCATGCAGAATGAATCTTATGAGCTCCTCTGATGGTCTGTGGTTAGCATATTTCGCTGTCCATATTGCTGCCCATGGCTTACTGGGATCAAAGAGCCATTGCCACCATATTTTTGCGCCCATGATTGTGTTTCTTTGACTGGGGTCTCGTAGCCCTATTTCCCCTTGTTCTTTTGTCTTGCAAACAGTGGTCCATTTTACCAAGGCCCACTTGCAATTTGTTCCTATTGCGCCCCAAATAAAATTGCATTGAAGAGCTTTGATTTTTTTGAGGATGCATTTAGGCACTGCCAAGCTTGAGAAGAGGTAGAGAGGCATTGCCTAAAGCACTGCTTTGATCAGCACTAATCTACTGGAAATGTTCAGGGTCTCGTGCATCCATAAGGAGAGGCGAGATTCCAGTTCTTCAAGGAGCGTGTGCCATGAGGCGTGCTTGATGGCGGAGTCTGTGAGGGGGGCTCCAAGGTTTTTGGAAGGAAGGGAGGCTATGGAGAAGCCCAGGATACGAACAATGGCAAATTGAATTACAGGGGGAGTGTGATAGAAGAAGATTTGTGATTTGGACGTGTTTACATCCATGCCTGAAGCTTCAGAGAAGTCATTCAGAAGGGATTTGTAAAGGGAGGCTTCATGAACAGAGGGGTACCCAAAAAGAATATTGTCATCAATGAACTGTTGATGAGTAATGGTTGAAGAGTTGTGTATGGATAAACCTTTGAGGCGATGGGAGGCGAGGGCTTGCTTGATATGGCATCCCAAACCTTCTGTCATAAGAACAAATAGAAAGGGGGAGAGGGGGTCCCCCTATCTAATACCTATGGAGGGACTGAAAGGACGAGAGGGAATGCCATTAATGAGAATGGAGAAGAAAGTAGATGAGAATAGACTCAGAACCCAATGAGTCCAAGTTGGGGAGAAACCAAAGGCAATTAACATTTCTTGCATATAAGACCAACTCAATTTATCAAAGGCTTTGGAAAGATCAATCTTAAGAATCATAACTGCCTGTTTGGAGTGCTTGAGGGAGTGTATGATTTCATGCATGAGGATGATGCCATCCAACATTTGTCTTCCTTCTACGTATCTAGCTTGTTCAGGCGATATGAGCAGGGGCGGGAGCGTTTTCAACATGTTGGCAATGACTTTAGATATCACCTTGTAAATGACATTGCAAAGCACAATTGGTCGAAATTTAATGTTCTCTTCTTTCTGTATGAGGGCGATGAATGTTGAGTTTAGGGAAGGCAGAATCCAATCAAAGGACCGTGATTCTTCCACCACTTGCCATACTTCTTCTTTTAAGAGGTCCCAGAAGGTGTGGAAGAAAGTAGTGGTGAATACATACGGACTAGGGGCTTTTCCCTCCTTGAGTTGTTTCATTGCCATGTTCACCTCCTGAGGCATGATTAGTTGTAAAAGGAGTTGGTTGTGTTCTTCTATGACAATTTTCAACACATTTTGGGTGATCCTTTCTATGGCAGGAAGTCTATCAATCTAGGGTTCCTGATGGACTTCCCGGAAGTGATTGATGAACTCCTATTCGATCTCTGCATGATTTTCCACTCTTTCCCCTCTTGGTTTTTGAATGAAATAGATTTTATTGTGAATTCTTCTTTGAATTGTTGTTCTGTGGAAGTATTTGGTGTTCCTTTCTCCTTCTTTCAGCCATCTGATCCTTGATTTCGCTTCCATAGTATTTCTTCCTGCCGTCTTCTCTCCTCCAGTTGATTGTGAATGTGCTTCTCTTCCTCCAAAAACCCATCCTTATATCCCTCTGTAATATTTTTTGCTGTAGATCTTTCATATCTTTGTTTAGATCTTGTTGAGCCTGGAATATGTTGCCGAATACCTCTTGATTCCATTGTTTGATTCGGGATTTCAGGAATTTGACTTTCTGTTGAAACTAGAACATTTTGGAACCTAGAGGTGCCTAGAAGTTATTCCAAGTTGAATTGATAAAGTCTTTGAAAGTGGGGTGTGAAAGCGGGGTATTTAAATCTACTTGTTGTTTTCCATTATGAACAATTTTTGAATTAATAGAATGGATATACCTCTGTTTGTTGTCCTTTGGCTTATGTTGCTTGTGTGAGGAACTCGTGTGACAAGAATAATTTAGCTTCCCTTCTTCTTCAACATCTTCATCTCTCTTTAGAGATGCTTTTCACTTTGAGTCCTCCTTACGCTTGAGGAACCAAGAGGGAACCAATTCTAGATGCAAATTCCAATATCTTGCGTCCTCATGTCCTCTCTTATGGAAAAAGGAACACGATGCCCATGACTTGTCACTAGAAGACCATTCTTCTTTTGCAACATATCCTAAGCCTTCATATTTATAACTCTCCTTGGCCTCAATTGGATTTTTAATGCCTTGTTAGTTTACTCCAAGGCCTCCTCCCTTGTAACCCATCTTGGTCAAGAGCTTGGATCCAATTCCTTTACTATGTTTTTCAAAGGCTACAAATGAATTTACTTCAACACTTTCGCATAAGGCAGAAGCATGTAAATTCTTACCATTTGCCTCATCTTTTTATTGACATACCAATATGTTTTTGAACTCCCTTTTGATTTTTGATGTGTCCTCTTGGACTCTTTGGCTCTCTTCCTTTACCTCCTTGAATTTGGGTGCTGATAAAACCTCATCTTCCACATCATGTGGACAAAAGGTACAAAATTGTCCATCTACCTTTACTGAGGGACTTTCTACACTAGCATCTTGCATAAGAGTTTTAGAGAAACATGAATATTTCGGAGAAGATGGTGGTTTATCACCATTCTTGTTACCTTCTTCCCTTGGAGAACATTCTCCTCTTGGAGGTCTAGAGCTTTCACCTTGTAATTTGGTATTCCTCTCTTCATAGAGGATTTTCACCATTTATGCCATGTCTAAGAAAGCCTTTCTAAAATCTTCACATCCTCTAAAATTCTTGTAGGCTCTCCTCCTTTGGAAATGATTTGCTTGAAGCTTCTACTGCAATTTGAGGTAGAACTTGGTGGTAGAGATTGTAACAATCTTGCTCTCCTTTCCAAAACCTTCTCCTCACTTGAGCTTCAAAACACATTCACTTGCAAACAATAGTCAATTCCTCCTTGCACAAAGAAAACCTATGCTCTGATACCAACTTGATCTAAAATGGATCAGATTAGTAATGTTGTGCTAATATAGTATTCAGAATGTAAAAATGTTCTCGAGGTTTGTACTCCAAAATAGCAAGTAAAAACACGAATTTTATGTGTTTTTTTACTTAAGCTTATTTCATGCAGAAAAATTAAAACATGAAATCAAAACACTGAATGGAAGCATGCATCAATCAGTAATACACCATTTATTGATAAAGGATTTCACCCCTCCTGGGCTACATCTCTTTGGATCGACTCTACCGGTGTGACCCCTTCTCATTATGCTCAATATCTAGAAAAGAAGAGTGCATAAACTACTGAAATGGAATTGTAAGTTTATTCATCAAAGAAAAAAAAAATTTCAAAAGTTCTCACTCCATACACATGTTAACCTACAATCAAACATGTAAACATTAACACGGGCATCTTACACCAATACCCCATACTCCAACTTCAAACAGCATAAACAATACCACAATCCACTTGAATTACATCAATAAGTCTCTTCTCCAAAACCCATATAGAGAAAAGAAGAGATAAAGCTACAACACTGATGTAGTGGTTGTTGCAGAAAGCACATGGAGGCTAGAAGACCCCTGCAAGGTCATCTCCATCTTTATTCTCCTCCTTAAACTGAATCAACACTCTGGTTGACCAGAGCACCCATAGGCTTCACTTTGCAAAAATCCTATCCAAAAGTGCTCCTTTGATCCTAGAACCTATTCCAATCAATTCAGAATGTCGAAAAATGGCTATCTAGCCTCCTTTTGCATCCCATTTGGTTGAAAATTTCCTTAGTTATGACTTCTGTCAGTCTTTCCACAATTTTCTCCTCCAAATCTAGCTTACTGCCAGTTAGATTCATTATATGGAGTTAAATCTAGTAGTTCTACCAAAATCGGTAGTCCCACCATCTTATTGCCTATATTACAGTTAAGGCCAAGTGGTCACATACAAAGTGGTTAGTCTGGCGGAAAAGGTGACGGTTCTGCAGCTCTGTTGCAACTCGCAATCGATGAAGTCCAACCATTGGCAAATAGTCCCAAGCCCAAACAACAGGTACTTTGCAATACACGGACCTGCCAGGATTATAAAACACAACATATAGCATATTGCATCCGAGGACCCCATTGCAATCGCAATCAGAACTTTCCCTCAGTAGATATCAAAGTCCATAAACTATGATAGCAGCAGACCCTTCGGGTTTATAAGATATAACGTATAAAAATATCGGATCTAAAAGTCCCCCCATCGCAAATAACAATCGGCGATGGTCGAGGTGTTACTTCATGCTCCTATTGCGATCTACGATTGTGAGTTTGTCGCATCGCAATTGGGATATGTTGGGGATTGATTCTCATTCTCCTCTGTCTTTTAATATTTCAATCGCAACCAGGATCCTGTCAGGGACTAATTCTTAACACTTTCTCTTTGTGTGATTGCAATATGCGATTATCGCATCGCCACTTACCTAAGGACGATTCTCCTTAATCCGCTCCTCATTTTTTCTACGATATGCAATATGTGGTACCCAATGGCAACCTACCACTTGGCACTTCCCCATTCACTGGGACCTTTTCCATGTCATCCAATCCTACCACGTGTCCAAGTCAAACCTAAACTTTGACTTGCTCTAACTTCTGCATACGAGCTCGAATTTGAGTGACATTTGCACCATTGGATTCAAAATGAAAAGCTATTCGATCTGAAACTAAGCTTATCAAAATTCTGACACTTTAATATTTTGGAAAATTTTGAGCTCCTGATTAGTCCTGGAACATACATCACATATGTGAGTCTAAGAGGGGAGCTAGGCTCCCTCTGAAAAGAAATAGTACCGATATCGATTACGCTATACCTCCCATCATGTCCAAACTCTATGTTTTGCTTGAGGTCTTTCTCCTACAAGTTAGTGAAGAGATCTATATTCCTCATCATATGGAATGAGGCACCACTATCAAGATACCACATGCTTCCCATTAGAGTGATTGTCATGAATGTAATGAGAGTAAAATAAATTTCCAATTCTGAAGCTAAGGATTCACCTGTTGCTTCTATTAGAGGCTCCTTCTTGCTTGCTTTCTTATATGGGCATTTCACAGCATAGTGCCCAAACTCGTGACAGTGAAAACACTTGCTTTTCAACAAGTCCTTCTTCTTATCGCTCTCCTCACCTTAGGACTGCTTTCCCTTGGATTTATTTTCTTTTCTCACTACGGCAAAGTCCTCTTCCACTTGTTTGGATGAGGTCCCATCTTTGGTGTTTCATCGAATCTCTTCTTGTACCAAGTCGGACAACAATTTCTCCCACTCTGATAGCTTCTCCCTCCCATTAACTGAGCCTTGGTAGATGTGCCAGCTCTTGGGAAGGCCTATAAGTGCTAGGCTCACCAAATTGTCTTCAACAACTATAACGCCGACAGTTCCAAGCTCATCCTGACATTGGGTAAACTTGGTCAAGTACTTCAATATTGTGTCACCCTTCTCCATCTTGATTTTTCTGAGCTTGTCCTTCAGTGCTAGCTTCCTGTGGTCACTATTTCTTTGAGATAGGTCTACCAAGGCCTTTCACATTGCAAATGGAGTTTCCTTACCATGGAGGTTCGAGACAATATGATCTTGAACTCCTTCTGGGATAATCCTTCTCACCTTTGCCACACACTTTCTCCATTCTACCAAATCCTGAGCATCAACTGGCTTAGCAATATCTTTGTCTATGAATTCCTTAAGCCCATTGTCTTCCAACACTACCTCCATCATGTCTTTCCAAGCAATATAGTTTAAAATACCCTCAAGGGAATATTCGAGTCTCCATCTATAGAATGACATCCTGCTCGCTCTGAAGTATGATACTGCAAATTCAATTTCTCCTGCAAAAGACAAAATCGTATTCTCCTCTTCTATAGTGGTTTTTTCTCTAACACCATGTAGAAATTTCTATAAATCTAGCTCTAATAAAATTCCTTTCAGATTCAATTTGCAGTTTGAATCTACAAGGAATTTCTACAATTCACACCTTGTCCAAACTATTGATTTGAGCCATCCACTTAGATCTCCATGAAGTGTGATCCAGTTGTTCATAACTTTCGAGATTCATCTAGTTAAGGGGATACGGGTCACATACATTACAAATGTTAGGTTTGAGACTTACATCGTTACTACCATATCATATAATATTTGTATGCATAGAAAAATACGAATAAATGAATTAATATGAAATCAAAACATATACAATGAATATGAATTCAACGTAGCACTTACAAATTACGCCAAATAATTGAGTTTACTTGGCATAATAATAAAAGTCCTTAAAAAATTACTATTAATCATTTTCATATTAACCAAAAATAGATTAGATGTGTTGGCATGTTACATAAAAGAAATAAAATTTAAAGATTAAAATATTTTTTTAAATATACATATGTATTTTAATATATTTCACCTTTTATTTATTTTTTTATATTTTACAAAGTTATTATTTCTATAATATATATATATATATATATTATATATACTTAAATATTAAATTCTTTTTTAATTTACATATGTTTATTCTATATAATTTTTTTTATATTTTATTGAAAATATATATTTCTATTATAATAGTTTATAAATATATATAAACTTGTATAATTTGAATTTGAACACTTATATATATATATATATATATATAATTGTTTTAGTTGCACACATAGTGGATAGTTGCAAACAATTTATTCAGTTCTTTTTTTATGTTTCTCAGTTGGAGATGTTGCAAAAATAACAACAATAGTGAGAGGTGTTGCATGCAGTACATTCCACAAGTGCAGAATAGGGGTGGTTGATAATCCCTTTCTTGTTGAGAGGGAGTGTTGAAAATGCAGTAAGAAAGTCTCTATTTTATTTTTCCTTAATTAAAATTAAGGAAAATCAAAATTCCACATCAACAGACAACTTGGAAGAGTTAACTGAGGTGACATAGCACTTGTCACATAGTTAAGAAAAATAAATTCTAATTAACAGTTGAATTTAAGTTTACTTGAGTTGATTCATAAAAAATAGGAGTCTAGCTTAGTTAATTTGAGTTAGGGGCATAGAGTTCAATTGTGTACGAGTTCCTAAATTTTAGGAGCCTAGGTTGAGTTAATTTCAACTATAACAATTTAATTCAATTAAATTGAGTTATGGTCAGTTAAATTAGTTTCAACTATTGGAGGAACTAGTGGGAGGTCTAGTAGTGGGGTGTGTACTCAGTGATCAACCTGCTAACTAATTAATTAGCCATAATTAACTCATGCATGCACAAAATTCGAGTTACCCAATTGAGATTTCAGTTCAAGGGCATTATCAGTTGTAGAATATTCTAAATTATACAACTCATGTATGCAGTTGGGGGATTGACCTAAAGGAATTACGTAACCTAAATGAGGTAATTTCCTATTTAATAGGGGCTAATTCCTAAGGAAACAACGCAAGGAAATAAGAGCTTGGAGGCTTGAAAATTTGGCTAAGTGTTGGCCAAAATTAGTTAGACAGGAAGAGGATAGAAGACACAAGTGCAAGTTGAGCTCAAGATTGAGCAGAGCATATTGTATTCATCCAGGTCCTTTGATTAATGCCATAACTATAGTAAGATGTTTTGACCAGTTGCTTTCCTCGAGATAAATCTATGTGCATGTGTGTTGAATCTTAATGCATATTATTTATTCTTGTTCTAGATCGTGAACTTACTTCCACAAATTGGTAGAGTAGATTCTTGTCTTTTGATTTAGCAAATCTTATGAGAAAATTAAATCTACAATTAAATTTCTACACAACTATAGAAATATTTAAAATAACTACAAAGAAATAAAAACTATTTAAGGTTTTAGTATTGAGGGTTAGGGGGAAGTTGGGTGAGTGACACCAAGGTGCACCAATCATGATAAAGAAACAAGCCCTAAAAGATGAGGGACTAAAAAAATTAACAAGCCTATTTAAGCTCAATCAAGTGTTTGAACCAAGTTATCTATTTAAATTTGAGCATTTCAATTTTATTTAATTGAAAACTCAACCTAAGTTGAAGGAAAATAATCTTATAGTCATTAACTAGATTATACTCTTTGAAGGCATCATACAAAAGCTTAAGTGTTTTTTATATCTCTTAAGATCCAATACATTATGAAGTGGTATCAAATTAATGATTTATTGGAACTATTTATTTCATTTTACATGCATCATACAAAATCTTAAGTGTTTTTTATATCTCTTAAGATCCAATATATTATGAAGTGGTATCAAATTAATGATTTATTGGAACTATTTATTTCATTTTACATGTCTATATTTATTTCATTTTACATGTGTATATTTTGGTTTAATGACATAATTTAGAGCCATATTTAAGTATTATTGTTTTATAGCGTACATTGGGTATGTAACAAAAATGTTTGTCCATTTTCACTTAAGAACTAGTGAGTGAAAGAATATGTGGTTATGTTATGTAAACCTTCTATAAAAGAATAAATGAATATGGAATGTTATATTTTGTGATTTGTATATAATAGAAAATGAAGCATGTATATATGTTGAGGTGATTTGTATATACACTTCTGAAAATTTAGAGCGAGCAAAATCATTAATAGATTAAAAGAATAAAATAATAGAGTAATACTTGCTCTTATAAAGCCACATGGTATAAAACTAGTTTATATATAAAAACTATTTACAAAACATATAAATGCATATTCACGTATTTTAATATGAAAGTATTTAATTGACAATTAAAATTAAACTTGTGTTTATAGGTTGGTCAAGGCTTTATAGATAATTCTATAGCCATTGTTATGATTCTCAAAACATAAGAAAGTGGGAATTCAACCATTATTACTTAACCTAGTATCCTTAGGTACTATCTTTTCCTTTAACATAGTAAATGTGAGATTGAGAAACATGTCATTTTGAAGCTTTGGAGGACTATGTGGCTATTTATAGCGAGACTTTTTCCTTCTTCCAATATCTTGAGCAACACAATGTGTTGCCCTTCCATCAAAGCATTATGTTTGCTTATACTAGGCAGAAAAAGAACGGGTAAATAGGAATCTCACTGCCCATAGAATAGGTAGAGCCCCTTTACCAATACTCCACTAGTTGGTGTAGTTGTGCCTGGTGGGCTCCAGTATTGCAGCAATAATGCTGCAACTCCTGGGACTCCCTTCTTTACTTTTATCAACCCGGTTGTTCATAACAAACTTGGAAGCGACGGTGTTGTATGCACAGTACTAGCTCTTGCCGCAGCTGTCACTTGGTCAGCCAGCATAAGTCCGCTAGGGGCTTTAGCCAACTTCTATGAGTTCTCAGAAGAAGCTTTTAAGTGATGGATGAAAGCTAACTCAAAGGAAGCTAATCTACTTGCGAAACGTGACTGAAAAACTGAAGGAAGCGCAAACCCTAATTCTACGAGCTAGTCCTACTGATGCAGAAATGGGAGTGCAAACTATTGAAAGAGGTGACATTACTTCTTATTAAGGTAAAAGACATGTTTTTTAAGCTACCTTTGTCCTAAGAAAGCATCTTTTTGTATTTTTGATTAAGTTGTCAATTTTCTCATGCATATGCTTGAACTGTGCTTTACTGTGCAGGGGTGGATCAAGGAAGAGGAATGCTTGGAAATGGTTGGAAAGGTTCAGAGAGGGTCTAAGTTGTCCCTCACACTTTTCCAGAGAGTTTCACAAATTTTGGTTATCGGGAAACCTCACTTGTGAGCTTCTACAGGAAGTCTGCAGGGGTTCTACAGGATGTTTCAGAACTTCTACAGGATGTTTCATAATTTCTACAGGATGTTTGGAAATCGGTTTCTAGGGGATGGATGAGTGAGGGAAGGTGCATGGATGGATTGGAGGTAGGATAGGGGTCTAAAAATGGCCTAAGGACTGGTGGGTGGATCGGTGAAGAGGTGTAGAAGGCTGACTTGGCTTGAAGAGGGCTAAGGCAACGATGAGTAAGGAGGTAAGGTTTCATGGACAAAAAGGATAGATGGGGAACGAGAAACTTAGCTAAGAGACAAAACAGGTGGCTCAGATGATACTTTGGGTGGATGAAAGAATGAAGAAGATGCCCTGCACGGTTTACCTTGATCAAATCAACAAAGGCTTGCAAATGACCAAATCATGAACTAGTCTAGTCTAACCATCGGCAACATAAATGAGCAGCAACTTTAT
The DNA here is from genome assembly GCA_000404065.3 of Pinus taeda. NCBI lineage: Eukaryota > Viridiplantae > Streptophyta > Pinopsida > Pinales > Pinaceae > Pinus > Pinus taeda. The sequence continues at coordinate 13,282 of APFE030223421.1, read as the reverse complement.
TTGGAAAGAAAACCTTGTACACCATCTATGCAAAGAAACATTTCAGATTTCCAAACCCATGACTAATCTCTGCTAATAAAACAAACACACTAAAGATTGCATAATCAATCAAACTAGTGTTTTTGTGAGGCAGCACTGTTTCCTCAATTCCAGCCCCAAATCCAATAAGGATGAGGTGAAACCAGGAGTGTGGTTGTCCCTTTTCTTGGAGGTTTTGTTGTTATTATCCTACCAAAGCACCTAATCCAATGCCATTCATAAACAGTGATCTATTCCAGCAACATAACGAAATCTACTTAACACAAATATGTTCAAATGCATAAAGGAAAACAGTGATACGTAAAGGAAGTAACAATACAGAAAGGAGGCCCTAGGCTCTCAGGTTGGGCCCAACCCTGAGATCTTTGGCTCCTATGAAAAACTCAGATTTGATAGGAAACCAAACTGCTTCTCATTAGCCAAAAAATAATCATAAAAGTCATGCCAAAAATGGCTACAAAGGAACAAAATAGAACTGCAGCACTGAGGCTCAAAGTACACAATAGTTTCAAAAGTATTTTTACAAAGGTTGAGGCCTCAACATTTATATATCACGAGGGACCTAGCTGGCCCCCTCAATTTGTGGAACTCGGCTGTCAAACTGTGAGTTAAACAGTCCCTTTCTAAATGCTGCTTGGTTGCCTTCTAGATTCGGTTTGATGGTCTTTGGAGCTCAGAGTTGGGGGTGAAGATCCCAAGGAAGGGTCATTTAATGCCATAGGCAACCCCCCTTCAAGTCCTCACCTCAGGCTTGGCTGCCTTATAGCTCATGATTGCTTTGACTTTGCTCCAATATATGTCAAAAAACCTGAAATACACACGTGTTAACCACCTAGGAAAAGTGACTTCCCTTATTCGTACCAAAGACATAAACATACTGGAAATAATGCATAAACTATAGAAAATGATGGATTTGAACAAGGACTGAACAAGGATAATTAGGCCAAATTAGCCCAACAAGTTACCAATTTTGGGGCTCATCAGTGCCACATCCAATTCCACCTTCTACACCTAGAGTGTAATCTACAAATAGAAGTCCATACAAATTAGAGGTTTGAAAATTCACTAGAACAACTAAATGGGTTGATTTTGATTAAATTTAGAGTGATTTCTTTTCTTCCAAATTAGAAATAACACTCAATTCTAATAAGCTCACAATTTGCTTGAAAGTCAATTTTACAACTCTATTTTTCACTCAAAAGAGCATCGTTTCATAAGAAAGTAATGGGCAACTTGAAAGTCTAAGGCATAGATGATATGTCACCAAAAAGGTAGGTGTCTTGGAGATTGCACCAAGTAACTAATCACAAAATTAATATGTACAATTATAGACAAACTCAATATAGCTACAAAAGGCCCATTAGGTGTAGACTAGTTGGTTTGCATGGGGTTTAGTCCGTATGAGGCCAAATATTTAAACCTCTTGGGGAGGGGTTGAGGATGGAAGCCACTTTGGTGAATTAAACTTCCCAAGGGGCCTCCAAGCTTGACCGAGCATTGTACACTATTGGGGATTAGCATCCCATTAACATCCCATTATAGGTGGATCTATATCCTTCCATCCAATAAAAGAATTGGCCCCAACCTAGAGATAGCTTAAAAAAAACAAAAACAAAAAAACAAAAAACATAACTATGAAAAGAGAAAAAATGTTTAAATTTCTATTACAAAGTCAATCTTTTAGTTGAGTTATAATAAAATAGATAATTCAATGATAATAATCCAAGCTCCCATGAATGTGGAAAACCAAAATTATTTCTTAGACTCAACCAAAAGTTCCCATAAAATTCAAATTTAAAAAAGCTAAATCTTTTGCTAACACAATAAAATATTATTTATTCAAACCTATAACAAAATTTAGAGGAAGACCTCTTTATAACCATGGCCAAAAGCTTAACTTTTAAACAATTTGTCCTATTTCTCTTTATTATGTTGGTGATGGAAAAAAATGTATTTGCACACTTTCTTTCTATAATAATTATTTAATTAAAAAATATGCTATCAAACAAAGTAGAAAAATGAATGTAGAAATGGCTTTTATTGAATTTTATATAATAGAAGACTATGTATCCACATATACGTTGAGATGAGATGATGACATATATACATGTACATACTTCCCCACATAAAAAAGCATATTGCAAAAGCAATGACCATCAAATCAGAATTAATACATAGGAGAACCATCCACTTGGATACCCTTAGCAATGGGGAAGATTGCTAAAGGGAAATTCTCCCAACTTGTTCCCCACCAACTTAAGGGTATGTTTTCCAAACCCAATGTGAAGTATAGCAGTATAGTCATAAAGTCCACACCAGCATCCAGGCTTGTAGAGAGCACATAATTGTAAAGTTGCCACCAATCTTTGTGATATTTAAAGACAAAATAGTTGAAAATGGTGCCAACGGTGATCCGGGATGTGTATTTGACTGCACTGACTGGAGGCATTGCGGCTGTAGATCCCAACAGAATTGGCATGTTGATTAGAGGAATCAACTTGACATTTGGAAATGCCTTGTGCACCAACCAAACTAAAACTGGATCAGCTGCCCCACCCAAGAAGAACCAATTTAACTAGGGATACACTCCAAGTTTGCTAAATATCCTTTCAGGACCAACCAAACCACATATGACTGATGCAGTGTAGAACACATGATCATTGGGACATTTCCATGGGCTACTTGGAGACAAAAGAGCTTTTCGGCATATATCTTTCACCGACCACAACATCCACCATGAAACTCCCAGGTTGACTGTTCAAGCCACTAATGTGCTTATAAACTGTATTGCATCCACAAGGGATCAGTAAACAGAACAAAACCAATGCGGGTAGCCACTAACTTGACCTAAAGAACATTCTGCAAATAAAGTAAATATGAAAATTTCATTCTGATTTTATAAAAAATGGATTACCTTGTTCTAAAGAAAAATAATTCTAATGTGTATCTATAATACAATGTGTTTATCTATAATATGTTTGGAAAGTTTCATAATGGCAAGGAGAAATTTGAAGCTAAACAAAAGAAATGCTTTCATAAATTCACCAAGATGTTCAATAATAGGTTTAAACAAGACTAACACTAGTTCTTTTGGCATAATGAATAAACTCCTCAAAAAATGCCAAAGCCTAACACTAGTTTCTTTGACATAGAAAGAATAAACTCCTCAAATTTATTTTATTTGTCAATCTTCTGATAAATAACAATCTAGTTTTCTGGAGTAGTTAATGGTCCAAAATGAAACCAAAAAATAAAGTTTAATTTGCTTGAAGATTTTGTTTTTTCAACTATGGTTCATGCTTATTTGTTCAAGCCTAACCCCAATGGGTTGAAGAGATTTGATCATCTGACCTTCCAATTAGCAAGATACTTAGCAACGAGAACTCAACCACTTGAACTATATTGTGAGGAATATTATTTTGTAATTTAATTTTTATTTATATATTTTTATTTTTATTATTATTTAATATATAATATATTTATAATATATATGTTTGTTTTCAGTTTCAGACAAAGTTGATTCAGTTTTTTTCTTATGTTTCTCAATTGCAGATGTTGCAAAAGTAGCAACAATAGTGAAAGGTGTTGCATGAAATACATTCCACAGGTGCAGGATAGGGGTGGTTGATAATCCCTATCCTTTAGAATGTCTTGCTCCTTTAGAAAATTGACATTTGCAATTATTTCTTAACTATGCTTTAATTGTTGTTGCAAGGATTCAGTTTTTTCCTTGTTGATTAAGGAAATAACCTTTACATTATTATCTAATTATTCCTTAAGAGTTGCAATCTGGTTTTCTTGAGATTTCTTTAAATCTTCAATTTCCTGAGCATGTTGATTGATTGAATCTATCATTTTTTTTTGCAACTCTTGTTTAGGATTTGACTTATCCAAATTATGATTTTCTTCTATCTGTTGAATAGAAATAAAATCCCTTTGTAGAACTGTAGAATGACTTTTCCATTTTTCTTCATTGAAATATTTTCTTTTTTTGCAATTGTGCTTCGATTTCCTTAGTTTTGCTTAAACGTTTCCCAAAATCTTCAGATATATTATCGATTGTATGTTGTGTATAATTCACAAAAACTCCAATTGCCCAAGCTAATTCTTTAGATTTTTCTTTATGATTACTTGAAGCTCACCAACTTAATTCTATAACAATCTCAATAGACTCATGTTTCCTCTTATTGGTTTTCTTAACCACTAATTTGGTTTGAGAATTAAAATAGTATTCACTTAAGGATGGAACCATTTTAGAAATTCGTTTGACTTCAAAAAATGGTTTTAAAATGGAGGAAGCAACTGGAATGTTTGTTGAAATTGGAGTTAATGAAATCCCTAGAGACAAATTCTTCATAACCTGCATATATTTTTATGGGGTTTGTAAAACATTTTAAACTAGCTTCTTATGAATTCTTTGAACTTCTAGAGTTACAGTTATTGAACTCTATTGAACCTCTTTGTTAATGTTCTAAACAATCATTTGAATAATTTGTTGAGCTTCAATTGTTTATTTTACCTTTTCATCTTGGGACGAATCCAATTTTGTGTCTTTCTTGATGATCTAGTTGATCAGGTCACTTAACATCAATTATCAATTTCCCCTGCATAGAAGCACTTTGTTTTTTAACCAATTTCTTCTTTGTGCTTCAAAATTTTCTAATTTTTCCTTTACACTACTCACATTGTTTTTTCAATTCAAGTCAAATGAATCATAAGATTTTAATAAAGAATGAAAATCAAGTGAAACTAGATATTTTGATACTCCAACATTTTTCTCTTATATAGATGGAGAGTCAAGCTCTGTAGGAATGTCAGTCAAATGAAAACTAAAATTTATAAACAATTTTAACTTTTGAAGAGGACTTGCAGTATCAAGACTTCTCTATTTGAGATAAATTCATAAGTGTCTTCTTTGAATTTTTTCACTTTGTCCTTTTCTTCAATATCCATGAAACGACCTCTTTGAGCAACTTGATCAAAATCATCAACATGAACAAAAGCATAATCAAAATGGGTTGTTAATGTTGAAAGCCCTTTGACAATCTTAGCAATTTGTAATGATTAATATTCAGATATTTGGGATCATATATGAAATAAGGCAAGGAATTTAGCCAAAGGTTTTGTAACTCTTCCGCTTCAACTATGCCATGCCCCCTATATTTTAGCACCATCTAACCAATTTTAATAGGGGAAAATAGGCCATATTTTCTTTTACAGTCTATTTAATAGTCTAGATTTTCCATGAAGTGTAGTCTTATTGGTTATCTCTCTAACGGAAACCCTATCAATTATTTATCTTTGTCATACATGAGATCCTACCTCACTTCCATAAATATTGATAAAAGAAAAATTGTCTTCTAAAAACTAGTCACCAATTTGAGATAAGGCTTCCTGAAAATCCCTACTAAATCTTTGGGGGGTTTTTCCAAATAAAAATTCATGAAGATAAATCATGATGTTGTTGCATTTATCATAAAAATGTTGTTCGTATTTACTTTCCCATAAGATAACACAATAATCTTAAATAGTTTGTTGATGGTTGAGATAATAACTCCATTCCATCAACAAAAATGGAACTTGAGGCTATAACAACATCCATGCGATAATTAGACATAGAAAAACCTTTTTCAAACCCACAAAGGGAAGTTGAAGATAACTTAATGGCTTATGTTAAATCCTTAGACATAATATCTTCCCAATTAAATATTTTCAACTGCTTATGAATTCCATATATGAGAGCAAACCATTCCATTTTATAATGTCCAAGATTTGCTTCTCCATATAGTTTAGAAAGCATCGTGGCTATATATCTAAATCGTTTTTTTGAAGATTGCTATTGGGTAATCTTTTCATGTTTTAAATTTGCATCCCTCTAGGTCATGGACCCAAATCTAAATGACTAAACTATAATCCTTCTTCTTCTCATTGAGAATATCATTATGTAATTCATCTAAAAATTATTTGTTAAATAACATTTCAAGAGGATTAATCTTCTAAATGGCATTAAGTACTTCAAGTTTCCAGGAAGCAAAAACATTGTGATTTTCATCAACAATAGAGCAAGTTGGAATATGGGCATGAGTTAAAATCCAACTTATCATATCGTAATATGGAAAAATGTTTTCCCTGGCTATGATTTTATGCAATTAAGTTTTTCTAATTGCTATGCAATTCAGTTTTTGTAATTGCTTCAGAGTCTAAAGAAGATTCATCATCTGAGTTCTCTGAGGCTACCCATTTTCTTTTTTTAAAGAAATTAAAAAAAAACCCATGTACTATTACCTACGTCCTGAGTTTTAAAAGTCGTATATGTGATGAGGAATGGATTTAAGTTGGAATCCTCAAGTCTTGGGGCTTCTACTACTTTCATTTTCATTTTAGTTTCTTAGGCCGCATTTCTAGAAGCTTGTGTCTTCCCTTTCTTAACCATTTTATAACTTGTAACAAAAAAAAAAAGAGTAATAACTACAAAAATGGGTGGGGTAAATTCAATAAACCAAAACATGCTTAATACTAACTAGAAAATGCATGTTTTATAAGAATTAACTATTCTTTTGCATAAATGAAGAGTTTAATGCAAAAAAAACAAAAGGATATTTTAAGCCAAAAAAAACCATATTACTGCATTTAACAACTTCTCGAAAGAAAAATGAGTGAATCTATTAAAAATATTGGGAAGTTTAAAATCCTATAATGTGTGTACTTGTTCATTAATGCTTATTAAATTTGATATGAAATTCAATTGTTCATCAACTCATGAAACGAGGATGTACTCGGGTGATCACAAGGTCGGGGAATTTTATTTTAGTTTAACACTTCTTCCAACTACCCTACTTCAGGTTTTATTTAAAGCAAATGATAATAAACAAAAATGATGTGAAAAACAATGAAATGACTCACCTAGTCAAAAGGTCCAGATAGTTGGGAAGCTAGGAAGTTAGGGAGTTGAAAGAATATGAAATCACGTCTTGTAAGCTTGGAAGGTTTTGAAAGTCAGGAGGTCGAGAGTAATAAAAGCATTTAACAAAATTCGGACCTCCAACCTTTGACTATAAATTTTTATTTATTATTTTATTATATTTTAAAGAATGATATGTTTTTTTAAGCAATTTATAAAATAAAATTCAAAATTCAAAATTTTTGAAGGGTTCCTATTTTTATTAATAAAAAAATGGGGGTTTTTGTAGGCCTAACAACACCCTTGTGATAATACACTAGCTCCCTTTCACCTCCACGAAATCCGAACATACTCATATGTATCCAAAAAAATCCATAGTCTTAAATAGCTTGTGTGAGTTGCCTCCACTATGTTGAATAACCATCGGTGGAGCCACTTGGAGTGAATGAGGGGAATGAACAACCAATTCCCCTTATTTATTGGCATAATGTGGCTATCTATTGTCTAGAGTGGCATGCCCCTTGGGGATCAAGTTTTATTTGGTATTTTTTACCATGGTTAAGGAATTGATATGAGCATACAACTTGATTTTTAATTAAAACCTCAAGCACAAGGATGCCTACAAGTTTAGCCCAATAATTAGCCTCTATATTGAACACCCTTTTTATGTGGAAATAGAAAATGTTTATTTTTTGAATCAAGGAGCAAAGATGGTTGCCAACTAGGCACAATTATAGACAAACTCAATATAGCAACAAAAAGACCTATGAGGTGTAGACCAATTGGTTTGTGTGGGTTTAGTCCATGCGAGGACATAGGTTTAAACCTCATGGGGAGGGGTTGAGGATGGAAGCCACTTTGGTGAATTAAACTTCCCAAGGGGCCTCTAGCCCTAACCGAGTGTTGTACAATTTTGGGGATAAGCATCCCATTATGGGTAGATCTATATTCTTCCATCCAATAAATGAGTCAACCCCAACCTAGAAATAACTTTAAGAAAACAAAAAACCTAACTATTAAAAAAAATAATAATAAATAAATAAAATGTTTAAATTTCTATTACAAAATAAATCTTTTAATTCAATTATAGTAAAATGGATAATTCAATGATAATAATCCAAGCTCCCATCAATGAGCAATAAAATATTATTTATTCAAACCTATAACAAAAGCTGGAGAAAGAACTATTTATAACCATTGCCAAAAACTTAACTTTTAAATGATTTGTCCTATATCTCTTATTGTGTTGGTGATGTGAAAAAATGTAGGTACACACTTTCTTTCTGTAATAATTATTTAATAAAAATATATGCTATTAAACAAAGTAAAGAAATGAATGTAGAAGAGGCTTTTATTGAATTATTTATATAATAGAAAACTACAAATTCACCTATACAATATAGAATGAGATGAGATGATGACATATATACATGTACATACTTGCCAACATAAAATAAAAAAAAAAAAAAAAAAAAAAAAAAAAAAAAAACATAATGCAAAAACAGTGACCATCAAATCAGAATTAATACATAGGGCAACCATCCACTTGGATACCCTTAGCAGTGGGGCAGGTAGCTAAAGGGCAATGCTCCCCACCTGTTCCCCACCAATTTATAGATATGTTTTCCATACCCAAGGAAAAGTATAGCAATATAGTCATAAAAGCCAAACCAGCATCCAGGGCTGCGGAGAGCACGTAATTGTAACGTTGCCACCAAGCCTTGCGATATTTAAAGACAAAATAGTTGAAAATGGTGCCAACGACGATCCAAGATGTGTAATTGACTGTACTAGCTGGAGGTATATTACCTGTAGCTCCCAACATAACTGGCATGTTGATTAGAAGAATCCACTTGACATTTGGAAAGGCCTTGTGCGCCAACCACACTAAAAATGGAGCAGCTGCCCCACCCAAGAAGAACCAATTTAACTGGGGATACACTCCAAGTTTGCCAAATATCCTTTTAGGACTAGCCAAACCCCATATGACTGATGCATCAAAGAACACATGATCATTGGGACATGTCCATGGGCTACTTGGAGACAAAATATCTGTTTGGCATATATCTTTCACAGAGTCTAACATCCACCATGCAACTCCCAAGTTCACTGTTCCAGCCACTAATGTGCTTATAAACTGCATTGCATCCACAAGAAATCAGTAAACAGAACAGAACAAATGTGAGCAGCCACTAACTTGATCTTCTGCAAATAAAGTAAATATGGAAATTTCATTCTGATTTTCTAAAAATTGGAATACCTTGTTCTAAAGAACCAGAATTCTAAGGTGTATCTATAATATAGGGTGTTTATTTATAATAGTTTGGAAAGTTTCATAATTGTAAAGAGAAATTTGAAGCTAAATAAAAGCAATGCTAGATCTTAGACTTTTGTGAACGATAATGATAATGAAATTGTCTTTCGGATTAATCACATCATGACTATTTGGTCGATATTTAGAGCCATCTAATGTGGTTTTGAACTTTTTTCACGAGGATGAACCACATTAAATGGTTGGAAACTTCGACCAAGTCTTCATGATGTATGATCAGTCCAAAAACAATCTCAAAAATAATTCTTCTATCAATTTACCAAAATGTTCAATAACAAGTTTAAGCAAAACTAACACTAGTTCTTTTGGCAGACAGAATAAACTCTTCAACAAATGCCAAAGCCTAACACCAGTTCCTTTGACACTAAAAGAATAAACTCCTCAAAAATTTAATTGGTTTTTCAATCATCTGATAAATAAAAATCTAGTTTTCTAGAGCAGTTAATGGTCCAAAATGAAAGGAAAAATACCGTTTAATTTGGTAGAACAGTGGCTATTACTCATTTTTAGATTATTTGTGCTTCAATATGAAATTACTATCTGGACCTTTTCCAATGGAGGGTTAAAATGGTATTAGAATTGCAGAGAAGAAAAGCAAATAGTGATGTTTATGTTTATAAGTTGACTTTTTCCATTTCAAGTATGAATTTAACATAAGACCTGAGAGATCAAATTTTGTCAAGTACAAGTTTTAGAGTGTAAAATTTTATTATTTAAATTATATTTTCAAATATCAAATAAATTATATATAGATACCAAATAAAAATAATTTTTATTTTTATTTTTATTTTAAAAAAAACAGAACATCATATTTACATATCTTGTATTAAACTGTAAAATAAACCTCTATACTCAATAACATTAACAACATTAACCTACCTGTACAAAGAACATAGAACGTGGTGGGATTTTCATGTAATGGCCGAGCTTGAAGTCTGACAGGAAAGCAACTGCCTGGCTCATACTTATGTAACCATAGACCTTGAAGCAAACATTGGCAATAGGCTTCCCAGGGAGGATATATCCCATCATGTATTCGGTGATAATGTTCAAGCCTGGTTGCTGTGCCAAAACCAAATAAGGAGATAAAGTATACAAAACAACCAATAAAATCTCATCTCAAGCAAACTGAAAATCCATGTGCTTACCTGATTAGTAGTAGCTTGGATGATACTTATGGGAAGAGTGAAAGATGAAGCGATAGCACAGGCAAAAAGTATACCCCACCATGGTAGTTGTACCACTTCCTTGTAAACCTCGCAGAGTACGATGGTAACAACCAGAGTCCCAAACAAGAGAGTGTAGAACCACCATTGTGGGATATCAGGATATTTGCGCATCAATTTAGTATGGATATCAGGGTTATTGTTTTTGGATGCTGCTACAGCACGCTCCCATATTTCCCTGCATCATAATAATGTCAAATTAATGTTTCATATTCTAAAATATTCTAGCAATTTATATTTTAAAATTCTAAAATATTTTAGAAATTTATAATCAAACATATTCTAGAAATTTATAATCAAACATATATTTTTAAAAAAACAATAACTAAAATCAAATCAATGAAGAATCAAAACTTAAATTCTAAAATATTCCAGAAATCTATAATCAAACAGTTTTACATTTAATTAAAAATCAACCTACCTTAAAAAAAAGCAATAACGAAAGTCAAATCAATAAAGAATCAGAACTTACTTCCCGTAGAACAGAGCGACATGGGTAACTGTAGAAGCAATGGCGGCAAATCCAAACCCATAAGAGAGAGAAAAAAACAAGCTTAGATGTATCTGACCATTCTGATTGTACGCAGCAAGATCCAACTCAAATTTATCGTTCACAATCGCTGAAATATTATAATTTTGACCTTGGGCATTGTACAAATTCGCGCTGTAAAGAGGAAAAGCCTTTGAATTGTACACGTTAGTGCCCCAATAAGCAAGAGGGACTGCAAAGTATACTAGGAGCACATAACCAACCATGACGTTCATAATGGCAAAGAATGGAGAAACCAGAGGACTGAATAAGAAGGCTGCGATGGTGCTCCAATCGAAACCAAAGGCACCCAGTCCAAGGCCATACGAGCCAGAGCCAATCTGCTGTGCTGTGACAGAGTGAGGCCAAATCCAACACACCCACGATACGGTCGTCAGGGTTGAGAATAGAAAACCGGGGAATACATAATAACTAAAGCTGCAGGTCAGGGCAATGAAGAAGAACGTATCACGAGACATCCCCTTTCCTTGGTGTTTTTCATGCAATACCCTGCACGTCAAACACAGAACCTTGTCTATTACCAATTCTCACAGTATAACTTAATAGGGGACTGGTTAATTATTATTTTTCAATTTCATATAAGAAAAAATAATCAAGCTCAGAGATTCATTCGGTTGTCCACAGAAAAATTTGGGTTGACACGGAAACTTGACTTCAAAGGTTTTGGGGAGAATGTACTCTGTGACTTCCCAATAACAAGATACTTTTTTGAGCAACTAAGTTAAACTCCTTCTATACTCATGTTACATAAATGCTTAAAATAGATTTATATTAATCAAGTAACAAATTCATTAACATAACTATGATTTACTTAAAACACACTAAAAAAACTTTATTTATACCAGAACAAAGTCAAATTTAATATAAAAAAATTCTGGACCTTCTAGATTCATTCTGCTACCCAACACAAAAACACAAAAATATAAGAGTAAGATGTAATTCCCCCTCAACTCATATTACATCAATACTTGGAATAAATTTCTATTAACATAAACATAATTTACTAAAAACACACTTGAAAAAAACTTTATTTATACCGGAACAGAGTAACCTGGGCCAGTGTGCTCGGCCACCACATGTGTGCAGGTTCTACAACATACTTATGAAGCAGTCCAGCCCATCCATATCCTAACACCTGATTCATCACACCACAGTATCAAAGACTAATAAATTTACATATATGCATTCACAAAGATAGAAATGAAATCACATACTTAATAAAACATTAATAAATTCAAATGGTATAATAAATTCAAATGGTTTATATATTTGGTTAGATTTATTCAGGGTTTATAAAGTTAAACATCAAACTGGTATGAGGTTGGTTTTTTGTTTCATCAAAAAAATCCTTTCCCTTTGGATCTTTTGATATCCCTTTGGATCTTATCTGTTTCGGAGCTTATTTGTTTCAATAAGTGTATATATTCTGTTTTTCTACTCAATTTTTTTGAATTTAAATTTGTAAACTTTCATGTTGCTCCCCACTATACTCCATTAATAACTTCCTCTCTGTGATTAATCATTGATAATCTCAAAAAAAAAACCAAATAATCTCAAAAATAATATATTTCGCTGCAAACGCTCCCCAATACCTGAGTTGTTACTATAATGAGCCAAGCTGGTAAAAAGGAGATATTCCTCTTGTAGAAGACCTTAATGATGTTGACAATGCCCACTGCGTAGGCCGATCCATTGCCGAAGGCACACCCTGCAGTGGCAAAGATTGTGATGAGGACATGCTCTTTCATATTGAAGGGCCCTGGATTCAGAGACACCTCCCCTAACAGAGGCACTCTGAATCTCCGCTTTGGCAGAGCCAAGGCCATGAAACGCCCAAGGGGAAGGGCTGCCACCTGCACTGAAATCTGCGTGATGACAAGTGGTGCCTTCCTGTAACTGAGGAACTGGTTAAAAAACGAGAGCAGCACGCATGAAAGCATCCCCAGAACCCACATTCGAAATGTCCATACAGGAATAGTTGGATCGTCTTCTGTACTCACAGTCATTGCTACCTGCTCCACTGGTGAATTCTCATTCTCCTCCTCTTTACTCACTTCCAATGAGCTCTCCATTGCCATTCTAATTCTCTACACCACAGTAACAAATAGCTATTTAGAACTGAATAGCCTGGCCTAACTTATAAGGATAGGCTGAGATCTTTGTGAGCGGATCTATTCACCCTTTTGGGAGAAGAAATAATAATAATAATTAATAATTAATATAGTGTTAAATTT
>APFE030223415.1:107526-120847 GCA_000404065.3 Pinus taeda | reverse complement strand
GGATATTATAGCAACAATGATACTATATTTTAAAATATAGACCAATTAAAATATGGATATTATAGCAACAATGATAGTATATTTTAAAATATAGACCAATTAAAATATGGATATTATAGCAACAATGATAGTATATTTTAAAATATAGACAAATTAAAATATGGATATTATAGCAACAATGATAGTATATTTTAAAATATAGACAAATTAAAATATGAATATTATAGCAACAATGATAATATATTTTAAAATATAGACAAATTAAAATATGGATATTATAGCAACAATGATAGTATATTTTAAAAAATATGGATATTATAGTAACAATGATAGTATATTTTAAAAAATATGGATATTATAGTAACAATGATAGTATATTTTAAAATATAGACATCAGTATTTTAAAATATAGACATCTTTAAAATATAGACATCAGAGTAGTATAAGTTTTTTATTCATACTTTAATGTAAAAAGAAATGTAAGTTTTTTGATTCAACTTTAATGTAAAAAGAAATGCAACTTCCTACTATGTAGGAAGTAAGAAATGCAATGTCCTACTAAAATATGGATATTATAGCAACAATGATAGTATATTTTAAAATATAGACATCAGAGTAGTATAAGTTTTTTATTCATGCTTTAATGTTTAAAGAAAGGTAAGTTTTATTATAGCAACAATGATAGTATATTTTAAAATATAGACATCAGAGTAGTATAAGTTTTTTATTCATGCTTTAATGTTTAAAGAAAGGTAAGTTTTTTGATTCATACTTTAATGTAAAAAGAAATGCAACTTCCTACTATGTAGGAAGTAAGAAATGCAATGTCCTACTATGTAGGCAGTGGATATTAGTGGATATATTCTAAAGTGGATATTAGTAGATATATTTTAATAGGAAGTAAGAAATGCAATGTCCTACTATGTAGGCAGTGGATATTAGTGGATATATTCTAAAGTGGATATTAGTGGATATATTTTAATAGTGGATATATTCTAAAGTGGATATTAGTGGATATATTCTAATAGTAGTATGAGGCTCTCATATTGATACTTCAATGTAAAAACTGCAATGCCACTATGTAGGGAGTCTTAAACCTAGCACCCAACACCTTGCTCTCTCCCTATGAACATAACGACTACTCCACCAAATCCAATCCCCATCCCCATCTCTAATGCTATCAATGACATATTTTTATTCAAAGAACTAAACCACTTCACTTTGACATGATTACTCTTAGTAGCATTATTTCCCTCTTGCACATTTTTATTCAGAGAACTAAACCACTTCACTTTGACATGATTACTCACTTCACTTTGACATGATTACTCTTAGTAGCATTATTTCCCTCTTGCACAAGCTTTTCCTCTTGATTGCTACATCTATCTACAAGAAAACCCCATAGACAATTCTTACTTTGAAATGAAGTTACATTGAAAGTTGAAAATTGTGTTCCTGTTGGAATGGGCCACATAAGTTGTTAGATGAAACATTGAGAGTGTAGAGCCAATATAGGTTGGAGAGTTCTTCAGGAATTTGTCTTATTTCTAGCCAAGTCCAACACCTCTAGAGTATATATGTTATTGAGAGAAGTGGGTATTGGCCCTTCCAATTAGTTCCTAGATAAATTTAGGCATTGCAAAGTGCTTATACTTCCTATGCTTATTGGTATTTCCCATGTAAGGTTATTGTTACACAAATCAAACAAAGTGTTTACTTGATATGATTCATCTAATAACATATGAAATTTCATTATCTTTATAATTATTATTCCCTTATTTTCTCGAGGTGAAGATACATTAAATGCAAACCCCCTAAGTCTCGATGAAATGGTATTCTTCTAGTAAACTTATTGTTGGATAAATCCAGGTAAGTCAAATTCATGAAATATGTAATTTACTCAGAAATATCACCATTGAGATTATTATAGCTAATCTTTAAAAAGATCAAGTGAGAAAAAGATGTGAGATAGTTAGGAAGTTCTCCTATCAATCTATTTTCACTTAAATCCAGGTAGTTGAATGTTGGTACAAGTACCCAAAGACATGGATAAAAGATCAAGTTAGGAAAAGATGTGAGGTAATTATAAGCTATCCTATCAATCTATTTGCACTTAAATCAAATAGTTGAATATTGGTACCTATTTGCACTTAAATCAGATAGTTGAATATTGGTACAAGTAGCCAAGTGGATATAGTCCCAGATATGTTATTTGCACTTAAATAAAGTAGCTAAATATTCATACAAGTAGCTAAAGATGTGGATATAGTGCCAGATAAATTGTTAGATATATGTTATTTGCACTTAAATAAAGTAGCTAAATATTGATACAAGTAGCTAAAGATGTGGATAGAGTGCCAGATAAATTGTTAGAAAAAACAGAGAAAATAGTAAGAAAAGTACAATACCAATGCTTTGATTAGGAATACTTCCATAAATGTTGTTATTAGTTATAACTAAAACTTTAAGAGATTCTAATTGACCTATACCCTCACGAATACATCTCATTAAGTTATTGAAGTTTAATGCATGATTTCAAGAAACTGAATATTTCCTATGGCTTTTGGAAATTCAACAGTGAGAAAATTATTGCAGAGATAAAGTACACGAAGCTTACAATCGAAAGGGTATGCTCTCCTACAAATTGTTTCCAACTCATGTACTTTAATTCATGCAACAACCCCAATTCATCTGGTATTCTGGGATGTGACCACTGAAAATGTTGTCTCAGAGGTCAAGAAAAGATATGTTTCTCATCGAATCCACATTGGAAGAGAATGGACCATTCAAATTGTTATAGGAAATAGATAACTCATGGAGAGATGTGCAGTTGCTGAAAGAACTAGACCAATTACCAAATCAAAGTGGACATGTTACAACTAGACCAATTACCAAACTCCGTTGGTATGTTCTCGGTCAAGTTGTTCTCTGAAAGATCGACCCATTTGAGGCGTGTTACACAAATCAAGCTCCACTAGTTGAGTAAAATTGCCGAGAGTTGTAGGGATGTGACCGGTAAAAATGTTGTCTTGAACCGATAGACATGGAAGTCACCGTTCACAATAGGAGATAGAAGGATAAGGGAAGTGGACGTATTGGGAAGATAAGGGATATTGACTCCTGGTCATCTTGGGGCTGTAGCAACTAGTGAGTGAGAAGTTATCAGAGATCGAAGTTGTAACATAGTGGGAAAAAACAGGAGGAGCATATGTGCATCTTCAAACATATGCTGTGAGTGGGTAAAACTTGTTATTTAACCAATTTGATTGAAATGATGATAGAAGCGTTGAGTAGACTACAAAATTTTGAAAAGGATTATGGTAAAAAATAATTAGGGTAAAGTGGCTTGAATTTTCATGATTAAGAATATTGTTACTTATTTTTTTAAATATATATAAGTTTATTTTGTATATTAATCTTCAATAATAATAATTTAATAAGTATAATTTTAGTTAATTTATAATTTTAAAAAAAAAATACTGGCAATGTGAGATGTACATGAAATACTAATGTTTTGACGCCTAGAAATATTAATAGTAAGAATGTGATAAATTCAAAAAAAAATCAACTACTACTACAACAATATAAAAATTTTAAGGAAATAGTGATACCAATTATATGTATTTGTGACAAAATGATGTAAAAAGAACTATCTCAGAGAATGTCAAAGCTTTATAATGGACCATTTCTATAGCGTTTTCATGAATCACATGATTATACAAAAACCCAACAACATTCATGACCTATATCATTTAATGATGTTAATTAATTAGGCACAATAAAAATTGATAGATCATTTTTTATAAATAAACATTGGTATCGTCATATAAGCATGATAGATTAAATGTGAAGGCTCAAAGCTAAAAGACAATAATAATGCGTTTAACCTCTTTTCTTTACTCATTAATCATTTTCTACATAAAGGTTACAAATCTAGCATCAATAACCTCTTCATCTGATTTTCAAATATCATTGTTCTATCAAGCCAAAGACCATGGTAGCCTCAACGATTCCTTAGTCTCTTCATTATTCAACCATTTTGTTCTTCATATGATCCTCTTGTTCCTAGTCTTACAACTTTCATCTCCAACTCTTCATGAATGATACTTTTTTCCCCTTCTCTTGTAGTCTAGTAACAAATTGTCTTTATGCAACATCATCTTATCCTCTACTTATGCAATATTCTCTTCTTCATTTTTTTCTTCCCATTTCATAGGCTCTTCTTGCTTTAATGTGATGCAAGAGGTATCAGCCCCCCTCCCACAATATCAAAGTCTCACAATCAACAACACTGTATATATAGTCATCATGAATTAAATGATTACATTGAAACCCAATGATTTGTGTAATTAAGTGACAACAATAAACTATTCAACAATAATAAATATATCATTTATTTGAAATTATTCTTATTCCAATTATGCTAATAGACATGTCCATTTTGGAACAGGTTTCATAATTTTAATTTAATTATTAATAATTGTTAAGTGGATGACGTGGATTTAACCTATATGAATATTCCAAAATAATCACAAATCAAGGATTGAGGTTAAGTTTTTTCTACTCTTTTAGTTAAATTG
Organism: Pinus taeda; assembly: GCA_000404065.3. Classification (NCBI taxonomy): domain Eukaryota; kingdom Viridiplantae; phylum Streptophyta; class Pinopsida; order Pinales; family Pinaceae; genus Pinus; species Pinus taeda. The sequence goes on along the minus strand of APFE030223415.1, from coordinate 116,267 downwards.
ATTAATTAAAATAAATTGTTAGTGTCATATCAACATAATTTGCATTTTTTGGGCAATGTGGTATTAGTGAGCCATCTTATTGCCCCATGGTATTTTGACAAATTCTATTTACATATTAAGGATCTCCATGGTAAAGTGGGTTGAATCTCCATGGTTAAAAATGGTTTTACCTAATTTTGTAAATGTGTATAAGTTTAACTTGTATAGTAATTGTTTTTATAATTAATAGTAATAAAGTTATAATTGAGTTAATTTTTATAAAAAACAAAAAAATTGGCAATGTGATATGTATCATGAGGTAAGTGTTTTGATGCCTATGAATGTCATTAAATTAAGTACAAATGTGATAAATTAAAGGAAACCCAACTACTACTTCAATAAAAACTATGAGAATATAAAACTTTTAAGGAAATAGTGTTATCAATTATATGTATGTGTGAGAAAGTGATGCAAGAGGAACCATTCCCTATAATGTGAAGGCTTTATAATCGACCATTTCTATAGTGTCTTCATGAATCACATGATTATATAAAATCCCAACAACATTCATGACCTATATCATTTAATGATGTGAATTAACTATGCACAATAAAAATTAATAGATCATTTGTTATAACAAAACAATGATATTGTCATATAAACATGATAGATGAAATGTGGAGAGTCGAAGGTAAGAGACAACAATAATGCACTTAGCCTCTTTTATTTACCCATGAATCATTTTCTAGATAAAGGTTACAAATATAGTCGGCCTCTTCATCTTATTTTCAAAGATAATTTGTCTATCAAGCTAAAGACCATTGTAGCCTCAACCATTCCTTAGTCTCTTCATTATTCAACCATTTCGTTCTTCATAGGGTCTTCTTGTTCCTAGTCTTGCAACTTTCATCTCCAACACTCCATGAATAGTACTTTCTTCTCCTTGTCTCTTAGTTTACCAACAAATATTATTTATGCAACATCATCTTATCCTCTTCTTACACAATATTCTCTTCATATTTTTTTTCATTTTTCCTCCCATTTCATAGGCTCTTCTTGATTTGATACCATTTGATGCAAGAGTAATCACACCACCCCCACCCCCCGCGAAAATATCAAAGTCTCACAATTGACCACCCCATCTATATAGTCATCATGAATTAAATGATTACATAGAAATCCAACAATTATGATATGCGTAATTAAATTATAATAATAAATAGACCATTTACTATAAATATGTTAGAATCACACTTATACTAAAATGGAAACGGTGAGGGAAATAAGTTTAAGACAAATTTTGTTTACTTAATTATTCAAGAACCATAAGAAAATAATCTCATAAACAATTAATGAAACACAAGATATATGTGGAAACCTTTTTGGTGTTGTTTTTCCACTATCTTGGTGTCTAGGATATAATCTTAAATCACTGATGCTACCAAACCAAGAATCACCATGAAGCTACTTTGCACAATGGAATATAAACAACAATAAATCTACTAGTGCACAAATATAGACAACTTTTTACAAATTTCAACCCAACTTCCTTATATTAATCAAACTGAATAATACAACAGTCTAGGGCTCCTATACTAGGGATAATGGCCCACATACATCCATTATTACAAGATACAAAATGGGGCTTTGTGCCAGTCCATCAACAACCAATATACCATCAACAAGATACTTTGACCATCTCGTTGATGTAGCATGCAATCATAGATCCTCTCAGTCGTACCATGTACCTGCCTAATCCTTCAGCTCATGATCTATTCCACTACCTCTATTAGTGATCCATGTCTGTTTGGCCACTGAGCCTTAGCTATCCAATCTGCTCACTAGTTATGCCTTAGTCCATCAAGGGCACACCACATCGAGACTCATGTTGAGTTGTTCATAAATCCGTTTTTGAGCAAGTCACAATTGCCCATTGTTTCTCCTCAGCTAATCAAGGGCTTCAACCCACTATAGTCTTCCTGCACTGCTCTAATGAAGATTAACATAGGTCATAAAGAGCTTCCACCTATTACTGCAAGATGTCCTTCTCCCGTAATGGAGACGAGCGACAACAACTACTCCTTTGGTTGATTAGCCCTATGCGCTCTAACAAATTGTCTCTCCTTGAAACCTTTAATCTATCAAGGCATTGCACATAGGGATCCACACTTTGACCCTCTCAAGTTTTCCTCCACCATACCTTGTCCAATTCTTGCTTTAGAATATTCTCTTGGTTAAGGCATCCAACACCTGTGAAGACCCTTCTAGCTTCCTACAGACTTCGCCAACTGTCCAACCCTTGAACACCCATGCCCTAGAAAATCACATCAACTTAAGAAGGTGACCAAATTGTCTTGAAACCTCCTTGAATTAGCACAAACAAACTTTCTCATGTGACTTCTCATAAAATGTCCAGCAAATTGTCATTCAATCTGGACACTGCATCCTCTAGCAAACAACATCAATAGAAGTATACCAACATACTTGCTCACTGCTCCTTTTGTCCATGGATTTTGTGCACATTTCCTGAGGTTTTGCAGCCCTGGTAAGGAAAACATAATCCCTATGATACCCTACTCAACCTCTATGTTTTTTCCTCAAAATAGGCTCAAATAAATCGTTTCCCTTTGTTGTACATGCTACCTAGGTTTGGCTCCCTCCTAGACCCCTGGACCTCTCTAAAAACAAAGATCCACCCTTATGCAATTGCACACAAACTCAAAAATCTAATTCAGGGATGAAACACACCTTTAATCCTTCCCTCTCCTTCAAGATCATGCCTTCTCTCATGTGCTGGTAGTTTTGAGCATGTGACATAAGGTTTATGCTCCTCCAAAACCCGTCGGACCTCCTTAGGATAGAATCTACCCACCTGGAATCTTTACAGAGAATCTGTGGTCCAATTTGAAGAAGAAACTCTTATTATATATGCACAAGATCTGACCAAACATCACCTCCCCTTTTGCTTCCATCTTCTACCAAAGTCAACCTGTCACAAAGAGAACACGCCAAAACTAGGGCTTCTCGTCCACTTTTCTAGGCTTCCTGGTGACTGCAACTAGATTAGAGGTCTCTATGCTTAATGTGTTGCACGTTTTATGTGAGGAATGATGCCTCTCCTCACCCCTTTATATAACTTTCTCTAGGTTGACATCCAACCTATTAAGAAGGGCTCCTTGTACTAAGGCCAAATTAATCTTATGACATATTCACCCACATAATTATTCAAAAATTCATATCTCTATTTCTACATGTTATATTTTGATGATTTTCATTTCCTCTGGTTGCTCTCAGAGTGATCTATTATATCCATCTCTCACATTCCAAATTCGCATCATAATTTTGGCCCTAACATCGATGGGTACAAAACCCCAAGCTTGGGTTTCAATCTCACAAACTACTTTTGTGCGCGAACTCCTCCATAACACTCAATATTAGGGTTTGGAATACCTCTAAAGCTACAAATCTAAACACTCCCTCTTAGCGAGGGAGGTAGTTCCAACACTAGGAATTCTCCATCAACATCTTTGGAGATGAAATTAGCCCATCTAGCATCAATCACTACAACATACTCTATAGAATGAACCATGCAATATCAACAGTGTCTCTGCCTCATCACGTCTAAGCCTGAAGCTCCCAACCATCCATAGTGTTGATCCCTCTAAGGCTAGATTACCTTTGAATCTACACGATCTCCACTAGATCAGTCCTATAAGGAATAATTCCCCTGGATCAAATACCTTTGATGTAAATCCCTCCAATCAGAGATATGTAACATCATGATCTGATGAAGACTCTAGCCTACCAATATGTAGTCCATCACATGAAGTAATCTCAATCAAACCGATATCATCCATGCCAAAGAAAACCTCAAGTTGTCCCTATGATCCACGAAAAATCAACGAAAGTCCATGATCAACAACTTGTACTAAAACAAACTAATTTTCCCTAGGCTCACCATTAATCCACCAGAACTCCCAACCAATCTCGCTGTGAAGCCAGTCAAGATCACATGTCCATGTCTTCAGCTAAACCCTCGACTCCATGATTTAGACAGTCCCACAAATCCCTATGAGTTGCTTCGTTGTACACACTCTGATTCATTATCCCTCAAAGTAGCTCCGTCACACTTTGATACCATGTTGTTTTTCCACAATCTTGGTTTCTAGGATATAATCTTAAATAATGACGATACCAAAAAAAGAATCACAACAAAACTACTTTGCACAATGGAATATAAATAAAAATAAATCTACTAGTGCACAAATATAGACAACTTTTTACAACTTTCAACCTAACTTCATTGTATTAATCAAAATAAATAATATAACAATATAGGCTCCTATACTAGGGATAATTGCCCTCATACAAACACAAGTACAAGATACCAAATTGGGGCTTGATATCAGTCCATCGATAGCCAATCTACCCTCAACAAGATGCTATGACCATCTCGCTGATGTAGCATGCAATCACAATTCCTCTTGGTTGTACCCTGTCTTTTCCAGTACTCTGGTTCTCGATCTACAAGACTACCTATATCAACGATCCAATTCCATATGTCCATTGAACCTCGGCTATCCAATATTCTCACTAGTTGTGCCTCAGTCCATCAAGGGCACAACACATTGAGATTCTTGTTGAGTTGTTCACAACTCCGTTTGTGTACAACTCACAATTTCCCACTGCTTCTCCTCAGCTACTCAAGGACTTCATCCCAATATAGTCTTCCTGCACTACTCCAATGAAGACTAACATAGGGCACGAAGGGTTTCCACCTATCACTGCAGTATGTCCTTCTCCCATAATTAATACAGGCTACAACAACTTCTCCTTTGGCTGATCAGACCTATGAGCTCGAAAAAACGTCCTCTCCTAGTAGCCCTTAAGCCATCAAGGCACTGCACATAGGGCTCCATAATTAGACCCTCTCACATTTCCCTCCACCAGACCTTGAGGTGTCCAATCCTTGTTGTAGAATCTTCTCCTGGTTAGCGCATCCAACACCTATGAAGACCCTTCCTCCTGACTTCTTATATACTTCACCAGCTATTTAACCCTTCAACACACATCCTCTAGCAAATCACATCAACTCAAGAAGGTGACCAAAATGTCCTGAAACCTCCTACTTCTCCCCTTGACTTGTAACACACACAAATGTTGATGTGACTTCTCATAGAATGTCCACTAAACTATTGTTCAACCTAGACACTACATCCTCTAGTAAACAACATCAACAAAATGATACCAACATACTTTCTCATTGCTCCTTTTTTCCTTGGTGCTTATGCACATTTGTTGATGTTTTGTAGCTTTGGTTAGGGAAAACATTAGCCCTGTACTATTTTTCCTAACCTTTGCATTTTTTTCCTAAAAACAGGCTTAAACAACTCGCTTCCCTTTATTGTGCATGTTTCCTAGGTTAGGCTTTCTCCTAGACCCCTTGTCCTCTCTTAAAAAAAAATATCCACCCTTCTGTAATTGCACAAAAAATTATCGACCAGATTCAGGGATGAAACACACCTTTAATCTTTCACTCTCCTTCAAGATCATGCCATCTCTCCTATGTTGGTAGTTCTTAGAATGAGGCCTAGAGTTTAGGCTCCTCCTAAACCTCTCGACCCTCCTTAGGACAAAACCTACCCACCTGTACTATTTACAGATAATTTATGGACCAACCTAAAGAAGAAACACTTATTATCTATGTAGAAGATCTACCTAAACATCACCGCTCCTTCTGCTACCAGCTTCTACCAAACTCGGCCTACCTGTCACAAAAGAAACACACCAAATCTAGGTCTTCTCTTCCACTTCACTAGGCTTCTTGGTGACTATGGCTAGATCAAAGGTCTCTATCCTTCATGTGTTGCACTTTTGAAGTAATGAATGGAGCCTCTACTCACTCCCTTATATATATTTCTCTAGGGTGACGTCCAATATATCAAGAAGGGCTCCTTGTACTAAGTCAGGCTTGATCTTATGACATATTCACCCACACAATTATTCAAAAATTCATATCTCAATTTCTACATGTCGGATTTTGATGTTTTTCATTTCCTCCAGTTGCTCTCAGAGTGCTCTATTATCTCCATCACTCACATGCCAAATTATAATCATGGTTTTAGCCACACATCGATGGATATAAAGCCCTAAGCTTGGGTTTCAAGCCCACAAAAGACCTTTTTGTTCCAACTCCGCCATAACCCTCAAGCCTAGGGTTTGGAGTACCTTGCAAGCTACAAATCTCAACATTTGGGAGGAACACCAAAAAACCTTTTATATGATAATTCTTTGCAGGTAAAAACATACTTTTATAAAAAAAATGTAGTCACCAACCTGCAAGAGATAACAATCACCTCAACTTCACAAATTTGTAGGCACCAACCAACAGGAGACACCACTTAGCTTCAAAAATTTGTAGGTACCAACCTATGACATTCATGAATCCCCTTGGTTGCAAGTGTTTGTCGGATCAAACATACAATAGACGATAATCCCATCAATTATTTACCTTTTAGTCTATCCTACAATGGTTCACTTTTCTTCTCTAAACTTGCTCTATTTTATATCTCTATGCATTCAATTTTTAATATGTTACCTTGAACTAGATGCTTCCTTCAAACCACAATTCAAAACTACACCTTACCTCAATACCTAATTATCGATCAGGGAATTAGGGAATCATAATTAGTAGAGCTGATCCACTATATGTGCTAACAATAGATAAGTTTCGTTGTCTGCTATGTATAGTCTAGATAGTAAGTATTACAAACTAACATTGTGTTGGTGTCCGAGTGTGAATAAAATATTCAACCCTTTCCTACATTAATTCATCAATCCGGGTGCATACAACTTTCAAGGTAACACACAAGGTATATGCAGGGGCAAGGTTACAACCTTGCATCAACCAAGGGTTCGTGATTAAGAAATCAACACATCGCTGTAACAGGAATAAAACTTAAATCGCAAAACTTAAAAGGAATTCACAACAATCTATATAAAGATCTATAACAAGAATAAAGAAATAAACACAACAATTAAAACAACATACATAAAAGAAAATACGCAGCACCTGATCAGAAGTGTGTGTTCGCATTATGATGTATGTGTTGTACTTGATGGCAACCCACTTGCAGTAGTACAACTCACTTGTATATGGTAACTAGATGAATCTAGAAAAGAGATATCAGATGTGACAGAATGCATGATAGTAGTGTTTACAGATATGATGAAATGCAGGGTAGCTTCAAGGAATCAGTTGAGAATGCAATTCATTCAAATGGAAGATCACAATATAGCAGGTAAACAACAAAGTATTATAGATCAGTCTTCACGGAATGAAGAAAGAGGGTTATACGTAGGTTCACTTTGACAAAGTTGCGTATACATGCAGCTTAACAGAACAAAAGGTGCGTACAGTGTACACACGCACTTTCAGAAAAGGAAAAGCATGTATACCTTGGAAAACTAAGTTTTTGATCCGAATTATTTGGTCCATGGTATTTTGATCCATGGTATTGGTACAAGGTATCTGGTCTGAGGTATTGACCCTAGGTATTTGGTCCAAGGTATTAGTCCTAAGCAGTTTTGGTCCATGGTATTGAAGAAGGCCTAAAACTATAAAAGGAGGAGAAGATCATTAGGCCAAGGTGTGCAAGTATCGAATATCTGATGAAGTGTGAGATCTAATATGCAGGATATTGGCTTATGGTGTTATGCTTGATCTATACCAAGGTTGAACCTTAGCGTTTGATGAAGGATAAGATCGAATGATGTATCAGGATCTCAAGGCTTGAAGTGAATTATCTTTATGTTGTTTGATCTTGTATTTGAATAATTGGTGCATGTTGTAGTCTGTAAATATGATGATCTAGGTATGACTGAAGTCTGGAATAGTTGTAATGTTTAAATCATCATTTACAGATCTGTACGCAGGTTCGCTTTAGAAAAGGAGCATATACACGCTAGTTCCGCATATCATAGCAACGTATACATCATAAATTTGATTTGCAAATTTGTACGCTGCTTCTCTTTGAGGAAAGCACGTATGCACGCAGGTTCGACACATGGAAGTAGTGTATACCTTATAAAATATGTTTTAGTTGCTTCTTTTTGTTGTTGCAGTGTTCTGGGTTCTGGTTACATATATTCTGGTGACAGAATTCTAAATGATTAGATTGATGGAGTGATTGATTGATTCGGTTGTGGTTGGTTCAAAAGGAGATTGGTTGATGCAGATAAATTTGATGATTGAATGATGTTGTCCCTAGAAGAAAAGAGAAGGTTATAGCCTTCTGTAGGCCGGCACATACGTACTAGTAAACATATCAGCCAGTACAAGAGCTAGGGGGTTGTAGCTCCCTTCCAGTAGAAGTTGGAGAATGAGAGAAGGTTGTAGCCTTCTGCAGGTAGAAGCTTGCGTACTGGTATAAGACTGCACCAGTAAAAAAGTGTAAATAGAATTTTCTTATTATTAAAAGAAGACATAGATGATTGCAGCAGGTGGTTTTCACCCACATTGGGTTTCCACCTTATATCTTGGTGTTCATGTGTGTTGCTTATGTGTGATGCTTTATTATGTTTTTACTGCACTGTCTAATGAATTCCTGATATACTAGTTAAAGTTCATTGCATGATAATTTGGGTGAATCAAAAAGATCTTTGTGTATACACGCTAGTTCACTAAGTTGAAGTAGCGTATACAAATGAGTTCCGAAAATTAAATTGTTGATCTGATAATATTGATTCACCCCCCCCCCCCT
>APFE030223415.1:4980-101451 GCA_000404065.3 Pinus taeda | reverse complement strand
ATATATATATACTCCTTTATTAAAAGTCAAACCTGTGATGCTCTCGTGGTTGCTGCGTGGGGCTCGCCCAGCTTATAGAATACATATATATTTTTATATATATCTCCTGGTTGCTGCGTGGGGCTTGCCCAGCTTATAGAATACATATATATATTTATTATATATAATTATCGTCAGTATTTCTATATTTATTATGGTATATCTATCGTTGAAGTTGCGGGTCGTTTAACATTCAGAAGCGAACTTTTGGGCAACTTGGGACTTATCGAAGGTTTTGCTCGATGACTCCACACTAACTCATCAGCATCTCGAATGGTGACGCCAGGTGTGTAGTTGTTCCCGGTCGGACGGCACTATGGCGGTTTTTCCCGCCGTGACGGTAACCTGGCCCTCCAAGACGTATATATATATATATACTCCTTTATTAAAAGTCAAACCTGTGATGCTCTCGTGGTTGCTGCGTGGGGCTCGCCCAGCTTATAGAATACATATATATTTTTATATATATCTCCTGGTTGCTGCGTGGGGCTTGCCCAGCTTATAGAATACATATATATATTTATTATATATAATTATCGTCAGTATTTCTATATTTATTATTGTATATCTATCATTGAAGTTGCAGGTCGTTTAACATTCAGAAGCGAACATTGGGGCAACTTGGGACTTATCGGAGGTTTTGCTCGATGACTCCACTCTAATTCATCAGCATCTCGAACGATGACGCCAGGTGTGTAGTTGTTCCCGGTCCGACGGCACTGAGGGTTGTTCCCGCCGTTACGGTAACCTGGCCCTCCAAGACGGCAATACCAGGTGGAATTTTATGAGGTCCGATATCTACCTTTCCTTCTAATTCTTAAAACCTGCACCGAGTCAGCGCAATAGAATAAAATGCACACGAAAATTTCTATACACCCACAAACACCAGCAAACCCCCGCCTTTTAACCTGCGCACGAGGACTCGTTTCAAAAAATGCAGACACGATTCGATTTTTCGTGACACGTACATGACACGATGTGGCAAAGAAGGACACGACGTGTCATCCAAAAAGGACACGAATAAGTACCGAATCGTGTCGGATTCGACGGATTCGGGATTCGTGACCCCTTTAGAGCGAATCCGGTTAGATAGGTTTTAACCTGTACAAAAATTACTTGCAAACGAATTCTTCAAACAGAAAAAATAAACAATGGCCAGAATAGAAAACAAATATACATAGAGATTTTCCCCTGGATCCCAAAATTGGACTACCAAATTGATTCCCTTGATCGGATCCCTTGACACTATTATTTTGTTGATCTTGTAATATCACACATTCAACTGTTTCTTGGTCTCTTGAGGTGTTAAGTTTAAGTACGTTCTATGCTTAGAGCAATTTATTTCAATTTTCACAGTTAGCTCAATATCTTTTCCGGATTAGCAATCACATCAGCATAATAGTAAATTGCAGATATAACATAAACATAAATCACAGAAGACAAGCCAAGACAAGAGGACACAAAATGTGGCGCTAGCCAGGGACAAACCCCAATGTGGGGAAACCCTTGATCAATTCTTCTTATATGTTCTTCAAAAGTTCAGCAGATAGAGAGAGAGAGATAGTACATATACAACAAAAGTCAACATTTTGACTTATCTAAATAAGAGCATAGATCATCTCTACGTAAATGATACATGAGGTAGCTGAACTCAGTTGAAGACATGCTAATTCAACTGATTTTCCAAGGTGACTCCATCACATGCTGCACCTATCATTGTGCTACTACTCATCATCATGCTGGACCTCATCGTGCTGCACCATGTTGCACCCATCATCACCGTGTTGCATCTCATCATGCTTCACTAATCATGACTGTACCCATCATTATATTGTTGTACTATGCATTGTTGCTCCATGTACTTGTTGCACGCAAGTACCATTGTTGCACTATGGTTGATGCACCATGTACTTGTTGTCCCGTGTATCCGCCATAAAACATTGCTGCACCATGCACTTGTTGTCCCATGCCTCCACCATGGACCATTGTTGCTATGTACAACTACCAATTTGGCTCCCATAGACTGCCCAACAATCTGATCCAAACTGGCCCAAAGAATGGATCCAACACATATCTCAATTGTTGTTCCAAGATTGTTGTACACCATTGTTTGCACTGTTGTGCCTGCACTTCCGGTTAGGGCTTGTACCACTGCCCCTAACCCAACACACAGTCAGCAAAACTAGTCCTCAAGGGTTGCAACCTGCCTGGGAGAGGCTCCTCCCATGCCACATTGTGCTCTAAAGGGGTTGTCCACCTCAACGCAGCCCTAGAACTCCAACAGCTTGCTATGGCCTACGGCCTAGCTTGCTATAGCTTTTCGACCTCCTCCAAAACGTGCCCAAACAGTCACCCAAATACTAGTGTTTGCTCCTCTACTTGGCCTAGTAGCCTGCGCTGAACAACCTTAAACAACCTCAATACACTGTGGCCTGGGTTAGGAGGGACACTCTTCCTCCACGCTGAGGGTAAGGGCTAAAACCAGCCCTCAAAACAATCGACGTAATCCTTTGTTGTTGTGGTATGGCCTACAACCTACCACACAACACTCATGTTGCAATACGGCATCCCTCAAACACTTCTCCAACCTATCTGCAAGCCTCCAAACAAACTTATGAAGAGGCTCTTCAACTCGGCCTAGCTGTATATCACAGCCCCCTTCCAACACTTTTGGACGCCTATTTACCCTTAAAACAGTCCTGAAATCCACGTTGGAATTGCCTTTCTTTGCGGCCTAACTTAGAAGTTATCATCCTCAATGAGCTCCTTTATGATGTATTGTGTGTTGCACAATGGACTGCAGCTAGGGCATCCTTTAGGACTGCGACTACGACAGCGTGTTTTTGCCTCCTGTCTCGTTGTGTCTAGGGCTTCATCCTCCTAGATTTCTGTTAATTTAAGATATGTTCTATGCTAGAGCAATTTATTTAAATTTCCATAGTTAGCTATCACATCAGCATTAAGATAAATTGCAGATAGAACATAAATATAAAACGCAGAAGACAAGCCAAGCCAAGAGGACACAAGATATGGCGCGAGCCAGGGACAAACCCCACAATGTGTGGGGAAACCCTTTGATCAAATCTTCTTTTATCTTCAAAGTTCAGCAGAGAGAGAGAGAGAGTATTTACAATAGAAGTCAACACTTTGACTTATCTAGATCTAAGCATAGATCATCTCCTATAACGATGAGATCAGTTGAAGACATTCTGCTTCAACTGATACTCAAGGTGACTCCTTCACCTATCATCATTCTGCATCTCGTCCATTTGTTGTACCTTACAGTGTACTGCACCACGCTGCACTAATCATGATAGTCATCCTGCTTCACGCTGCCCATGCTTATGATCTATCATGCTGCCCATGATCTGATCTATCATGCTGCTCATTCATCATGTAGCTCCTTGCTAATGTGCATCATCATCATTATGCTGCTCATGCATCATCATGCTTCATGCTGCCCATGTTGCCCATGCATTATATCAAGCTTTATGCTGCTGCAACAATTTGCCTTTGTGGATATCAGCCTTAGCTGCTTGCTATGGCTTGCAGCCTAGCAAAGCAGCTAGGCTATAGATCCTATTCAGCGGACTTCATAAACTATCCTTCTTTCTGCGTTAACAGGCCTCATGTGTTAACATTTTACAAGTCTCTCAATAGAGTATAGTATGAACAGCGTGTGTTCTTCAAGGTGTGTATAGACCCTTTATCATGAAGTTGCTATGTTTCCACCTGCGTATGATAGTTTATATATTTCCACCTGTGTGTATATATATCCACAAGTAGCGTAGTAATGCCTCCAGCGTATCATGACTGTGTTTGATGTGTGTATATGCCTCCACGAGCTATGTTTATATAACTGCGTTGATGCACTGCGTACCACGCAGCTAGATCCATTATAGAGGGAGCCTGATATATATTACAGGATGAGAGTGTCTCAACATGACTGCACCTAAACATGGTGCAGTCAATACCCTTTTATGACTGCGGCTAGGTAAGAACAGCGTGTTACAGCGTATGACATTTCTTCAAGAACAACGTGTATATATCTTCTGCGTAAGGTATCATCCATTTATTTCATAAGGTCTCCCAGCTCTTCATACATTCATGGCCTGTGTATAGATGACTTCATGGCTGCTTCCAAGAACTACGTATAAGAGGTCATCATGAACAGCGTATATAATTGTCTTCCATGAACTGCGTATGTGATAGCATATAAGGAGTCTTTATGCCTTGCGTATAGCTGTGGTAGGGCTCCTTCCATCTGCGGCTTCACCATGAACAACATATAAGGTTATGACTGCATTGGATTTAGGGCATCATGAAACTAGATCAACGTATTCCTTTTTGTGACTCTCCTTCTCCAAAAACCCAAGACGTGGAGAGGAGATCACATCAAGAATGTGTTGTGTCTAATGTCTCCAAATCCTCTCTTATTTATACTAAAGGAGGATGATGAATAGACATGACGTTTGGGCTTCTAGAGCCTACATAAGAGCTGGTCGGCTTGATAATAATTACATAAACAAAATAAATTCATATCTCCATAAATACTTATCGGAATCGGATGATCTTTAGATCGATCCTACACCTCTCGACGAGAGGGATCCAATAAAAATATCAGCTGCCATAAATAAGCTGACCCACATGGAGTTTGGCCCTAGTTGCCAATTTAACAATTTCTGTTCCACTAAAACCCAAAGCGAGTGGAGAGAAATCAAGAGTGAAGTGTGTGCAAATGACTCTCAAGTAACCTTCTTTTATACTAAAACATTGAGCACATGTGGGGGTTATTTGGTTGGTGGCCGACCTTGACGAATTGTCCCATTAGACAAATAAATTCATATCTCCATGAATACTTATCGGAATCGGATGATCTTTAGATCAATCCTACACCTCTCGATGAGAGGGATCCAAGAAAAATATCAACTGCCATTTATAGGATGACCGACATGGAGTTTCGCCCTAGTTGCCAATTTTAACACTCCCTCTCAACTAGGGAGAACTCCATCCACTGATCCATCTGCCAAACAATACTATCTCTGCCATCAGTTCCCTGCACTGCTCTGCTCTGCTGAACCATGAAGAAGAATAATTGGTCGAGAATGTCTCATACCATTCTCTACTGACCCGAAGTCAGTCCCATATGAAGAGTGTGTGTCATACCACTCTTACTGATCCCAAATAAGTGCCAAGAGAGAGTGAGTTATATCACTCTTACTGACCCAAAGTCAGTTTCATTTGATCCCAGATCAATATCACAAGAGAGTGTCTCAAATCACTCATACTAATCCTAGATCAGTTCCAAGAGAAAGTGAGATATATCACTCTCACTGACCCGAAGTGAGTTCCAATTGATCCTAGACCAATGTAGGTCATCCTAGCATAGGGAGTACGGTAGATACATGTTGCATCCATCGGTACTACTATGGTCCCTAACCCCATTTCCCTGCTCATTGGCTAATGAGAGGTACTTCCCATGAGTCCCAGACTGCATGGGCAGGATGCCTCGACAGGAGAACCACTCATCCTGTCCATAAGTCGCCACGAGGTATCACAAGGGAAGGTTTAACCATTCACCCTGTACACAACATACCACTAGGGTAGGGTGAGTCACCCTATCATCACTCGTTGCTCCAAGAAGTACCCCAAGCCCCCTGAAGCTCCCAGAGCTCAAAGCATGCATCATACAGGACCCTCATAAGAGGGTCTCTCAACGACTCCAACTCGTTCTGGAAAGTCACAAATTTGACCTTTCTCTGGGGCTTCAACAAAATGTCTGCAACTTGCACATTAGTTCCAATGCGATGGAGCCTTCTTGGTCATCAATGTACCCTATCCCAGATAAAGTGGTACCTGATGTCAAAATGTTGGAGCAATCATAGAATACAAGATTCCTCAATAATCGAATCCCCCTTTGGTTGACACAAAAGATCACGGTGGTATCCATCATGTGTACAAACAACTCATTGAAGAGCTTCCACAACCAGGCAGCTTCACACGAGGTCATACTCGTAGCTATGTACTCAGTCTCAATGGTGCTCAAAGCAACCGTCTTCTACTTCCTACTCATCTAAGTTATCGAGCAGAACCCAAAGAGAACCAGCGCCCAAAAGTGCTTTTGCAATCCTCCACATTGCCTGCCTAATCAGCATCAGAATAATCATGCAGTGTCACATTTCCGACAGCGTATCTCAATCCATGAGAGATTGTGCCCTGAAGACATCTCAAATGATTCTTGGCATCAATCCAGTGAGGCTCAACCAAATATGAGCTCAACATGCTAACAACAAAACATATATCCAGACGGAAGTTCACTAAGAACATCAATGCTAGAATGAGTTTATGAAACTCAGAGGCATTTCCCAAATCAGGTCCAGCATCCCTACCACATAACTTCTGAAAGTTAAGCTCCATCGAGGTAGTCACGGGCTTGCAGTTCACCATTCAAAATCTGAAATCCAACTCCCTCTTACTTTTGCAAATGAGAGGGTCAGCAGCTGTCAGAAAGAAGTCGTCCTCAGAAGGTGCCAGTATGATAGGTCTATCATCCACAACCTTCAAGCAATGGTTTGGATCGGCTTCACTAATAGTGAATCTCAACTTCATCAGACAACTATCATTCCTCTCATATTAAGCCCGGGGTGTTTTGCTTCAAGCCATAGAGGGCTTTCTTCCACCTACATACATGAGATTCCCGATCATGAATCTCAAACTCCTCGAGTTGTTCCAAACCTGTGGACCTGCTACACGAGGGGAATGGTCCCCTTGTAAGATTTCCCTTCAGCACATCTCAGACATGCACCTTCATGCTCTTCATGAATTCAGGCATCCCTGACACCATCTGACTCACATCGGGTAGAGCCCCATAAGAAGCAGACCTCTAGTGCTATAGATGAGATGTGTCAACTGACATGGTCCCTAATGGACTTCCAGCAACTTGACACAAATTGCCAACTATGAACCTATGAGTAAAAGTATCTTTGAAAGTTCTATTTTCAAACATGTACCTTTCCATCGATGAATGCCACGCTGAAACCTTTGATTTCCATTGCCGAAATGGACACCAGGTTCTTCTTGTGTTCAAGTACATAAAAGGAGATTCTTGTAAATGAATCGAATTACCCTCATTCAATTGAGGGGTAGCATTCCCTACACCCTTTCCGGGATAGGTGGCATTGACTCCAAGTATAATCCCACGATTGTTTCCATCTCTACCAAATTAGAGAGAGTAGCCCTCTATCTGATGAAGTGCCTTGAAGCACTACGATCAATAAGCTAGATTCCCAAAGAGTCTGGAGGAGAGGGCCAATATAAGATAATGCTTCTTTATCTTATCATAAACAACAGTTGATTCTTCATAACTGGGGTTCCTTGCTTTCTTTGAAGAGTCGGCTATTTCCTTGATGACCTACATTACCTGTCATTCCTTCGATCATTGAAGATATCCTGGAATGATTGTTATCATCATCAAGTGATGTATCCCTTCCATTCGAACACTCCTTCGCATTATGGCCGAACTTATTACAAACAAGGCATCTGCCTTTCCTTCCACCCTTAGATCCGGACTTCCCATTGAAGTGATCTTTAAGTAAGCCATCAAAAGCTTCTGTTGTGCCATTCTAATAATATTCTCTGCTTCAACTTCACCCTTGGTGAATTTGAAGAGGGATGAGGAATCCATTGATCCTTTTGTCCTTTCCCAACTGTCTTTGATGATTGCTCTTTCACTCTTGCTTGGGCTTTGTCTTCACCTCAGCTCTGATACCATGTTAAGTTTAGGTATGTTCTAGGATTAGAGCAATTTATTTCAATTTTCACAGTTAGCTCAATATCTTTTCCAGATTAGCAATCACATCAGCATAATAGTAAATTGCAGATAGAACATAAACATAAATTGCAGAAAACAAGCCAAGACAAGAGGACACAAGATGTGGCGCTAGCCAAGGACAAACCCCAATGTGGGGAAACCCTTGATCAATTCTTCTTATTTGTTCTTCAATAGTTCAACAAAGAGAGAGAGAGAGAGATAGTACATATACAACAAAAGTCAACATTTTGACTTATCTAAATAAGAGCATAGATCATCTCTAAGTAGATGATACATTAGATAGTTGAACTCAATTGAAGACATACTACTTCAACTGATTCTCCCCGGTGCTTCACCACCATGTTGCACCTATAATTGTGTTGCTCCTCATCATCACGCTGCACCTCACCATTCTGCACCAATCATCATTGTGTTGCATCTCATCATGCTTCATTAATCATGATTGTACCCATCATTGTACTATTGTACTACGCTGAGCTATGCTATGCATTGTTGCTCCATGTACACATTGCACCAAGTACCATTGTTGTCCCAAGTACCATTGCTGCATTATGACTGTTGCACCAAGTACCATTGTTGTCCCAAGTACCATTGCTGCATTATGACTGTTGCACCATGTACTTGCTACCCCCTGTATCCACCATGAATCGTTGTTGCACCATGTACTTGTTGTCCCATGTCTCCACCATGAACCATTGTTGCTATGTACAACAACTAATTTGGCTCCCATAGACTGCCCAACAATCTGATCCAATGGACCCAAAGAATGGATCCAACACATTTCACAATTGTTGCTCCAAGACTGTTGTACACCACTATTTGCACTATTGTGCCTACACTTCTGGTAAGGGCTTGTACCACTGCCCTTAACCCAACACACAGACGGCAAGACTAGCCCTCAAGGGTTGCGGCCTACCTTGGAGAGGTTCCTCCCATGCCACGTTGTCCTCTAAAGGGGTTTTCCACCTCAACGCAACCCTAGAACTCCAACAGCTTGCTATGGCTTGCGGCCTAGCTTGCTGTAGATTTTCGACCTCCTCCAAAAGGTGCCCAAACAGTCACCCAAATACTAGCGTTTGCTCCTCCTCTACTTCGCCTATCAGCGCACCCTGAATAACCCTTAAACAACCTCAATAAAATGTGGTATGGGCTAGGAGGGGCACTCTTCCTCCACACTGAGGGTAAGGGCTAAAACCAGCCCTCAAAACAACCCACGCTATCCTTTGTTGTTGTGGTATGGCCTACGGCCTACCACACAACACTCCTATTGCAATACGGCATCCCTCAAACACTACTCCAGCCTATCTGCAAGCCTCCAAACAAACTTATGAAGAGGCTCTTCAACTCGTCCTAGCCCAACGTATATCACAGCTCCCTCCCAACATTTTCGGACACCTGTTTACCCTTAAGACAGTCCTGAAATCCACACTGGAATTGCCTTTCTCTGCTACGGCCTAACTCAGAAGTTATCATCCTCAACGAACTCCTTTATGATGTATTGTGTGTTGCACGATGGACTGCGGCCAGAGCATCCTTTAGGACTCCGACTAGGGCAGCTTGTTTCTGCCTCCTTTCCTCCTGCGTCTAGGGCTTCATCCTCCTAGAATTCTCTTCCACTAAAAACCAAAGCGAGTGGTCGACCTTGACGAATTGTCCCATTACACAAATAAATTCATATCTCCATGAATACTTATTGGAATCGAATGATATTTAGATCAATCCTACACCTCTCGATGAGAGGGATCCAAGAAAAATATTAGCTGCCATAAATAAAATGACCCACATGGAGTTTGTCCCTAGTTTCCAATTTTAACATGAAGGCACAGGAACACAAAAAGTTAAGGAATGAATTAAAGTTAAATTTCATGATAAATCTAGAGTTTTTTGGACATAGAAAGGACCATTGGCAGCGTGAGTGGACCCAAAAAAATCAAAAACAATGTTGATACACTGCAGAATTGGCCCAAAATGGACCTGAAATATCATCATCCATACCATACAATATTTCCAAATCATGAATCATCATACAGTACCACTAATGTCATTTCAGGGTTGTTTCAGGGAAGTTTCCTAGTCCAAGCTAACCCTTTCACTGATTCCAAGCCCAAGTCCTAGTTTTAAAATATTCGTTACACAGCCGCAGGGTTACCTTGATTGGTAAGATGCTCCAATAAAAAGTTCACAAGAGGTCTTAAGATCCATTATGTAAGGTCCCTTAGGGTTTCCAGTCAACTCTGCAGCTAGTGGTTGGACTGCCATCCATCCATAAATTCCAGGGAAAATGGGAGAGGTTTCCTATGAGCTTATATCTTCAGAAAAAAATAAATAAATAAATAAATAAAATAAAAATTAAAAATAAAATAAAATAATAAAAATAAAAAAATAAAATAAAAAAAAAATAAAGAAACAAGAGAGAACAACAAAAAAAAAAGAAGAAGAAGAAGAAAAGTAGTTCCCTAATGTACTTCTTCCTATCCCACTATATTGAGGCATTGCATCACCATATGATCAAATAAACAAGAAATTATTCTCTCTAGATATTGCATCATTGAATAATCAAGTAATCAAGCATTGAGAAGATGACTTTCAGCATATACGAGTAGAAATGATTCCATAAAATTTAAGAAGTCTAATCAAGAGAGCTAGCAAAGTTACCAAACATGCCAGCTTGAACCAAAACCACTAGTTCGATCCAGCCAGACCACTAAAACAAGTTGGTTTAGCTCAGGCTGCATTTGACCAATGGCCTAGGGTCATGAAAAACCCACTCAGTTTTTATAAACCTGCCAATGCCTGGAAAGCCCACTGAATCGCACAAACCCCACCATCTTTGGAAAGTTATTGTTAAGGTTTTTGGGGCATTTCAAGCTCATTCCTACTCATTTCTCCTTGGCATTTCTGAGAAAGGTTTTGATCCTTTACACAAAAGCTAGGGTTTTGGAACAGCATCTAGGTGTGGATTTCTCAGCAAGGCAGCAAGGCCAAAGAGCCCATGTATACAAAGGAAAAATTTATGTGGACTGAAAACACTGATGAAGAAAGGATAATGGGTAGGGGGGCCTTCTGTTGGCACTCAATTCTCAAGGATAGGACCTGGGCTGTTAGTTCTCATTCCAGCCCCTAATGGCATTGAGTAGTAGCACCCAAGACAGGACCGACAACAGATCTAGCAATTCAGAGTTGTGTGAGATTTGGCAGCACAGGATGGGGCGTATGTATCATGGGGCCTTGAGTACATTGCGAGAGATCACCACTGGTGTGCTAGATTTCAGTTCTGATCACCTTGATGTATGCAGAGGACGTGCTATTGGGAAGTTTGCCAGATCCCCTTTTCCCAGCAGAGCGTACCTTGGGGAATGTGAAACCTTGAAAGCTTATTGGATTTATATTCCTGTGCAGAGGAAAGTGGTTGTCAGGGGAGATATGAATTTCGAGGAGGAGAGAGCTTTCAGGGGATCATGGGAGTTAGAGTATCCGGAGTCACCTGGCCCTCCAGAGTAGTTGAGTCAGTCACAGGGATCCAGTGGTCAAGGATCAGGAGGTACATAGATTACAGTGTCAAGTCCATCAATGAGCAGTGGCTCTCAGAGTCAGGTGGGTGGTTCTTCAGGCAGCATGCAGGGCAATTCATAGAATAGTTCACAGGGTAGTCCACTAATGGACAGTTCGTACGGTACTTCAGCATCTACAGGCACAGGTTCAGGCATGAGGTCAGTTGACAGGCCTTCAAGAGTTCAAGCTTCTGATGATGATGAGGATTCTTTCACTCTGGTGAGAGAAGTATGCTCAGGGAAGAGGAAGCCCAAGTGGCTTCAAGATATCTTGCACGAGGCCACATCAGTTGCTGGGCCAAAGAGACAAGTTAGAGAGAGTAAACCACCTGAGCAGTTCTGTAGTTACATGGCATTTGTAACAAGCATTGTTGACTCCAAGCCTTCTAGTTATGAGGAGGCAGCCAACCAGCAGGTCTGGAGAGAGGCCATGATGGAGGAGTATTCTTCTATTATGAAGAACGATGTTTGGGAGGTAGTGTTGAGGCCTGAAGGTAAATCGGTTGTTACTTCCAGCTGGTTCTACAAGATAAAGCATGCTGCAGATGGTAGCATCGGGAAGTTCAAGGCTCAATATGTGGCGAGAGGGTTCTCACAGGTAGAGGGAGTTGATTATGAGGAGACCTTCGCTCCCGTAGCGCAGTATACATATATTCCCTCCATTATATCGATTGCAGCAGAGATGGGTTGGAATATCCACCAGATGGATGTGAAGACTGCATTTCTCAATGGCTTCATTCAGGAGGAAGTTTATATTGAGCAGCCGCAGGGCTTTGAGGTGCATGGGAAGGAGTCCCATGTATGGAGATTGAAAAAAGCACTCTATGGCCTGAAGCAAGCTCCTAGAGCTTGGTACTCGAGGATTGATACATACTTGCAGCAGTTGGGTTTCACAAAGAGTGAGGCTGATCTGAACCTATACTTCATTGTGGTGGGTGAGGAGCCTCTCATTCTAGTGTTGTATGTTGATGACTTGATCATCACTGGTGCAGAAAGACTCATTAAGCGCTGCAAGAGAGATCTTGCTTCAGAGTATGAGATGAAGGATATCGGCTTGATGCATTATTTTCTGGAATTAGAGGTGTGGCAAGAGGAGGGGCATTTCTTCCTGGGACAAGGGAAGTACATTGTGGATATTCTTAGCAGATTTCACATGGAGGACTGCAAACCCATGTCTACACCTATGATCACTGACTGGAAGAAGCTTCACGCTTCTGATTCCTAGTTGGTGGATCCTACTCTATACAGAAAGTTGATTGGTTGTTTGATGTATTTGGTCAACACTCGACTAGATATATGTTTTGCAGCTAACACTATGAGTCAGTTAATGTGTGAGCCCAGGAGAGTGCACTGGGTAGCTGCAAAACACATTCTTCGTTACTTGCAGGGGGCAATGGATTTTGGTCTGGATTATAGACAGGGTGATGGAGTGAGACTGGGAGGGTACACGGATTCAGATTGGGCAAGTTGTGCTTCAGATAGGAAAAGTACTTTCGTGCGTTGTTTTGGGTTGGGTTCGGCAGTTGTGTCATGGATCAGCAGGAAACAACAGTCAGTTGCATTGAGTTCAGCTGAAGCAGAGCATATGGCTGCTAGTTTGGCTAGTTGTGAGGCCATACGGCTTCGCAAGATGTTGTTTGGTCTATTTGGTCAGGCATTGAGACCTTCAGTAATTTACTGTGATAATCAGAGTTGCATAAAACTCGCAAAGAATCTAGTTCTTCATAACAAGTCAAAGCATATTGAGATCAAGTATCACTTCATTAGAGACTATGTCCAAAAGGGAGCCGTCAAACTTGAGTACATTTTCACAAACGAGCAGGTAGCAGACATTTACACCAAAGCCTTACCATGTGGCAAGCATGTATACTTGAAAGACAAAATGGGAGTGGTGAGGAACACTTTCCTCGGTAAGAGGGAGTGTTAAAATTTTAGTACCAGAGGACAAGTGGTTCCCTAAGGCTTTGATCTTTGGCCTAGGGAAAAGTGTCCAAATTTATTTTTTACTTTTCTCCTAAAGTGACTTTATAAGTGGTAAAGTCAATTTAATTTAAAAGTGACTTTATAAGTGGTAAAGTTACATTCTAATTTAAAAGTGACTTTATACGTGGTAAAGTTACATTCTAATTTAAAGGTGACTTTATTAAAGTGAATGAAGAATTAGAAAGTGCAAAAGCGACTATGGAAATAAAAGGATAAGTGGGTCTTTATTTAAGTGGGCTAGTTAAAAAATAGAAAGTGAGAATTAAATGCGCATTTATTTTCATCCCTAGATCTAAATGAATCTCAACCATTAGATTTTAGGGTAACCCAAAAGGACATTTAGAGAATAAAAGGAGAAGAGAAGAGGAAAAGATCATTCTTCTTTCATGAGCATTTGAGAGAAAGAGGAGAGAGCAAAGAGAATTTTATTGTGTATTTTAGTTTCTCTATAAAAGCATTTTCAGAAATAAAGAAGAGCTCTCAAACTGGTTTTCCCCAAGAGTTGTAGGGGGTTTTTCTAGGGTCACATTGACCAAAAATCAGTGTTATTTTCTGTGTGTGGCTGTCATAATTTTGCTGTGTTTTATTTCTGCAATTTCAGCAGTTGTGAAATTTATAAATTTGTGTTTTCAAAAAAATATTATCATTAACAGATTTTAGAATTTTTATCATGCTTGGATTTAAAACTAAATGCATGGAGTGATAAGGAAACTGATAACTGAAGTGGGGGTTGAAATTTCTTCAATCATGAGAAATAAAACATTGAAAATCTATATTTTGTATTTTTCAATGCATTTGTGTCATTGTCAGGTTGCCTCCTAAGTTTTAGCGGAATTCAGAGTCCAACACATCTTGTACAGAGTAGAGCAGGTGAATTTGGAATTTTACAAGATTTTCACAATATGAATAAGTAAATCTACAACAGATTTATGCACAATCTGGAACCAGTGACCTGTAAAATAAATGCACTAAATTATTGGTACTGCTTAGAGAAAGGCCTGTGCCCACAATCTGTTAAAAACGTAAAGATAGATTAAGTAGTCATTTGTAGACTTGTAGTATAATTATTGCCACACACCCCTTTCTATAGAATAGAGAAGGGCTGATGGTTAACCTTCCGCACAGTTATTCTGTTCATTCCAATATCTTGACACAACTAAAATTTGACAAAGAAATCCACATGATGGATCAGGAAGAATTAAATGAATGCAATTCACATAACAGAAGCCTAGACTCAAAAACAAAGAAAATTGTCTAATGCTAACCGCACAGTTAAAGATATTATTTGGAATATTCAAAACATGAAATCAATAATCCACATTTCCAATGGTCGCTGTTTTGTAAATTTTATGTGTATATTCAAACAAGTATATTTCAACACTACCTGCTTTTGACGACGACGACGTTCAGCTTTCCGTTTCTCAATCTCATCAGTAAATGGAACAAATGCACTAGGAGGTAAAAGGTCACTTAGATCAATCTCACACAACTGCGTGGATCAAAGGGAGTACACAACAAGACAGAATTCAGTTAGGGTGAGTGCAATGACAGCTTTGAGGTACAATGAATGAACAGGATACTATACATTACTGACATTCCATGCATAACAAAAATATATACACACGTAGTGTATTACCTGAAATGTTGTAGTCAAAGGGAAATGGCTCAAATATCGATAGCGCTTTCTAATGGCTTCTGTCTGTGCAAGTGAATCTAGTTGTAAAATTTTGCCACCAATTCTGCGCAAATGAAAAACAATCATAAGCCAGCTGCAACATAAAATAAACCATATTAAACATTTTAAGCAATGCAAAATAAATATCACTGACAAATCCTCAAATCATCTAACAAGAAACCACACATCATTGTTGAACAAATTTTCCTCATCCATGAATGCAAGTACCTAAGACAACCCTTCCATTTTATAATTGCAACTTAGCTGCAAAGCTTGGGGCAAAGGTATACATACAGTTCGTTATAGGATTTAGGATGCAGATTGTGTGATTAGGGAAAACAGTGGTTGCACAAAATAGAATGCATGGCATTAGCCTGATTTAGAAATCTGACTCCTCTGTAAAACTTAGGGATCATCATTTGTGCGTGATTTATAAATTCCATGGCTGTTAAAATGTGGAACATTGTGTTTCTTTGTCATAATAATTAAATAAGTAATGAGGTAGAGTCACAGGTGTGAATGTTCATGAGGGCATTGCACAAGTACATGAATTATATGGGAATTACCAAGACTTGAGGGCCAAAGTGGCACATATGAGTGTCATCTGGGTAAGATAATGTAAGAGGGTGTAAGAGTATTTATGGTTGCAGTAATAATTCAGTTATAGATAATTTTAAGTGAAATTAAGTTATATGATGAATTCATGTATAATTATATCTCTATCTGAATTAAAGAGTACGTCCTTTTTGTGTGTGACTTGTTTGGCAGCATTGCATGGAAGGATTCCAGGGCCTCCCACAACTGAGCACTCCCAGGACTGCAGACATGTGTGTGTATGTGAGTGGGGGGGGCAACTGGTAAAGAGATAAACATGTTGTTTCCATTGATATAATGCACTTCAGAAGTTCAGACATCTACTGCTGAGGATTGTGGCATAAGAACTTTGCTCATTTGAAGTTAAACATGGAGCTTGATATTGCTTAGAAAAAAGAGTGGTTAGGACTTCCAATCATACAAGAGAATGCAGATCCATGCAAGGTTGCATGTTTGGAAAAACATGAGAGGGAATCATTTCCTTGTGAAGAAGTTTGGAGAGCTAAGAAGTCAGTAAATAGATTCACATTGATATCTGTAGTCCCAGGTCAATTGGTTCATTTGCTGGAGCCAAATATTTCCTCACTTTTATAGATGACTGCAGAAAAATAATTTGGGTATAGTTTCAAACTAAAACAGAAGCATTTCAAAATTTTCTGCATTTCAAAGCTATCACGGAGAAGCAAAATGATGGAAACAAAAAAATGGAGGTAAATATAACTCAAATGGATTCATGAATTTATTAAAAATGTATTAGATTAGGAGAGCATTCACTAAGTGTATACTCCACAGCATAATGGAGTTTCAGAACACAATAACCAGACTATTGTAGAAGAGGAACGAAATATGTTAACAGCAATAATGTAGGACATAAATTGTAGACAAAAGTTGTACATAATAACATATAGCAGAGTACAGAAACACCCCTCATAGTGCAGCAGCTTAGCAAAGGGGCAGCTGTAAGCACTATTTCCCAAAATACACATTCATAAACAGTATTGTGGAAGAAGTAATATACATCGACTAGCCACGAGGATTTGCATAAAAAGGAACAGAACTTGTATGCATATTAAAGGCGACGCTGCATGCACTAGAACCTGCACCCAGATTGATAGACAGTTTTAAAAGAAAGGTTTGTAAAGATGTAATCAAGATGATGGAGTCAGAATCCAGATATCTTTGTTGTAGCAATTTAAACTTTTTATATGGATGATCTGATTATGTCTACGATCAACCCAAATTATAAAATGAACTCAAGGCTGAACTGAGTAAAGAATTTGAAATGAAAGACTTGGGGGACCTGTTACCCACCAAAAGTGGGTGACCCCTAGGAGCAACTTTACTCCTATTCATCTCTTCTAGCCAGCAGCCGGAAGCACCAGAGAGCCATTGATAGCCAATGTAATGTGCCATCCATATCTCTGCCACCTGCATCAGTTATATGTTTCCTCGCCCATCTGACAAAAGCACAAGTTGGAAGGTGGGCTTCCGATCACAAGGTACTTTATTCATTTTGCAATCGAGTGGTTATGCTTGTTTGTATTTGGGCATCTTGACATGGATTATGGGGTAGCTTGGAAGAAAGAAAGGTCTTGGCCGTGATCTTGTTCCCTCACCTCAAATGGGGGTTAATTTTCAATTCTAATCTAGTGGGACCACCCCCTAATGGCCCAATGGGCATAGGATGGGCACTATTTGAGAAGCCATGAATGAGACAGCATAGCCCCATCTCTCCCTATACTATAGTTACCACTTCAATCTTTAGATTATGAGCCCCTATACCACCTACCTTCTTCGAGTTCAACTGAACATTGGTTCATTAGGGATTGGCACCCACACATCTTCATAACAGGGTAGGGCCTGGAATTGCACCTTGGGAGGTTGATGCGGCTAAAAGAAAAATAAAGAGCATATAATGGCCACAAGTAAAAAAAAAAAGAAAAATCAAAGTGCAAAAAATGGCCAGGACTTACAAATTAGCGCGTGAGAAAAACCCATGCATGAGTTCTACCTCCATCATATGGCAATCACCCAGTTCCTAGGCCAATGTTGCCTTATCTCATATCAGTCAAGGAACCCTTGCATGTCACAACCCCTGATGGGCAATGAATTGCCCCATCCTAACCATCATATGGCAATCACCCAGTTCCTAGGCCAATGTTGCCTTATCTCATATAAGTCAAGGAACCCTTGCATGTCACAACCCCTGATGGGCAATGAATTGCCCCATACTAAAGGGGGTAATAATTGTTATACATCATACAAAGCAATCTTTCATTCCTCGAGCTACAAGCAGCAATACAAGGAAAAATCAATAAAAATCAAGAAAACCCGCTTTCTTTGTTGTGGTATTTTATTGATTATTCTTGAGCAATTGGATCTATTACAAAGCAATCTGTCTCTAAGAAAGTGTTTTGCTTCTTCTCACTAATCTCAATTGATACAATTGATCTCAGCCCTCTAGCACGCAATTTTTCCCCTACTAAAGCCTTGACTCGCCCTACCTCTTGCCTGATCCCAACTCCTACTTCCTTGCGCACTAGAGACCCTATTTCATTGCGCACTTCTCCTATTTCCTAAGCGCACAACGGAGCTCCTATTTCCTAGCGCACAAGTCCCTATTTCTTAGCGCAATTGTGGCTCCTATTCTTTAACGCAAATCAGCTCCCAAACTCGTGCGCACTTGCTCCTCAAATCTACACACACACACAATCTCCTAAATCCTTGCGCATTATTGACGCTCAATTTTGCACTCTCCGTAATCAAAGATGATCTCAAAAACTTGTGTCAATTATGTGTCTTCATCCTTCTCTTTATAAACCCAATTCAAGCATGCAAGGAAGGCCCAATTCAATTTCAGAAGTCCAGTTCTGATAGCAAAGTTAACAGAGAATGATATTCTTTCTCTCTCGAATCAACACTTGAGTCTAAACTCGTTCTTCCATCAATCAAGACTGAAGACTAACTCACTTTAATTGAACTTGTAACTGCCACCTCATTCTGTAGTCAAACTAATGAAGACTCCACTTAACTAAAGCTCCAACTCTACGTGTGCTATCTTGATGATCATTCCAATAAACTGGAAATAAACTCATCCTAACTGAAGTATAACTCATGAGCTCGCGCTCATGCTAGAGAAAGACAAACTGAGGTCTTCACTGGCTAAGGCACAAGCCAAAAGACCTTTACTCGCTACATTTTCAACATTCATAGCCATAGGCACCTTCAACACCCACAATGTCCCTGCATTTGCTTTATTATTCATGGGATCATGCACCTAAACTAGCATGCCCCCAGTCGGCTTAGCAAAGATCACGTGGTTTGGCAATTGATCAAGGGCCATAAACATCAAGAGGATAGCATTTGTGTTAATTTTAGGCAACAATGGTATGTTCTATGCTTTAGAGCAATTTTACTTCAATTTCTTTATTAGCCCGGTGTCAATATTCAGATTAGAAATCACATCAACATGATAGTGAAATGTAGATAGAACATAAACATAAACAGTAGAAGACAAGCCAACACAAGAGGACACAAGATGTGGCACTAGCCGGGGACAAACCCCAATGAGGGGAAACCCTTGATCAAATATTCTTTTAGTCTTCAATAGTTCAGCCAAGGGAGATAGTTCTATTTACAAATCTGATACTTTATAACAGCAGCAAAAGATCCCTAACCAGAAAAATCAACGCTGGTCAACAGGGCAGATTTGACCCTCAGCAAATCGGTCAACTTCAGTCAACTTCAGCCTCCAAATAGCAAGATAAAACAGCCCTCAAAACAATCAAATTCAGCCCAGTCAATGTCTGGTCAAACAGCACACGTGCGGTCAACCCTAGTTGCAGTCAACGCTGATCAAACTGTCCAGAAATTTGGTCTCCTGAAATTTCGGACATGTGTAGAGAGAGAGAGAGAGAGAGAGAAGTGTGAAGATGAGTGTGTCCAAATGAGGCTAAGTCACCTTCTATTTATATGCAACGTTGAGGATGAATAGACGTGACTGTTGGGATTCTGAACCTACATAACTTTGTTGGCCGACCTTGACAATCTGACCATAATCAAAATAGATTCATGACTCCATTTGTACATGTCAAAATTGGATGATCTTTAGATCAATCCTACACCTCTCAGAGAGAGGAATCCAAGAAAACAATCAGTGGTCATAAATAAGATGACCCATGTGGAGTTTGGCCCTAGTTGCCAATTTTAGCAATTTGCCACTAAATATATCATTTTGGTGGGGCATCCACTTGAATTTCATCCATTAAATTTCCTTGCCCTAGTTGCTTTCCCAAGGAAGAAACATTACAATACCTATTATAGTGATCTCTTTCCAACTAGAAATCCTCCCATCAATGAAAGTCCATAAAGAGTAGGGGTGTTTGGCCGTGGTGATAGTGTGTCAGTACCTCATTGTTGCTTTTTGGTCTAGTTTATACCTTGTAGGGTTTTCCTCTCCAAGGCCTACTAGATTTTGTGGCAACAGGACCTACATTACTTTCTTGATATTAATATTGATAATCCAATTTTAAGGTCATGGCCAAGCCAAACACAAAATTGGTGGATGAGACCCCCTTGCTTGTGGGACAATGGACCCACCTCACGCAACAATTTTACTGCTAAATTCTATGAAGGCATACATACTCTACCTGCCTCTCTAGATATGAACATGTGACCTCTTACGAGGAAACACATGCTCTTAACTATTAGGCACACTCAAGCTATAACCTACACGGAAAATGAGGAATTCATCTATCGTATGGTCTACACAACACTAAATACTAACATATACAACCTACATAGTAAAACCTTTGTACAGCGTTGTTGCACAAAATTTCTCACTTAGCTGGCAGCTTTATCCCTAGCAAAAACCCACCATAATAACAACAGAACAGTAACATACAACTCAATGGTAACATAGAAGCTCAACCTAGACCTGAACCTAGGGTACACCACTAAATAGCAGTAACATGATAATACCTCAACAAGCCTTAGAAATTTTTATAGTGGTCATCTTCCTCAAGAAAAAAATATTGAAGATTGTCCTCTCAATGTTTAACATTTAAATATGTACTATCAATATTTTTCCCAAACTCTATGCTTCCAAGGTATAACTTGTTTTCACATAGAAGAAATTTAGTACAAGGATGTCTTTACCAACCTGAATAGTTATTAGGAAGTCTTTCTCTATGACATGATTAGGTTGTCTGCATCACTCCATGAGATCATTGGAACATTTATATCAATGGCCAGATCAATGAGGGAAATCATTATGACATGCATGATGATATTATATGAGATGAAGACATGCATAACAACACAGTATAGCATTAAGATGCCCATAACAATATAGCATGCCATAAGAATCCCTGTAACAATACGAGATGTGATTAAGATGGTCATAATAATTTAGGATGTCATTAGGACACCTGTATCAAAATTCGACATCATTAGGATGCCTATACCAATATGGAATGCATCAAGGCAACTATTCAATTATTGAGTGCCACTAGAATATTTTTTTCTGAATAAGTCTACTTCTATTATTGATACAAAAATTTTACAACGAGGCGGCAGCCTCAAGAGGTCTAGCCTGGAAAATGGCTTTCTCGCATGACAAATTTGGAAAATAATCCAAAGCAAGCATCAGACCGCCTAGATCTAGAACTATTACCAGAGCCTTTAAACCGGAACCGCTTTGACAAAATGAAGACTGTATGGAATCCCAAAACTGCATAACAGGGGTGATACTATTGACTCTAACTGCTGACATAGACAGAGACCGACTGAACTAAGACGGAAAACAACAGAGCATTTGCTTTCAACAGACACGATAATTTCAAAAAGGACCACAACCTGTTTAGGCATCATGAGCATTGGAGGGCGATTCTTCCACAATTGGACAGCCAAAACTTGAGAGGTCGTCCTCATCAAAGGAAAGCCCTTTTCTTTTGGTGGAGTCCCATCGCCTGGAGGATTTGAACGCATCGCAGTAGGCTGGACCTGGAATGTTGAATTCTTTGGGATTTCACACTGCTGGCACTGATTCTGAGAGGTGCTTGGAAAGTCTTCAACCCCCGGCTTCGGTGGAGCGTGAGGAGAAGCCGAAACCATGCCTGTTGCGCCCTCACTTAACTGAATTGTGACAGTGGCTATGAAAGAATGATTGCTTAGCGTGCAGGGAATTTGAAAGTGGGCTGAGTGCTCATGTGTGATGGGAGCTCGAAGTTGCCACCCGTTTTCCCCTGCCTCGACCTCGCCCACGTCTGGGAGCAGGATGACTCTCAAAGGAAGAGCCAGTGAATGTATCAGCTGAAGAGAACGAGGCATGGCGCACAGGACAACCACGAACTCCCCCCCTGCAGCATCCCATTCTTTGTCGCAGGATAGTCATGACGCCCTGAGAGTAAAGCACAGGAACAACAATGCTAAGGTGAACAGGGGAGATGGGAAGAGGGTGATTTAACAAGATGGACTGAGAGTTAAGAGAGTGGGAAGGCATACAGCTGAGGAGAATGTTGTAGGGGCAGTAGCAAACCAAGAAAACCATAAACATAGTTGCTCCACTGGCCTGAATACCATGGAAGCCGGAAACCTTCACCAGACAGAGCATAGCACCTGCGAGGAGGCCTAAATTGCGAGAGAATGGAACGCAGCTGAAATGGATCTGCGCCATCTGATTTGAGCAGGGGAGCCTGTGTAAAACGTCGGGCCTCATTAACTATGCTTTGAATGAGCTCTCTGGAATATTGAATGCCAGCAGCAGATGAAGCCAGATGGCGCAGAAAGTACTCCACGCACCGACTGCTTCCGCCGCCATCGTCCTGTTAGCTGTCCCGATCACCCGCATCCGAGAAGTGCCACTAGAATATTAATATCAATATGAAATATCATTAGGATGCCTAGGCCCCATGCCACTTTCTAAAGCCATTGCAACAAAATGAATTTGATATCATTAGAATGTCCACACCACTTCCTAATGCCATTAGAGCATCAACACCAATAACTATTACACAATGTGGCATTATTACAACAATATACAAATATTTAGGATGTGCATGTCGATATGGTATGATATGACAACATGCCAACCAATACGATACTTCATTAAGATGCCCATGATAATATAGGATGCCACTAATATCCACATAACAATATGGGATGTGCTTGAAATAGTCATATTGATCTAGGATGTCATTAGGACACTTATCAAATCTGGACATCCTTAAGATTCTTGTACCATTATGAAACACCCACCATTAGGACACCCATACCACTATCATGTGACATGTACCACTAGGATGTTGGTGCCAATACAAGACATCATTAGGATGCTCAAGCTCCATAACACTTTCTAAAGCCATTGCAGCAAATGCATTTACTATCATTAGGATGTCCACACCACTTTGTGATGCCAATAGGGCATCAATACGAACAACCATACGATGATGTGACATCACACTATACAAGGATTTGCACCACATTCTAACACTAGCATGACATTTAGACAAGAGGAGATCAACCTTAGGATGCTCAAGCTCCATAACACTTTCTGAAGCCATTGCAGCAAATGCCTTTACTATCATTAGGATGTCCACACCACTTTGTGATGTCAATAGGGCATCAATACCAGCAACCATACGATGATGTGACATCACACTATACAGGGACTTGCACCACATTCTAACACTAGCATGACATTTAGACAAGAGGAGATCAACCTTCTATAAGTAGTACCAACATTGACAATGATGGCATACATGATTGTGTGTGTGTAACAGCAAACCCACCTTCTTTACTGTGATGTATTTTACTCTTATTGAGATTAAATTGAAAAAGAAAGCATTCTCAAGTAATCCTAACCAATGTTGCACAAAGCGGGGACGTTTTTTGGAAGCGGGGACGCGGAAGCGTCATTTTCCAAAAACCTAGGAAGCGAAGCGTCTGCTATATATATATTTGCATTTATACTCAAAACAAACATCCCAAATACCAAATTAGTTGTAGAAGACATGAAAACATGCATATTTTTGCATAAATCAAGATAGATATAACATCCCTTGTACATTAATGATTAATTATTCGAGCATCAACCATTTAGATGCATCAACCATCTAGAATCTAGATTCTTCTCCTCTTGTCTAGCCTTTACCTCTACCTCGATTGTCTAGGGATATTAGTCAACATTGCCCAATTTTGATCAAACTACCTAATTCAAGACTTAAAATATGGTAGAAAAAGATTAACATGCTTGATCGATGATTTTGACTTGATTGAAAGGTAATTTTTTGCTAATGGTGTGCCGCGTGACAAAGGAGTTCAACAATTAACACCACCAACACTAGGGTACATATAGGGCTTGGTGCTCTTGATTAAATGCTAATCACATACCTTCATACTTGATATAATCTAATGAAATACCACAATCCCATTGATTCTGAATTCCTGAAAACTGTTAAGTCTGCTGAATTTTGAATAGGATATGAAATTCTATTTTCTCCATATGAAGTCCAATGAGGCTGGAACCACTCTCAAACATCCTGAGTCATTTCATGGTAATGTTACAAATTTAAGTAAGACGATGAAAATGAAAAATAAAGGAGAATGTCACTTTTCATTTAAGAATTTAACATTACCATGAGGGAGCATTTGCTATATTTATATTTTTTTTGCCTTCATTCCTCACCCTAACCCAAGGTGGACCCACCCCCAACAAGCAAACTCACCTAAAATTAAAACAAAACAAAAAATGATTTTCTAAACAGCGCGAAGCTTTTTCGGAATTGTACGGAAGCGCCACGCTTCGTACTGTCGAAGCGTCGTACAAAGCACACTTCGAAGGCCTGGAAGCGCACTTCCGAGCCATGCTTCCGAAAATTCCAGGAAGCGGCAAAAAAATTTGGAAGCGCGCTTCTGAACGGGACGCGCTTTCGGGCTTGTAACCGGGGGGCGTAGCGCTTTGTGCAACATTGATCCTAACAGTTGACTACAATGAAATGCTGAGGTGCATAAAATCAATGTTGCAAAAATCGTTATCGAGATAATATCGGTGAGGGAAAAAATCAGGAAAAAATCGTAAAAATCAAGAAAAAATATTCATTTTTTCAATTTTTTTAATATCTAAAGCATCTACAACATAAAATAAATACATTGACATATAAATATGATAAAATAACTAATATATAAGATGTGTAATATCATTTCTAGTGCTACATCACACATAATAGTGAATCGTGTCCTGAATAGTAAGTCCTGACTCCTGAGTCCCAACTCAACGTCAAAATATCAACAAAAAATATAATATTGTATCTTCAAAATGAAAATATATTTAAAAAACCCGTTGTCCGCCACCCCCACGATAATATCACATTGAATCGCGATTATTACGAACTTATCGCAATAATTTGAAGTTAGCGCGATAATTTCGCAATTTTTTGAGAAGAAAAAAAATTCGTAGTAATCAGGCAATAATATCGGCATTTTCAAAAACTCTCCTATCGCGACAATATCGCAATTTTCATAACACCACATAAAATATCTAAAGATAAGAACATATCAAAGTTATGGAAGAAATGGATAAAGGTCACTACCTGGATGGTAGCAAATTATGGCTCCCATAATGGTGAAGGAGGCATTTCATATTTAAGGGATGAAGGATGAGAAATTGTCCATCAGCTGACTGCACATAAAATTACATCATGTCAGTTTCAGAATTACAATACAAAAATGATAATCAAATGGCAATATGTTTCACATGTTTCATGTTATCCACTATGGATAACGTAATCAGCTTACTATCGTTTAATGACAACTAAAAAGTAAGTCATTCTAATTCAGAGTAGCATGAGACTACACCGATCATTGAGGACCCAACCAGCTAAATTATAAATGTGTTTGAACACAAATATTCTCTTAAACAATAAAAGGCCACCACAAAATCAACCTTTCAGGAGGACGATCTTTGACCTAGGAAAGGTATAACCTCAATCTTCTTAGAAATTGGTTTAAGAAGCAAAATTTCAATCCCCCACTAATCATCATTGTGGAGGCCTAGGCACTATTTTATGCGGAAAAGCCTTAACAATGTTAACATTTTTTAATTTGATCTTGGCCCCTGGGTTCTGAAATCACAACCAAAAATAACCATGGTCCTTTCCATGATTTAACACTCATTTTCAAACACTTAAATGTTGTCTTTTATCATTTGACGTGGGTCTCACAACAAACCCTTCCCCCCTACCACCAAATAAAAGAAAAAGACAAAACATACCTCAATTCTAAGAACAGAAGTCAAAGACACTAAATATACTGGAAAAAAAAATGTCAGTGAACCCTTCAAAAGGAGATGTGCAGGTGAGGAAGAATTGTTTGGGGTAAGAAGGGTTGCTTGGTTTAAAATGTTTTGTGTTACGTAGACCTTCTGGGTATCCATACATGCTGGGAAAAGAAACATTTAAATACCTGATAGAAAGAATATGACTCCTCATCCACAGGCTCTGTGTTTTCATTTTGATGCTTGAACTCCATATCTTCCAAATTTTTAATTTCTTTAAGCTTATCTGATGCTTTATCCAATTCCCTTTTATCGTCACACTTAGAAAGGTGTCCCTGAACACCTTGTGGTTCTGATGGATCATCCTCCTTTACTGAATCAAAACTGTCAATCTTAAGTTTACCGGGCCCTGCTTTAGCATCAGCCATAAGCTGTTGTTTCAGTGGGGGACTACCACTGAGATATTCTGAGGCACGACGTTCAGTCCATGCCTTCTTCCTTTCTTCTAATTGATCTCTCGCTGCATACACATAAGGGAGTGACTCCAGATCTTCACCCCCTTCAGACTGTACTTTCTCAATCCATCTAGTAAGCTCGAGTGCTGCCTTGCTTGCAGATAACTCTGGATCATATGTTAGAGTAAACCTTGAAAAGGCATTACACTGACCATCTATACTGTGAGGCAAAGCACCCAGAGAATACTGATTCTTTTCAAAAGGAATGACAGAATTTTTTGCCCTAGTTAAAAGTGTGAAGTCAATATGTTTCCCAACATCATAGTGTCTTACATTACCAATGCAAACAGTATGAAGATCCTTACATGAAATCATAACAGAGCAGAGGGGGCACTTCTCCCAATTGTCACCTTTGTGATCCCCTTCTCCCATCATCAAATACCGTAGAATACAAGGAAAACAAAAGATGTGACCACAGGTTGTTATTTGAGGACACAATGGAGGGCTGTCCAAACAAATAGGACACTGTACATGGTTAGGAGTGGAAAAATTTACAGCAGCAACATCTTCCCATTGTAACATTTTATCTGGATTGCTTGAATTCAACATATAGTCCCCCATACCAGACACTAGAAATCTGAAGTTTGCCTGCAAAAATAGATCCTTATTATAGGGTTTTATTCGCTGTTGTCTCCTAGGTGGCAGATTTCTCGGTGGACCACGAGGAGCACGAGGAATTGGATCAGAATAAAAATTTAGCAAGTGATTACCATTCAACGTCTGACCTTTCCTTCCTCTTCTTATTGCATTTGTAGCCAGTGAAGCACTGTTACCTGTATTTTGTTGATCAACATATCTTCGTACCTCTGCAGCTGGTGAGCTCCCATTAAGTGACTCGGCCATTCTGAATGTTGTGGACAAACCACCCGAGCATGCAGGATGACTTCTGGAAGATTGATGGTCAAGGTCATTTTGTTCCCTTGTATTTCCATCTCTCGCCACAAACTCCTGGCACCATTCCAAAACAAAGTTAGATCCAAATTAAAGTAAATGGAACAATTAACTAGACAAGCAACCCACGTAAAACATGACAAGTGCCATTTTGGCAGAACACTAGCCATACTAGATTTTCCTTGACATTTGGATTTTTATTCCATTCTACTTAAAGGATCTGATGGTACTTTTCATATTTCGTACTAGCCCTGGCCTGATACACTGGTTGTTCATGTGTTTATTGCTTTCTGTTTTGACCATTATGGTAGTTTATGACATTTTAATTTTTGTGGCCCTGCCTGGCCAGTTTTGATTGGTTCATGGTTTTTCCTTGAGGGTATAGCTTGTGGCTGCCTCGTGGCCCTTTTTTTGTAAAATATACATATGTCTTCTGTATATTAATTAAAATATGAAGCATTTTATCAAGAAAAAAATCAGAAGTCATAATTTAACAAGAAAACAATCCAATTCCAGCTGTAGTTGCAGTATAAAATGCTACCCAATACCAATCATGTACAATAGGAGGAATATTTTGCAATGATTATGACATTACACAGCAAGTTGATCAAACCAATCATAACAAAAAAATCAAATAAATATCACTCAAGCCTGACAGGACAATAGGACATATACCAACATAGAAAACTTTAATAACATTAACACAAACTGTATTATACTAGTACAAACCTGAGGAAACTCTCCATGTTGCCTGGACAAGTGTTGGAAATCTTCGAAGACTGCAGTCATAGATTCTGCCAACATAGAAAACATACAAGCATGACTCTTCACTATTTAAAGGTTTAAGCACAATAAGATCTAAAGTGAAAGGTAATTAACAAGATATTCAATGATGAAACACCATATACAATATTTTGTGCTAGGGCACACCACTTTAAGAACAAGAAGAAGCACACAAATATAGGAGTTATAACCAAAAAAAACTGCAAGAGAACATAGCAAGTGTAAACCTGAACCAAGTATTTAATGACATTAAAAAAAAAAATTGTAACATTCTACAAATTGGTCTTGGAAGTTATCTTCAAATTCTTACAAGTAGACCTTATGTCTTGATACTAACTGCAGCAATTCTTAGTTCAGTTTTCCATCTTCCCTGTAATTAATCCTAGTGATGAACACTGAACACAAGCTGAATTTACCAAGTTGCCTCAAATGCAAACTGGGCCCCATTCAAGCCCACCCAAAGTAGTCTAAGGTTCCCCACCCAAAGTAGTCTAAGGTTCCCTATATAAAAACAGAGCCTACTTACATTGCATTCTATGCATAACACTATAGCTGTTGGAAGTAATTTACAGTAAGGTTGTGTGGCTTTCTTGCATGCAGTATTTGTGGGAAGTGATTTTCCACCCAAATTGGCACTCTTCTTTCCCCAAGGAAAATCTTGCAGGAAAACTCCCAGGCACTTCCCTGCATTTGCAGATGGTACCCACTGCAAACAAATTGGAGCTGATTACGATGCCCGACTTGGCAGGGACACTGAGTGAGGCAAAAAAACGAAGGCACCAAGCCTGGGGAATCAACCCCAGGCACTTCCTGTGTGAAGCTCCAAGCACTCAACCACTTGAGCCCACCGAACTCTCACATCAGCATTCTTACAATGCAGGACAACTAATTTTTCAATTGATTTGTAGTTTGGCAGTGATTTTCAGTAATTTGCATAGTGCCAATCAATAATGGACCCATTCAAAAGTGAAGACTTAGGTTTTGGGGTTTTATATTAATACAGTTTCTCCATATCTAGGCACTAAATCTAGCCCTAAGTTGATGAAGTTGATGGGTAAACAAACCAGTGTTCTTAAAGATACTACTTTGACTCCCTATGTAGAGTCTTCTTCAAGAATGCCGCCTCCTAGTTCTAGTACTCCATCAAACAAGGAAGTTGTTCCCTCCATTATATCATTCTTTTCATATACGCATAGGAATAAAATAGATCATGCAATTGCATATTTTATCCATGTGAAATAGAGTTTAATGTAGAATGCTCCTCCTACTAAAATAACAATGTGTACCATAAAGGAGAGGTCAAGGAGATAGCAACCTCCAAGATATGTAGAAGTTTGTGCCACTTTCCTGTTGATTTTGGGTAGCATCAGATGTGCTCTAGCTCCAAAATTTTGTGGAGGGGCTAGAACATATGAGATCTCCAAAACCCAGAAATCGTCTGGAGAAATTCTACCCGGATGAGGAGTTATTAAAATAATTAATATTTTTAATGGGTTCCTAAGTCTAAACTTAAGAAAATAAAAATATTAATGGGTATTAATAAAGATATGGATGAGAAACTTCTAAGAGACGAGGATCGAGTCTGTTTTAATCTTAGCCGTTGATTAGAGACCTAATCTTGGCCGTTGATTCATCAACAGGAAAAGTATAAGAAAAGACTTGAGTCATTTGGAGACACACCGGGCAGATACTCGGTATCCAGAGGGAAATCGATTCTCAAAGAGAAGGAGATCGATTTCAGAGGGAGAGTTGCAGGGTGTAGGAAGAGGAGGGCATCAGCAGCAGTCAGATATATTTGTCACTATTTAGAGGTTTAAGCACAATAAGGTCTAAAGTGAAAAAATAATCAAGATATTCAATAATGAAACACCATATACAATATTTTGTGCTAGGGCACACCACTTTAAGAACAAGAAGAAGCACACAAATATAGGAGTTATAACCAAAAAAACCACAAGAGAACATTGCAAGTGTAAACCTGAATCAAGGATTTAATGACATTAAAAAAGAAATTGTAACATTCTACAAATTGGTCTTGGAAGTTATCTTCAAATTCTTACAAGTAGACCTTACGTCTTCATACTAACTGCAGCAATTCTTAGTTCAGTTTTCCATCTTCCCTGTAATTAATCCCAGTGATGAACACTGAACACAAGCTGCATTTACCAAGTTGCCTCAAATGCAAACTGGCCCCATTCAAGCCCACCTAAAGTAGTCTAAGGTTCCCTATATAAAAACGGAGCCTACTTACATTGCATTCTATGCAGAACGCTAGAGCTGTTGGAAGTAATTTACAGTAGGGTTGTGTGGCTTTCTTGAATGCAGTATTTGTGGGAAGTTATTTTCCACCCACATTGGCACTCTTCTTTTCCCAAGGAAAATCTTGCAGGAAAACTCCCAGGCACTTCCCTGCATTTGCAGATGGTACCCACTGCAAACAAATTGGAGCTGATTACGACGCCCGACTTGGCAGAAACATTGAGTGAGACAAAAAACGAAGGCACCAAGCCTGGGGAATCAACCCCAGGCACTCCCTGTGTGAAGCTCCAAGCACTCAACCACTTGATCCCACCGAGCTCTCACATCAGCATTCTTACTATGCAGGACAACTAATTTTTCAATTGATTTGCAGTTTGGCAGTGATTTTCAGGAATCTGCATAGTGCCAATCAATAATGGATCCATTCAAAAGTGAAGATTTAGGTTTTGGGGTTTTATATTAATATTGTTTCTCCATATCTAGGCACTAAATCTAGCCCTAAGTTGATGAAGTTGATGGGTAAACAAATCAGTGTTCTTAAAGATACTACTTTGACTCCCTATGTAGAGTCTTCTTCAAGAATGCCGCCTCCTAGTTCTAGTACTCCATCAAACAAGGAAGTTGTTCCCTCCATTATATCATTTTTTTCAAATACGCGTAGGAATAAAATAGATCATGCAATTGCATATTTTTATCCATGTAAAATAGAGTTTAATGTAGAATGCTCTTCCTCCTACTAAATAACAATGTGTACCATAAAGGTGAGGTCAGGGAGATAGCAACCTCCAAGATATGTAGAAGTTTGTGCCACTTTCCTGTTGATTTTGGGTAGAGCATCGGATGTGCTCTAACTCCAAAATTTTGTGGAAGGGCTAGAACATATGAGATCTCCAAGAGCCAAAAATCATTTGGAGAAATTCCAAAGGATGAGGAGTTATTAAAATAATTAATATTTTTAATGGGTTTCTAAGTCTAAACTTAGGAAAATAAAAATATTAATGGGTATTAATAAAGATATGGGTGAAAAACTTCTAAGAGACTTAGTCTCGGCCGTTGATTCATCAACAGGAAAGGTATAAGAGAAGACTTGAGAGTCATTTGGAGACACACCGGGCAGATATTCAGTATCCCGAAGAAAATCGATTCTCAAAGAGGAGATCGATTTCAGAGGGAGAGTTGCATGGTGGAGGAAGAGGAGGGCATCAGTAGCAGCCAGTGACTGAGGAGAAGGTGACGCATGGCTATTGAGAGACAGCGCAGAGGGAAGAGCAGGCTGACGCAGAGGTGGGTAAAGGGTCTCCAGGGTGTCAGAGTCCAGACGTTCTCCAGGGAACTTTGTCTCAGGTGTTTTCTCTCAAAAGTGTCTCAATTTCTCTGTAAAATCATTCCTTGTAAAGCAATTGTTGCTGAAGATTAATAAAGCCCTCATCTGCTGCACTGGTTTTCCCACATTGTGTCTTTCCAGAGACGATTGTCCAAAAACAACTGTGTTGATGTGATTGATTATTGTGCTTATATATCACTGTTATTTTCTCTATGTAATTATGTGATAACTGCAGTAGAATTTATTTTAATGTTTGTTGAAAGAATTTCGTAAATAGCTTATTGTGAGAAATAAGTAGGTGAAATAAATCAGTTACTGCAGTAGAATTTTGGATTAGAAATTTTCACATTTCCTAAAACTTAAAAGAGAAATCAGAAGTTAATGAGGCTCTAAAACCAAATCAGATATGGGTGGTAAAATAAGAATTGTTTCATTATTATGGATGGATGGATAGATAGAACAATCATCAAAACAGACCCTCGTTAGACAATATTGTTTCTTGCACTTCAAAGGTATGTTTTTAACATACATGTGATCATGGCAGGTAATAATTGGTACATCTAAGACAAGCTCTTAGCCAATCAGAAGCAGTTTTATCCTTTAACTCATGCGGACCAGATGACATCCACAAGAAACCCAGTATTCCATGTTGTCATCACTGACACTACACCAGAGAGGTCATGTGGTTTCAGTTATCACCTTGCCTTAGTCTCATCCATGAGACAGGAATCCAGATGCCAACGCCCATTGCAGTTTAACCTTTTGTTTTTTATATGTATTTGGTTTAATATATAAACAAATCATAACATTCATTTTTGGGCATTACACGAAGTTCTCCATGGCCGATTAAATTCACCATTGCTCAAGTTTCAACAAAATTCAAGTTATTTTGAAAAAAAATTACCATGCACAGTGACAAATGTTGTATTTACTAATCTTCTTATTCTGAACATGAAATTTTAGAGTTTATGATTTCAAATTTATAGTTTTATTTCAAATTTGAAATCAACCCTCTTTACCATCGAATTTAGACACACATACACATATTGATTGCCGTACACCCCTCACACATAGCTTCTTGTACTCAACATACCCCTCACCCTGACATACCAACATATTCATGTAACCTTGATTCACAAGGTAATTGATACTT
The DNA here is from genome assembly GCA_000404065.3 of Pinus taeda. Lineage (NCBI taxonomy): Eukaryota > Viridiplantae > Streptophyta > Pinopsida > Pinales > Pinaceae > Pinus > Pinus taeda. The sequence continues at coordinate 68,580 of APFE030223415.1, read as the reverse complement.
GATGCTGAAATCCAAGTCTCAGAGGGTTTTTATTTGGAGAATTTTTCTCTGGGAACTGCATTAGCAATGAGACTGAAACAAAACTCAAATCAGCCCATTAAAACAAAATTCAATCAGCCCAAACTAACCTGCCAGTGGTTGATGAATTAATTCTGCCACCAAATTCCTCTAGTATGACATAAAGAACCAACATTTTCGCAATAGGAATATGTAATGTCATCTTCCAATTAATTGCCCAAGGAGGGAAACTTGCACTCAGCATTAAATTTGGAGCAAATGGAGGGAAACTTGCTAGTCAATCAAAATTGAATTTAGGAACGAAAGCACAAAAAATATCTACAAAAGCAAGAGGAGTCATTATGATCATTGCGGACTGTTATTCTTCTTGAATTTGGGCTGAGGTGCTTGGAGGGTTTAAGACCCCTTTTCTGATTGGCTTCGGTTGTAAGAGATTCCACCCTAGCCAATCCCTCTATCTTTCCTTCTACAGGACTCAATTCTGCCTGGAGGAGTATCTCTCTGAGGTAGCAAACCATTTTTCTGAGGCAAATAAGTGCTAGAATCTTAGTGGCTGAGGCAGCATGGACTGGATTAATCCTTCTGAGGCAGCAAACCAGATCTCTGACGCAAGCAAAGGTTGGAATATCAGTTTCTGGGGCAGCAAGGCCTGGAAATAACTGTACTGAGGCAGTGGATCATCTTTCTAAGGCAGCGAAGGCTGGAAACAATCCTACGGAGGCAGCAGGGTCATCTTTCTAAGGCCAGCAAGGGCTGGAAATAATCCTACTGAGGCAGTGGATCATCTTTCTAAGGCAAGCAAGGATTGGAGCCTAGGCAGCAAGGGCTGGAAAAAGAACAGTGGTTGGTTGTCTGTGGTAGCTCAGGGTTAGCAGGCTGCCTGAAGTTGAATACAAACCTACAGCGAGCTGGCATAGGGTTGGATTCAAGGCAGCAAGCAGCCTATGGGGGCCCAGTCAAGGCTGCAGCTGGTTGACAGTGTGGAGCTAAGGAGGAATCAGGGGCTGAATAACAGTGTAGGTTGCAGCCAGGTCAGCTGGTGTGATAGCTACAGTTTGTAAGTCTAGAAACTACATCTGTGTTATTAGAAAAACTATGAATATTGTAAATCTGATAATTGCTTGTTGAATTGGCTCTACTTATAGTGTTGTTAGTGAAATCAATTGTTTATGCATACAATGATCATCACTGTTTTATAGATTGATAAAGTACTGCAATACTTATAAAATATAATTCCATTATGTCCTTATTAAAACCCTAATCCAGAATTTCATCCCAAGGGTAATTTCTTAAGAGGGATATTACAGTAGTATCAGAGCTGTGCACCCTGCCAGCTTGTGAGCATATGATTTCTGGATGACCCCAGAGGATAGAGAAAACATGAAAGTCAGGAAATGAATGGTGCCAACAATTCAGCCATGGTAGACAGGGAAGAGCAGCCACCAGAAATTACCCCCCTTCGCATCTTGGGGGAGCTAACAAGAGGGCAGGCAGCAGATGGCTCAACTAATTGCACAATGGCAGCAGCAGATGATCCAATTTTTTACCCAGATTTTCACAAATCTGAATAATGCAGGTAACAATGCTACTAATGGATCTAATGGAGGCAACAGGAGTCTGGCAGAAGGAAGCAACAAACTGTAATCTTAGCACAAACTCACACAAGGGCAACCAATTGGAGGACCCCTGGACCTCTACTATCTCAGTTTGTAGATGTTCAAGGAGTAGTAAACCAAGGACCTACAGAACAGAACAGAGATTTTTGAGAATATTTCCGCGAGTATGCATCAGGAGAGGATGTTCCAACAGCCATGACCTTTCCAGAGTTCAGTAACATTAAGAATAGAAATAGGCCCAGCGATCATAATAGGGGCATGCACCACAACTATGACCTATTGTGCAAGGTTGCGACACTATCAATCCCCTCTTTCAATGGGTCATCAAAATACTTAACCCAATGTTGGAAGCAGAGGCCAAATTCACCACCCTGCATTTGGAAGGAGAAGCTCATGAATGATGGCACCACGGACTGATCACCTTGGGACATTCCAGCATTACTTCTTAGGTGGACTTCACACAAAGGTTGATAGATCTGTTTGACACAAAGGATCCAGAGATACACTTCAGGGAGCTAGCACAGTTCAAGCAGACCAGAACTTCAGATGCCTACATTTCAGAATTTCAGCAAGGAGCTGTTATGGCGACAAATATATCTGAACAGAGGATGATCATGTCCTTCAAAAAAGGTTTAGCCAAACCCCTATGTGACTGGGCCAAGGTCTTCAAGCCCACCACTTTACATGATGCCATCACTAGGACGCGAAACATGTAAGATGCAATACCTAAAGCTAAATTTCCATCCAAACCACTCATCCCTCAGAACAACAGAGATAAAAGGCCATTTCAAAGAGAATGGGTTGGCAAGGATAGACTAGATGACAAGACTCAGAGCAAGCAGAAGGAAAAAACTCTACTTCACTTGCAAGAAACCATGGGAACCAAGTCACAGATGCTTGGGCAAAGGAAAGTTCCACTATATTGAGGTGATGTCAGACAGAGACAATGAAGAAGATATAATGCCAGCACCAAGCAATGAGCCTAGCAGTTTGGAGGGGGAGCAACCATGAGAAAGCTAAAGGGAACTAGACGTCTTGTATGGGAGTTAAAGGTGGTACTATCACCACTCTTTAGCCATGAGGATGCTAAAGGGGATGAGAGGTCTTGTACGGGTGTTAAAGGTGATACTATCGCCACCTAAGTTGCACGAAACGCTAAAATGTTTCAGAGTTTCCGAAACGGGTACGTTTAGAAATGTCACCTCCCAAAAATGGAAACGTCATCTGAAACTTCATATATGTATATATATATATATATATATATAAGTGAATAACACATTATCTTGCAAGAAAAAAGGGAATAAGACCCATAGATGACAATTTAAAAGGAAAAACAAGTCTATATTAACTCTAATAAATGATTACTTGATATGGTCGAGTTTCAGAGTTTCAAGTACGGGCACGGCCCGAAACGTCGGGTTCTTTGAAGTTTCATGCAACATAGATCGCCACTCTTTTTGGAATTCCTAGATACTACACCTTCAGGAAGGAGTCAGAGAGTACTTCTCAGAGCTTTCAGAGGGTGATACTAATATGGAGGTAGTACTTGGTGATGACAGCATTGTTAGAGCAATCGGTGTGGGGACATTGACATTTGATAGGGGACCCAAACCTCCCTTGAAAGTGTTAGATGTTCTATATGTGCCTGGAATGAAGAAGAACCTGATATCCGTCTCAACACGTGAGGACAGACGGTATGATGTGTTGTTCATGAGAGGGCAGGTACTTATATATCCTAGGGGAACTCCAGCGTCTTCCACTAGAGAGATTGGTGTGCGCCATGCCAAGGTGTACAAGTTCTCATTCCAGCCCCTGGTGACATTCAGTAGCAGCACCCGAGACAAGACCGACAGCAGATCTAGCAGTTCAGAGTTGTGTGAGATTTGGCACCGCAGGATGGGGCACATGTATCATGGGGCCTTGAGTACATTGCGGGAGATCACCACTGGTGTGCCAGATTTCAGTTCTAATCACCTTGATGTATGCAGAGGATGTGCTATGGGGAAGTTTGCCAAATCCCCTTTTCCCAGCAGTGACAGGAGAGCGACCGAGATCCTTCACTTGATTCATACCGATGTGAGTGTTCGGATGCCTCATGTATCGAGTGGCTATGAGTACTATGTTTTATTCATTGATGACCACTCCAAGAAGACCTGGATTTATTTCTTGAAGACCAAGAGTGAAGGTTCAAGCGGTTTCAAGAGTTCAAAGCTCTTGTGGAGACCCAGACAAGTAGGAAGATCAAGGTCCTCGGGTCGGACAATGGCGGGGAGTATACCCTTGGTGAGTTTGTTGATTTTTGTGCTGAGGTAGGCATTAGAAGGGAGTTCACAGTTCCTTACTACCTCTAGCAAAACGGGGTTGCGGAGAGGAAGAACAGATCCATTGCAGGGTCTGCCAAAGTAATGCTTCATGATCAAGGGTTACCTTTGTTTTTGTGGGCAGAGCCCTGCAACACTGTTTTGTACTTGCAGAACAAGAGTCCACATCGTGCCTTCGGGAATGTGACTCCAGAGGAGGCTTTTTCTAGGAAGAAGCCTGATGTTGGGCACTTTTGTATCATTGGTTGCCTTAAATATTCCTATGTCCCCAAGGAGAACAGGACCAAGCTAGAGCCCACTACAGACAAGGGCATCTTTGGGGGTTATAGCAAGACCTCGAAAGCGTATCGGATTTATGTTCCTACGCAGAGGAAAGTGGTTTTCAGGCGGGATGTGAAGTTCGAGGAGGAGGAGCTTTCAGGAGGTCAGAGGAGTTAGAGTATCCAGAGTCACCAGACCCTCAAGAGCAGCTAAGTCAATCACAGGGATCCAGTGGTCAGGGATCAAGAGGTTCATCGATTACAGTATCAGGCACATCAGTGAGCAGTAGCTCTCAGAGTCAGGTGAGTGGTTCTTCGCGCATCATGCAGGGCAGTCCGTAGAGCAGTTCACAGGGTAGTCCACTAATGGACAGTTCGCACGGTACTTCAGCATCTACAAGCATAGATTCAGGCATGAGGTCAGTTGGTAGGCCTTCAGGAGTTCAGGCTTCTGATGATGATGAGGATTCTTTCACTCTGGTGGGAGAAGTATGCTCAAGGAAGAGGAAGCCCAAGTGGCTTCAAGATACCTTGCGCGAGGCCACATCAGTTGTTGGGCCAAAGAGACAGGTTAGGGAGAGTAAACCACCTTGGTAACAAGCATTGACTCTAAGCCTTCTAGTTATGAGGATATAGTCAGCCAACAGGTTTGGAGAGAGGCCATGATGGAGGAGTATTTTTCTATTATGAAGAACGATGTTTGGGCAGTAGTGTCGAGGCCTAAAGGAAAATCAGTTGTTACTTCCAGATGGCTCTACAAGATAAACCATGCTACAGATGGTAGCATCGAGAAGTTCAAAAGCTCGATTTGTGGCGAGAGGGTTCTCACAGGTAGAGGGAGTTGACTATGAGGAGACCTTCGCTCTCATAGCTCGGTATACATCTATTCGCTCCATTATATCGATTGCAACAAAGATGTGAAGACTGCATTTCTCAATGGCTTCATTCAAGAGGAGGTTTATATTGAGCAGCCGCAGGGGTTTAAGCTGCATGGGAAGGAGTCCCATGTATGCAGATTGAAAAAGGCACTGTATGACCTAAAGCAAGCTCCCAAAGCTTGGTACTTGAGGATTGATACATACTTGCAGCAGTTGGGTTTCACAAAGAGTGAGGAAGTACATTGTGGATATTCTTAGCAGATTTCACATGGAGGACTGCAAACCCATGTCTACACCTATGATCACTAACTGGAAGAAGCTTCACGCTTTTGATTCCTAGTTAGTGGATCCTACTCTATACAGACAACTGATTGGTTGTTTGATGTATTTGGTCAACACTGGACCAGATATATGTTTTGCAGTTAAAACTTAACACTATGAGTCAGTTCATGTGTGAGCCCATGAGAGTGCACTGGGTGGCGGCAAAACACATTCTTCATTACTTGCAAGGGACTGTGGATTTTGGTATGGATTATAGACAGGGTGATGGAGTGAGACTAGCAAGGTACACGGATTCAAATTGGGCAGGTTGTGCTTCAGATAGGAAGAGTACTTTCGTGTGTTGTTTTGGGTTGAGTTTGGCAATTGTGTCGTGGATTAGCCGGAAACAACAGTCAATTGCATTGACCTCAGCTGAGGCAGAGTATATGGCTTCTAGTTTGGCTAGTTGTGAGGCCATATGGCTTCGCAAGATGTTGTTTGGTCTATTTGGTCAAGCATCGAGACCTTCAGTAATTTACTGTGATAATCAGAGTTGCATAAAACTCGCGAGAATCCAGTTTTTCATGACAAGTTAAAGCATATTGAGATCAAGTATCACTTCATTAGAGACTATGTCCAAAAGGGAGTTGTCAAGCTTGAGTACATTTCCACAAATGAGCATGTAGCGAACATTTTCACCAAAGCCTTACCACAGGGCAAGCATGTCTACTTCAGAGACAAGATGGGAGTGGCGAGGAACACTTTCCTCGATAAAAGGAAGTGTTAAAATTTGGGTACCGGAGGACAAGTAGTTCCCTAAAGCTTTGATCTTTGGCCTAGGGAAAAGTGTCCAAATTTATTTTTTACTTTTCTCCTAAAGTGACTTTATAAGTGGTAAAGTCAATTTAATTTAAAAGTGACTTTATAAGTGGTAAAGTTACATTCTAATTTAAAAGTGACTTTATAAGTGATGAATTTACATTCTAATTTAAAGGTGACTTTAATATTAAAGTCAATGAAGAAGTTGAAAGTGAAAAAGTGACTATGGAAATAAAAAGGCTAAGTGGGTTTTTATTTAAGTGGGTGAGTTAAAATATAGATTATGAGAATTAAATGCACATTTATTCTCATCCCTAGATCTAAACGAATCTCAGCCATTAGATCTTAGGGTAACTCAAAAGGTCATTTAGAGAGTAAAAAGAGAAGAGAAGAGGAAAAGATCATTCATTCTTTCATAAGCATTTGAGAGAAAGAGAAAAGAGAGCAAGGAGAAAATTTATGAGCAATGAAGAAGTGAAGGAGAAAAGCAAGAAGACATTTCAACAAATCTGGGCAGCAGCATTTATTGGCACGCATCCCAAAGCAAAACCGTACAACAAGAGAAAGGCATAGATATCGAAGAAGAGGGACAGCACAAAAATTGAGAAAGAGGGGCAGCAGCAAGGGCACAAATTTCAAGGCAGATTTGGGCACAAATTTCGAGGCAGATTTGGGCACGAATTTCGAGGCAATCATACTGCTGAAATCCATATAGTTCGTACAGCTAGTTTTGGGCACATTTTTCGACGCTGACCGTGCAGCATTTAATGTTGTTTTATTGCTGGAAAAATTTTGTTTTGGCTGTTTGCTGATTGGCATGATTTTCGAGGCCGAGTGCAAGCACGGAAATTGAGATAAGTTGTAATTTGTGGTTGCTGGAATTTTTACTGTGTATTTCAGTTTCTCTATAAAAGCATTTTCAAGAATAAAAAAGAACTCTCAAACTGGTTTTCCCCAAGAGTTGTAGGGGGTTTTTCCAAGGTCACATTGACCAAAAATCACTATGTTATTTTCTGTGTGGCTGTCGTAATTTTATTGTGTTTTATTTCCGAAATTTCAACAGTTGTGAAATCCTTAAATTTGTGTTTCCAGATTTTAGAATTTTTTATCATGCTTGGATTTAAAACTAAATGCATGGAGTGATAAGAAAAACTGATAACCGAAGTGGGGGTTGAAATTTCTTCAACAAGGAAGTCATACAAATGTTACAGCCTATTTTTCCCTCCTTGTATCAATAAGAGTGACCTCTAATTATTGCTTGTCTTGTTGACCTTAATGCACACTTTTTCCTCTTTGATTTGCCTTTTTAGCAGGATAGTCATGGTTGATGGATACAGCATCACATGCACACAGAGGATTCCACACTTGAATGTGATACTGGGTATTTACACATTTCTTTACGACTTCTATCTAGTAGATCTTGCAGACACCACTGTTCAGGGAGATCCAACAATCGTCACCAGCTTGCAAGGGTTCAGGTACACAATCTTTTGCCTCTCTAGTTGAAAGTCTTTATATGTGTTTGATTTACATCTAGGGAATTCTCACAAATTTCTCCATACACAAATTCTGGGCAAGATTCATGGAGTAAGAATTCCTTGTGTCAAGACATTTCTTGATACAACAACAAGGACAACAAGTCAGCTTCAGTCAATGGCGAGGCAACTCACAACTTCATCGATGCAAAGAGAGGTATACCCATAGACGAGTTTTAGGGTTGTGACATTGTCGTGGCTGATGGATATACAGCATGACATGCATGCAGAGGGTTCCACACTTGAATGTGACAATGGGTAATTACACATTCTTTTACAACTTCCATGTAGTAGATACTGTAGACACCAATGTTGTATCGTGGGTACAATGGTTGTACTCGTTGGGGAAGCTCTCAATGAACTACCAGTAATGGAGATGGAATTCAGGGCCTCCAATGGCAATAAGATAGTGTTGAGGGGTATGTCCAATGATGCTACTTGAATTGTATCAGCTAAGATAATGGAGGCTATATCCGGCATGGAGATGTAACTTGCGCAGCAGAATGTCTAATTAAAGACAGAAGTCATCAGTTAGCAGTCACCAGTATCAGACAGATATTCAGTTATTATTGAATGAGCATGACCAAGTTTTTGGAAAGATTCCCCTAGGGTGTAATTTCCCCAAGGGATTGATTGGCCCAAGGGAAAAAGTAGCCTATTGATCCCCGTAGACTATAGTCCTCAATAAAGGGGAAAACCCCAAAATACCCAATGTTTGGGCAGTAGAGGGCGTGTTTTGGGGCAGCTAGGACAAAAAGGCCCAATGTTGGGGTTTTATGTGAACCTCACTCAATTAATTAAGGAAAAAAATCCCCTCAAGGAAATATATAATACAAGAGGGTTGGATTCATTGGAGGCGTGAATGGATTTGGATTATTTGTCTCTGTTTTGTTTGAACCTAAGGCTCTGAGGGTTTGAGACCCATTTTTCTCCTTGGACTAGTTTTTGTGGAGATGATCCCACCCTACCTAGTCACTTTTTTTTGTTCTGGCCACAGAGAATTAACTATCTGAAGAAGCAGCAGTGACTTTGTGGATATTTTGAGGGAAGTCGTCAAAATTATAGAAGATTTGCGAGCTTGTCTGAGAAAATAGGAACGAATTCACTAATCTCCTGAGGCAGACCAAAACATTCGTGAGATTGGGACGAGGGTTTCTGCAATTTGAGGTTGGTGCATGTGAATTTGTTCTGGGGAATAGCAGAGGCAAATTTTTCAAGTAAAATGAAAAGTCTGAAGTTAAATAATTCTATTTTCTCTTTGAATTCCTACAGGACGACTCTTCTAAGGAAGGTTGAAATACTACTGAGGTTTAACAAGGGTTTTTGAAGACAATTCAGAGGATTAATCATAGCCTGTTATAGATCCATGGCCATATAAATATCAGACCAAGTACTGTGGAAGATACGATTGGGTTTCTAAGTTCTCGCAGAGGATAAAATACCTCTCTAGCAGACCCAAGCTTTAGAGAGAAGTCATGCTCCCGAAGTAGAGTTCAGAGGGGATCCAAGCCTGATCAAAAGGGATTTGAAGGCATTCAAAGTCAGATTTTTTGCCTAAACAGCCCAACAACCACATTGATGCATCAGCTCAACTTATAGGGCAAGTAGGAAACATTGTTTATTGCATGAAACTCTGTTAGATCCTGTTCATGTTACTGGAACTGTGGCTGAATTGCTATATGGTATTGAGTGCAAAGTCATCTTGCTAATCATTGAGACACAAGGATCTCTTCCTGTGTTTTTTCATAACTTCAGGGAACAACTACAATTGCAATAGAAGCGTAGCAGAATTTATCAACTTCGTTTGTCTAGTCTGCAGATCAATTCAGGGAACTGGGATCATTGTTGTTGGTAATTTGCTTAAGTGATAGATTTATTGTTGAATACAATTCTGCCCTTGGTGTTTCTTGTTGATTTAAGGACTATAATTATTCATTCATTATTGTTGAAAGCATTATTTATTTCATTATTGGATGAATGAAGGAACTCTATTTAAGAAACCCTAGTTTCCAGAGAAACCCTGAGAGCAAAAATTGTATGCTTCCAACAGATACAAGCATCGTTACCATAAGGAGGAAAATGCAAGGAAAACAAGACCCTGGTATCTTACTAAATGCCATACTCCAAGGGCAGCAACAAATGACTGGCATATTAATGCAAAGACAATAGCATGGACAATGGTTGACTCAAGAGCAACAAGAAATAGCCCATGTATTAGCTCAAGGACAGAAGCAATTCGCTCAGCTAATGGCTCAACTCATAGGAAACCCAAACACTGTTGGCAACAACAAAACCACCATTGAAGGTAACAGTAACCATAAACTTGGTCCTACTATTCGCACTAACACTAGGGCAGCTAGTGGAGCGAACCTCAGACCCTTACTCCCTCATTTTTTTAAACCAACAGCATATAGTGACCTAAGAGGCAGCAGAGCAGAATAGACTCTTTGATGAATACTTTCGGGAGTATGCAGCACTAGAAGAAAACACTTGAATATATATCAGAATCATATATCAAAATAGACCCGGAGAACAATGAAATCTGTATTTGATGCGAAGGTAGGAAAGCTGGCCATCCCCTCTTTTGATGGGTCATCAAAATGCTTAGCAAGGGCTTGGGTACAAAAGTTGGACACTTATTTCCAACTTCATCCCATCCAGAAAACAGATGTTATTGAACTCGCCACACTACACCTAGAAGGAGAAGCGCGTGATTGGTGGTATCATGGACTGGTTACGTTGGGTCATGCAAACATCACTTCTTAAGTAGATTTTATGCAGAGATTGTTAGATATATTTGATTGGAAGAACCCACATAGAACCCACGTATACACTTTAGAGAGTTGGCACAACTCAAGCAAACCGAATTGCATGAAGAGTATATCGCAAAATTCAAACGAAGTGCAATCATGGTTACAAACATAGCCAAAGAAAGACTAATCATGTTCTTCACAAAAGGATTAGTCGAACCCCTATAAGGCTGGGGTAAGAAATTCACTACCACAACCCTACAGGGCACCATCAAGAAGGCTCGAGATATGGGAAGTGCAGCACCAAAAGTGAAGGCTTCACCCATGCCACTGATCCTTCCAAAAGACAAGGGCAAGAAGATATCTCTGGACAATGAAACTAAAAAGGATTGGTTAGATGAAGAGACCTGAACAGGCTTAAAAGAAAGATGCTTTATTTCACTTGCAAAGAGCCATAGGAACCAAGTCACCGATTTTGGGAAAAGGTAAGGTTAGGTGTTGCAACTTTTTCTCATCAACCCATGAGTCGGGAAGGGGGGACTCTAATGTCCACGAGGGATTAATTGGCCCAAGGGACAAAGTAACCTATTGATCCTTGTAGGATATAGTCCTCGATAAAGGGGGAAACCCCAAAATACCTATTGTTTTGGCAACAGAGGTCAAGGTTTCGGGCTGCTAGGGCAAAAAAGTCCAAAGTTGGGGTTTTATGTGAACCTCAATTAATTAAGGAGAAAAAATCCCCTCAAGGATATATATAAATACAAGAGGGTTGGATTCATTCAAGGCATGATTGGATTTGGATTATTTATCTTTGTTTTCTTGGACCCTAAGGCTTAAAGGCTTTAAGACCCCACTTTTCTCCTTAGCCTAGTTCCAGTGGGAGGTGATCCCACCCTACCTAGTCACTTTTCTTTGTTCTAGCCACAGGGAATTAACTATCTGAAGTAGCATTGACTACCAAGCCTTGAACAAGAAGACCATCAAAAATAGGTATCCCATCCCCAAGGTCGATGACTTGTTGAATGAGTTGCATGGAGCAATGTATTTCTCAAAGATAGGTCTTCGATCAATATATCATAAGATTCAAGTTCGAGAGCAAGATGTGCATAAGATAGCCTTCAGGTGCCCTGTGGGCATTTTGAATTCTTCGTCACGCCATTTGGGTTGACCAATGCACTGACCACCTCTTAGTCCTGTATGAATCACATCTTCAAAAAACAAGTTGATGACGTTCTTATTGGTATTCTTTGATGACTACCTTATATATAGCAAAACATGGGAGGAGCATTTGGGACATTTGGATGGGATTATGGGTATTATGAAAGAGCAGTCACTTTATGCCAAGTCATCAAGGTGTGAGTTTAGGATTATAAAAATTCTTTACTTGCGCTACGAGATCAATGCGCAAAGGGTACAAGTACATTAGGAGAAGATACGGGCCATACTAGATTGGCCCACACCCAAGAAACTTATCGAGTTGTGGGGATTCTTTGAGATTTGCAACTATTACAAGCAATTCATAAGTGATTCTCTCAATTAGGCACACCATTGACAGACTTGATGAAGAAAGGGGCATTCAGATGGACAGAAAAGTTAGAGGAGCATTTAACAAGCTCAAAGAGGTGATGAGCTCATGTTGGTTTTGGCAATTCCTAGCTTCAACCAAGCCTTCGTGTTGGAGTGTGATGCTTTGGGTGGGGATAGGAGCTATGATAATGCAAAATAAACACTCAATAGTCTTTGAAAGCCAGAAACTCAAAGATCCAGAGAAGCTCTATTCCATCTATGACAGAGACGTTCGCCATTAGTATGCTTTGACAAAGTTCAAACAATACTTGGTACTGTAGGATTTAACCCCGTACAGAAATTACCTGCATACAAATTCTAAACACACCGAAAATAAACAATAGTGAGAGCATAACACATAATACAAATATACACAGAGTTTTTCCCCTGGATCCCAAAACCGAGACTACCAGCTTGATTTTTCATTATGTTCCTTTCAATGTTACAATACATATATATCTATGTTGCCAGGAAACGTGGGTTCGGGGACGGGTACGGGGACCGGGACGGGGACGAGGACATCATTTTCTGAAACAGGGTGCGTGGGTTCGTGGGGGTATATTATAATTTATATATTAAAAAATTATTTATAATTATAATATAGTGAATTTGTATATTTTTCAACTTTAAACAAGAAAACTAAAATACTTATGATTTAAACTTTAAATATTTAAACATGGACATCATTGAACATTCAACATTCACAATGAAATTTCAAAATTGCTAGTGTTATATCAAGTGCAAATTGGAGTTCTCAGTTTACATATTAGTAAGAATCATGATATATGTCCATTGTCATTCTACATTCAAAATTTGCCTTGAGGCATCTCCAAACAAAACTAGGAAATTTTAAAATACTAAAATAAAAATAGCTAATGGTGAACAATGGCTTCCTCAAGCAATGTCATCAACATCATTTAGATCTTTTATTAGCATGTTCTCCAAGTAGGAATTACTCTCATCTTGAGGCTCTTTCTCATCCATATCAACTAGAGGTAGCTCAATAAGGCCATCTGGTTGTATCTCTTCGCCCACACACATAGCATCATTTGTGTATTGGCCCCATCTCTTGAAAGGACCCTCCTTGTAACCAAGATCTTTTTGAGATATGAGACAAAGTGTGCTATGAATGTACACTAAGTTCTCTGCCTTCTTTGAGCCCAACCTATTTCTCTTTACTGAATGGATAAAGGAATAAGTACTCAAATTCCTCTCGAAAGATGCAGAACTAGCTAGTTGGAATATTAGGGGAAGCCCATTAAATTAATTAAAAATTTAAAAATAAAAACTAAAATGAACTCCAAAGAACCCGATTTTGGGGTTCCAAGTACCCATCATCAGGGTTCTTTGTACCTGTCAAGACAAAAGAACCCAATTTTTTTTAATGGAGAACTCGGTTCTTCATAGAAGAACCCGGTTCTTATGGGTTCTTCTCAGAAGCACCCATACAAGAATCCGGTACTTGGGTTCGAGAACCCGGGACGGGTTCGAGAACCCCACCCCCGAGTTCGGGAACCCGTGCAACATAGTGTAACCTTCATTGATGATTTCTCAAGGAAGACTTAGTTATACCTCCTCAAGAACAAGAATGAGGTATTTGAAAAGTTTCAGGAGTTCAAGAATGAAGTGGAGAATCTAATCAAGAGAAAGATCAAGACTTTGAAGTCAGATAATGGTGAAGAATACACCTCCAAAGAGTTGATAGCTTATTGTAAGGAAGTTGGGCTCAAGAGGGAGCTTATCGTTCCCTATAGTCCTAGACAAAATGGTGTGACTGAAAGGAAGAATAGAAGTATTGAAGAATGTGCCAATGTCATCCTACATGCTCAAGATCTCCCTCAATTCCTATGCAAAGAAGTATGTATGATAGTTGTGTATTTGCAAAACCGAAGTCCTCACAGGATCCTCAACAGCATGACTTCAGAAGAAAAATTTACGAGAAAGAAGCAAAGTGTGGATTGCCTTCGAACATTTGGGTGTCCTATGTATATTCTTATACCTAAGGACAAGAGAAAGAAGTCGAATCCTACCAGTCTAAAGGGCATCTTTGTTAGGTATAGTGCTTCATCAAAGGCATACATAATCTATATTAAGGAGGATCGTTGAATTGAAGTAAGCAGGGATGTCATCTTTGATGAAAGCGTACCTTACAAGAAATCGAAGGATGTTTCGGTTGACTTTGATGAAGAAGAGATACCTATCTTTGAGGATATCTCAAGGGACAATGATGGTCAAGATCAAAACTCTGCTCAAGAAGATGTTGAACACCCAAGTGAGCCTACACAACAAGTGATTGTTCCAGAAATTCGAAAAAGACCAGTGTTGACCACTGGAGTGGCACCTGAAGATTTTCTGATGACTCCATGCCCAAGGATGTACAAAATGTTGCTTGTACCATCAGAGATCATCATATTACCAGAGTTTTTCAACTCTAGCTTCTTCTCATTTTCTTCTTCAATCCTCAGATTTCGCAGCCCTACGAGGATATTGTATAAATGTCACTAACATGATGAATAAAGCCATGTAACAGGGCTAGGCTGTTGGAACTCGATCAGCAAGCGAGTACACCTTGGAGTGTTTTTTTTACTTGAATAATTATTCTTGCTTTTTAGCAACGGATAATTTTCTAGGTTTTTTCACTAACCGCATTAACCCAAAGTTGGGGTGACAGTTTGAAGGTGGAGCCCCTAATGCATCTTAGTGTCTAGAGTTAATGTATATTACCATGCTAGGCCATCTCTGAAATTTCATGGAATTTGACTAGGTCTAAGTAGGATTTTTTAATAATTAAATATTTCTCGCAAAACAAGATTTTTTAATTATTTTATATGTAATGACGTAAATAAGTGGTTTTGGGAAAAGTCTGGGGCGTGTGACTAATCGAAATTCATCCTTAGATACCCAGCATTATCCTAGGACCCACTTTGAAGGTCAAACAATGACTTACAGTCCCTCAAAAGCCGATTTTTCTAATGTTAGTGGAAAAATTGAGGAAAAAATTCAAAAAAATAAATAATTGAAAATTTTTCCAAAGTCAAAATAAGTCAAATTTTGACATGGAAATTATGTGAAGAGTCAAAGGTGATATGGCAGTTACATGGGGCCCACCAAAAAGGGGCTAGCTCAATTACAAATAAAGTCAAAGTCAAAGATGGCCCATGTTAAGTTTATGAGGCACATTGAATTGTTAAAAGTGGTGATTTATTTCAAAGTCAAAAAAGGGACGATAAACTCAATATTAAAGGTGTACACAAGTAGTTCCAAAATTAAGGGGGGACAATAAAAGTGACATGGCAGTCTTGTCCCCACTTAAAATCACACATTAGCAGTGTGTTAGTGGAGTACGCATCAGCCAATTTCAACAAATGCAAAGGCAATTAAAGAAGTATGCGTAAATCTTGGTCACTCGTGGATTATTGGGGGACAACACTGCCATGTGTTAAGAGTTTGTCCCCATTCATTGGCACACATTGTAACATGTGTAGTTGACATCCAATAAGGGGAACTATGCTGCCAGTTTAAACAGTCAACGCAACGTCCAATTCATCCTGCTACTATAGCATGTAAAGAAGACTTTAGTGCACACGCAGCTCAAGAAAAGACAAGTGTATGTGGCAGAAAGTTAAACACAGATTTGGAGGAAGTTGTCTCCCTTCATCTCGACTTTCTTACACACATGTACAACGCAGATCCTACAGCAAAATGCACTCAACCAGTTAATTGATACATTGATCCTCCTTTGTCTAATAAGCTGCAAACATAAGGTATATGCATCAGATTTGTGCCACTTGGGTAAATTCGTTTTTACATTGGGATTGCCTCCCTCTCACACTTGGCATTTGGTTCTTCATTGGGATCTCCACCCATTCTTCTATATAATAGAGCCTTGAACTCTCATATTGAATCATGTAATACGAGCTATTGGACTTGAGGACACGCCACTGGATTGTACACTCATTGGCAATATAATACAAAAGACTTTGGGGTTACTTGTGAGGTGTTCTTCTCCTTGTATATGATAAATTTTTGACATATTGTTCTTATATT
The DNA here is from genome assembly GCA_000404065.3 of Pinus taeda. Lineage (NCBI taxonomy): Eukaryota > Viridiplantae > Streptophyta > Pinopsida > Pinales > Pinaceae > Pinus > Pinus taeda. The sequence goes on along the minus strand of APFE030223415.1, from coordinate 52,509 downwards.
TCTATTTGCTTCCTCATGTTATTATTTTCTTCATGCTTTTAAAGTTATGTTGATATGCAGCTATCTCATATTAGGATAAGAGAAATATTTTAGTTGGTGTCAAATATATCGCTAGAAATTCTCTCCATTGCATTTGATTAATTCCATGTGGATCTAATTGGTTTTGGTGAAGTTGTGTAGAAAATATTTATTTGATCAAACTTAAAGTGTGAGGGGAAGTTCTCGGAGGAACCAACCCACTTTTGAAATATTCAACGAGAAAACACGTGTTAAATTCTAAAGTCTGATCATTCGAATTTTCTTGCAGGGGTTCCTTTGAGTTTTAGGTTCTTATTTCTTGCATCAAAATCAATTAGAAATTTACTTTTCAAATATTGCGCTTCATTCATTAATATCTTGCTATTTCAAAGAGCTAAATCATGGCTAGCCAAAGAGGAGAGTTTACTCATACTCTTTGGCCTAGCATTTTGTAGGTTATTTTGTAAAATATTTTGTAATTTATTGAGTTAATGCTTGTGTTTTGTAGCCCATTTCTAACTTGTTTTCTTGTAGCAACTTGTGGGATTCATCTCCAAACTACTTATAAGTTTGCATGCAGGACCTTGGGGCTCTAATTTCGAGACTGTTTCCATCTCTAAGTTGAGTTCTTCTTGGGTGAGGCCGAGTTTATCTTGGGTTGCTCTCTATCTCTCTCTTGGTCATGGGCAATGAAGAGGCTTAGCCTCTCTTCTCCTTCTATAAAATCTGAATTTTGTTGAGACTTTTGGACTTCAAATTGCAGAAATTTTTCAGCAAGGAAAGGTCTATGGCTTAAAATTCAATTGTGAAGACTTTCTTGGGGTTTTGGAGGAGGCTTCATGGACCGTTCCCTCTTCTAACAAATAATAAAATTTATGATTTTGGGAACGTAGGTTTTACCCATTGGTATCCTTATCTCTCCACCTTTTGGGAGAACACTTGTAGTTTGATTTGTTGATTTCTTTTCACTTGCACGCATCTCATCTAATTGGCTAATTAACACAACTATGCATCTCACTCATTTTGCATGCTATTTAGTTTGATTTGCTGCAAGTTTTAACTTCATTTACTTTCATAGAAAACTCAGATTTTTTGCATGCAAACACCTTTAACTTGATTTTATTTGGCTTGAATATTGTTCCAAGTTTACTTATGCTTCACCATTGAGCACACTTTACATGCATCAAGTATTTGGACAAGTTCTACTTTAAAAAACAACATTTTATTTCATGTCAAGAAAATATATTTCAAGTTGAAGTTTATTTCTTTCTTTTGTTAATCTATTTTTAAAAGTCTTACATGCCCCAAGCATCACTAAAACTTACCTCCAACTTAAGTTGGTTGAATAGACTTTTAGGGACCCTCTACCTCTATTGACTCCTCATTGTGAGATCCAAATCTTTGGTCGAGGGTGAGGTAGGAGGATTAGAAATTGCAATCTTGATTTTAGAGTTCAACTAATAAAATAAACCAAAAGCATTTTCACGTCACATTTTACTTTACTTGCAATTTCCCATTATGTCGTCTTGATGGTTTAGAGTTTCATATCCAAATATTATTTCCCATTTCAAGAAGCACTTTTCATGCAAGTATTGTAATCTCTTAAATTGTACAACAATCTAATTTTCTTGTACTTGGAATATTGTTTACTTTTGCAACTCCATTTCATGTTATCATTTTGATGGTCATTATGCTCATGAATGATTGACGTATCTTGTATGTTGAGCATTTCATTTTCAAGTACTACTTATTTTATGTTGCAGATTTAAGTTCGCCCTGTTATCTTGGTCTAACATTTAAATTCTCTATCATTTGTGTCTTAATCTCATTTTGGGCAAGCTATTGTTAAATTGAAGGCACTAGTCTACATTTGAATCTATATTTCAAGTTTGCTTATATGTTTGTTTAATGCTAGAAGGCAAGATACTTTTGATAGACATTGACAAGGATCATCTCATTTACATTTTTTTGCGAGTATATTACTAATTGTTTTCATTTTGGCAAGATATATTTACAAGATTTGATTTATCAATTGGTGTATCTTCAAGGCATCCTTATATCTTGTGCTAACAATTTCTTGTTTCATTTTCAAGATTACTTTTGCTTTCAATTTGAAAGCATTCCATTTACTTTAAGCAAATACCTTTTCATTTTAGAGCAATACTTTAAAAGCACTAGTTGTTCGTATGCTTATGCTTATCTTATGTATTGATGGTTGTTGATTGTTATTGCTCACATCACATTTGTTTATAATCTTAAAGAAGTAATCTATTTCACTTTAACAATTCTCCTAGAAACCTCATCTCTAACTTAGCTTTCCTTTAGGGACCACCCGCCATAGCTAGCCTAGGAGATAGCTTAAACGAAGAGAATTGGGAATAGGTGACAACCCCTTCTCTTAGTTCCTTGCCACCAACCACACCTTGTGGGGTTAAAGGCTTTTCTCACTAACTGTAGATAGGAGTAGGCAATAAGGTGAACATCTTTTGGCGCCATTGTCGGGGACAAGTCTTCTTGTGCCTGGAAAATCGACTAACTTTTGGTTTTTGCATGTTGGATTTTAGAGTTAGATTCTTTTCCAAGTGGCGACTACACTTTTTCATTTTCTGCAAGGATTTTACTTGAAGCCTTTCTTCTTGTAGACTTCTTGCTAATCTTGGATAGGAGCCTCTCTCTGATATCCATTTGCTCTTTCAAGGTCAAGTAAGCATGACATCATGGATGATTTGTTCTCCCCATGTGATTTTACCAACATTCCAGGTTATCTGAATTTTATTCCAGATGAAGCCATTGAGGCTATTGATGCATTGCACAATGCCATTACTATTGAAACTCACCTTAGGAATTTCAACCTTTGCGTGAGCAAATGGTGCCATGATATTAACCATGAGGATGTTAAAATGAGACTTTTCATCTTTTCATTAGACGATGATGCTATGGATTGGTTCATAGACTTACATGTTAATAGTTTTGATTCTTTATAATCAATCATTGGCGCCTTGAAGAAAAATATCGAGATGAAAAAAATATCAAAGCGAAAACTCAAGCAAATGAGAATGATAAGGATCTCATCAAGGGATTGACTCAAATGATTAAGGATATGCAACTTAATCAAGCTCAACTCATTAAGACCATGGAAGTAAATCATGCACAAGAAATAAAAGCCATGGAAGTCAATCATTCTAATCAGATGACCTCTATTCAAAACAAGTTGCTCACCGTGGAATAAAAACAAGTATAATTAAACACCATGGAAACAAATCATGCCAAGGAAATAAGTGTTATGAACACTAATAAGATCACTTTTCATAATAGCCTAGAGGAAACGGAAAGAATACAGGTACAAAACTTCTAGCTTAAGACAGATGACAAAGAAACAAATCATAAGCCTCCTAATCCACTGAAGCAATCTTCATCTCATTATGAGGAGGTCATTTACTCCGTTGAAAAATGGCTAATTGATGGAGACCTGGATGGCAAGGAAACTGAGGGCAATCAGGTTTATACTTATGAGATTGATCCATTACCCATGTCGGAGCTGATACAAAATGGAGGAAGGAAGGTCAAAGAAATCTTGGATACTTTGAATTTTTCATATGAGCATTTTCAAGATCAGGCACAAAGGTTACTTTGATCGCATAAACATCAACATCACAATCTATTAAGAAGAAAAGAAAAAAGTGGTAAGGATTTGGTAAATCTGATGACCATGTACAACACAGTGTTGAGAGAGATCAAAGTCCTAAGTTATTCAAAATTGGACAGGGCACATCAGAAAAGCAGCCCATGGATCTGTCTGAAAGTAAGCAGGTTCTCAGCATGAACTTCATTGAGGACATCTGATGTCATGGGGCCTCTTTTTGTATCATATTTCTAACCTTATCCCTTGTCATTTTGGTTAAGTAGTTTCATTTCATGAATAAATTGCCATTTATGCTCCTAGAATAGATTTTCATTTCTTCATTTTTGTACTTGATTTCATATGATGATATTTGAACGGATGTTGCTAATATATGTCTTTGTCATTTTGGTTAAGTAGTTTCATTTCATGAATAAATTGCCATTTATGCTCTTAGAATAGATTTTCATTTCTTCATTTTTGTACTTGATTTCATATGATGATATTTTGAACAGATGTTGCTAATATATGTCTTTTGTTGGTGGATGCAGATTCAAGGTTCTTGCATATTATCACTTCCTATCTAGCATGCATCCCCATATGGAGCCAAATGTTGACAAATGGAGTACCAAAGGTTGTTTGTACTATCAGAGATCAAGGATGTACCAAAGGTTGTTTGTACTATCAGAGATCATCATATTACCAGAATTTTTCAACTCTTGCTTCTTCTCATTTTCTTCTTCAGTCCTCAGATTCCACAACCCTGCAGGGATATTGTATAAATGTCACTAGCATGATGAATAAAGCCATCTAACAGGCCTAGGGTGTTGGGACTCGATTAGCAAGCAAGTACACCTTGGAGTGTTTTTTTACTTGGTTAATTATTCTTGCTTTTTAGCAGCGAATAATTTTCTAGGTTTTTTCACTCACCGCATTACCCGAAAGTTGGGGTGGCAGATTGAAGGTTGAGCCTCTAATGCATCTTAGTGTCTAGAGTCAATGTATATTACCATGTAAGGTCATGTCTGAAATCTCGTGGAATTTTACTAGGTCTAAGTAGGATTTTTTAATATTTACAAATTTCCCACAAAATGTGATTTTTTAATTATTTTATATGTAATGATGTAAATAAGTGGCCTTGAAAAATGTCTAGGGCGTGTGACTACTCAAAATTCATCCTCAGAGACCCAGCATTATCCTAGGACCCACTTTGAGGGTCAAAAAATGACTTATAGTCCCTCAAAAGCTGATTTTTCTAATGTCAGTGGCAAAAATGAGGAAAAAAATTAAAAAATTAAAAAAATGAATAATTGGAAAATTTTCCAAAGTCAATAAGTCAAATTTTGACATGGAAATTATGTCGAGAGTCAAACATGATATGGCATTTACATGGGACCCACCAAAATGGAGCTAGCTCAATTACAACTCAAGTCAAAGTCAAAGAGGGCCCACATTGAGTTTATGAGGCACATCGAATTGTTAAAAGTGGTGATTTATTTCAAAGTCAAAAAAGGGACTAGAAACTCAAAATATTAAAGGTGGACACATTAAAGTAGTTCCAAAATTAGGGGGGGCAATAAAAGTGACATGGCAGTCTTGTCCCCACTTAAAATCGCACATGGGCAGTTTGTTAGTGGAGTACGCATCAGCCAATTTCAATGAATGCACAGGCAGTTAAAGAAGTATAGATAAAGCTTAGTCACTCATGGATTAGTGGGGGACAACATTGCCATGTGTTAAGATTTTGTCCCCATTCATTGGCACACATTGTAACCCATGTAGTTGACATCCAATAAGGGGAACTATGTTGCCAATTTAAACAGTTAATGCAACCTCCAATTCACCATGCTACTATGGCTCATAAAGAAGACTTTAGTGCACACGCAGGTCAAGAAAAGACAAGTGTATGTGGCAGAAAGTTAAACACATGTTTGGAGGAAGTTGTCTCCCCTCATCTCTACTCTTTTGCACACATGTACAACGCAGATCCTACAAGAGAATGCACTCAACCAGTTAATTGATATGGTGATCCTCCTAGTTCTAATAAGCTACCAACATAAGGAATATGCACCATATTTGTGCCACTGGGCAAATTCGTTTTTACATTGGGATTGCCTCCCTCTCACACTTGGCATTTGGTTCTTCAATGGGATCTCCACCCATTCTTCTATATAATAGAGCCTTGAGCTCTCATATTGAATCATTTAATACGAGCTATTGGGCTTGAGGACACGTTGTTGGATTGTACACTCATTGGCAATATAATACAAAAGACTTTGGGGTTACTTGTGAGGTGTTCTTCTCCTTATATATGGTAAATTCTTGATGTATTTATTCTTATATTTCCATTCACTTCCTCATGTTATTATTTCTTTCATGCTTTTCAAGTTATGTGATATGCAGCGATCTCATCTTAGCATAAGAATTGTTTAATTGCTCTAGCAAGAGAAATATTTTAGTTGGTGTCAAATATATATCTCTAGAAATTCTCTCCATTGCATCTAATTGATGTTAGAAAATCAAAGTAGTTATATTGGGGTTTGATTCTCCTTTTTTGATAATTACTTGTGAGTGTGTTGGCTTCTTTTACTTCTTTATTATCTTATCTTTCATCAAGCAATTACCATATTATGTGTGTATGAAGATCATAAAACAAGAGACACAAGATATAGGCATTATGCCACAGAAAAAACCCCGTCGAGGGGAAAACCCAGTCAAGATAATTCTTCCTTTCAATAGTAATCTTTGAGACTCTTCACCCTAGACCAAGACCAAACCTTCCCTCTACACCAAGTCAGCCTTCCAAATCTTCGACCCCTTCTAGCAACTTCGACTAAGCAGCAGCTTTTGGCAACAGCGAAACTTAGGAGACTTCGATCTCCCAATCCAGAACACGAAACAGAGAGAGAGAGAGAGGCAACAAAAGTTCGATTTTCTTCCTCTCCTTAGACTTCCCCAAACTCACATTTCTTTCGACCTCCCGACAACAGACTTCACACTTCTCCAGCTACTCTTGAGATATCGAACTAGCTTGAGAGTTGATGCTCCAAATGACTTCAACTAGCTTATATTTATATGCTTCTTGTGGGTCGAATTAGGGTCCTTAGGCCGACGTGATCTCTCTTAAGCCGACTTGATGTGGAGTATACATAAATCATATTTGACTCAATACTAAATCTTTTTGTATGATTCAAAAGCCCAAGAAGGGTCTCTTTGAATGTACAATTACTCTATAAACTCAATATTAATCCTAGGAGTCCACAATGGGGATTTTGACTAATATAATGATGACCCAAGCATGAAACTCATGCTTTAATAAGTCATTGTTACAATAATAAAAATTATTTTATTTATTCTTCTGACAAGTACATTACATAAGAACTCAAGTACATTAATGAAAACCGAACATAGTAACATTTTCCAACAAATAATTCCATGTGGATCTAATTAGTTTTGGTGAAGTTGTGTAGAAAATCTTTCTTTGATCATGCTTCAAGCGTGAGGGGAAATTCTCGAAAGAACCAACCCACTCTTGAAATATTCAACGAGAACCCGCATGTGTTAAATTCTAAAGTCTCATCATTTCAATTGTCTTGCAGGGTTTCTTTGAGTTTTAAGTTCTTATTTCTTGCATTAAAATCAATTAAAGTTTTACTTTTCAAGTATTGTGCTTCATTCATTAATGTCTTGCTATTTCAAAGAGCTAAATCATGGCTAGCCAAAGAGGAGAGTTTACTCATACTCTTTGGCCTAGCCTTTTGTAGATTATTTTGTAAAATATTTTGTAATTTATTGAGCTAATACTTGTTGTGTTTTGTAGCCCATTTCTAACTTGTTTTCTTGTAGCAACTTGCGGGATTCATCTCCAAACTACTTACAAGTTTGCATGCAAGACCTTGGGGCTCTAATTTCGAGACTATTTCCATCTCTTGGCTGAGTTCTTCTTGGGTGAGGTCGAGTTTATCTTGGGCTACTCTCTCTCTCTCTCTCTTTGGTCGTGGGCATTGAAGAGGCTTAGCCTCTCTTCTCCTTCTATAAAATCTGAATTTTATTGAACATTTTGGGCCTCAAATTGCAGAAATTTTTCAACAAGGAAAGGTCTATGGCTTAAAGTTCAATTGTGAAGAATTTCCTTGGGTTTTGGAGGAGGCTTCATGGGTCTTTCCCTCTTGTAACAACTAATAAAATTTCTGATTTTGGGAGTGTGGGTTTTACCCATTGGTGTCTCTATCTCTCCACCTTTTGGGAGAGGACTTGTAGTTTGATTTGTTGATTTCTTTTCACTTGCACGCATCTCATCTAATTGGGTAATTAACGCACCCATTCATCACACTCATTTTGCATGCTATTTAGTTTGATTTGCTACAAGTTTTAACTTCATTTACTTTCATAGCAAACTCATATTTTTTGCATGCAAGCACCTTCAACTTGATTTTATTTGGCTTGAATATTGTTCCAAGTTTACTTACGCTTCACCATTGAGCACACTTTACATGCATCAAGTATTTGGGCAAGTTCTACTTTACAAAGAAACATTTTATTTCAAGTCAATCAAATACATTTCAAGTTCAAGTTTATTTATTTCTTTTGTTAATCTACTTTTAGAGATCTTACATGCCCCAAGCATCACTAAAACTTACTTCCAACTTAAATTGGTTGAGTAGACTTTTAGGGACCCTCTACCTCTATTGACTCCTCATTGTGAGATCCAAATCTTTGGGCGAGGGTGAAGTCGGAGGATTACAGTTCAAATGCAATCTTGTTTTTAGAGTTCAACGAATAAAATAAACCAAATGCATTTTCACATCACATTTTACTTTACTTGCAATTTTCCATTATGCTATCTTGATGGTTTAGAGCTTCATATGCAAATATTATTTCCCATTTCAAGAAGCACTTTTGATGCAAGTATTGTAATCTCTTAAATTGTGCAGCAATTTAATTCTCTTGTACTTGGAATATTGTTTACTTTTGCAACTCTATTGCATGTTTATCAATTTGATGGTCATTATGCTCATAAATGATTGATGTATCTTGTAACATTTTCAAGTACTACTTATTTCATGTTGCAAATTTAATTTCATCTTGTTATCTTGATCTAACATTTAAATTCTCTATCATTTGTGCCTTAATCTCATTTTGGGCAAGCTATTGTTTACTTGAAGGCATTAGTCTACATTTGAATCTATATTTCAAGTTTGTTTATATGCTTGTTTAATGCTTGAAGGCAAGTTACTTTTGATAGAAATTGACAAGGATCATTTCATTTACATTTTTTGCAAGTAGATTACTAATTGTTTTCATTTTGGAAAGATAACTTTACATGCTTTGATTTATCAATTGGTTTATCTTAAAGGCATCCTTATATCTTATGCTAACAATTTCTTGTTTCATTTTCAATATTATTTTTGCTTTCCATTTGAAAGCATTCCATTTACTTTAAGCAAATATCTTTTCATTTTAGAGCAATACTTTAAAGGCACTAATTGTTCATATGCTTATGCTTATCTTAGCTATTGATGGTTGTTGGTAGTTATTGCTCATATCACATTTGTTTATAATATTAAAGAAGTAATCTATTTCACTTTAACAATTCTCCTAGAGACCTCATCTCTAACTTAGTTTTCCTTTAGGGACCACCCCCCATAGCTAGCCTAAGAGATAGCTTAAATGGAGAGAGTTGGGAATTGCTGACAGCCCCTTCTCTTAGTTCCTTGCCACCAACCACACCTTGTGGGGTCGAAGGCTTTTCTCACTAATTGTAGGTAGGCGTAGACGGCAAGGTGAACAACCTACTTGGTTGAGATCTACTCTACAAGAAGCAAGAGGACATACGACATCAAGGACCTTCAGGGAAAGTAAAATACCTAAGACGTATTCTAGGTATGCTGCATATATGACAAAGCTTATTGAAGCGGAACCTTCCTCCTATGAAGATGCATCTAAACATCAAGATTGGAAGAATGCAATGAAGGAAGAATACCAGTTCATAATGAAGAATGATCTTTAGGAGATTGTCCCTAGGCCAATTGAGAAGTCTATAGTCACTTCAAAATGGATTGACAAGATAAAACACGCCACAGATGGGAGCATTGATCAATACAAAGCAAGGTTTGTAGCAAGAGGCTTCTCACAGAAAGAAGGGATTGATTATGAGGAAACTTTTGCTCCCATAGCTAGATATACAACAATAAGATCGCTTGTTTCGTTGGCTACTACTATGGGATGGAATATCCATCAAATGGATGTCAAGACATTTTCCCTGAATGGGACCATTGATGAGGAGGTTTACATTGAGCAGCCTCAAGGATTTCAAATATATCAGAGGGAAACTCATGTCTGCGAGTTGAAGAAAGCTCTATATGGCTTAAAGCAAGCACCTATAGCTTGGTATGCAAGAATGGATGCATACCCATTGAGACTTGGTTTTACCAAGATTATTGCAAATCCTAACCTATATATCAAGGTGGTCTAGGGTGAACCAGTTATCATACTCTTGTATGTGGATGATCTACTAGTCACAGGTGTAAAGCATCGGATTCAGGAATGCAAGAAGCAATTAGCAGTCAAGTTCGATATGAAGGATCTTGGGATTATGCATTATTACTTGGGACTAGAAATGTGGCACAAGCCAGGTGAGATATATCTTGGTCAAGGTAAATATGTGATCAAGATACTCAGAAGTTTGGCATGATGGATAGTAAGCGTATGATGACTCTTATGATTACAAATTTAAAGAAATTGAGGAGTTCAAAGTCTAGTCCAGTGGATCCTACTTGCTACAGACAATTGATTGGGTACTTGATGTATCTGGTAAATACAAGACCGAACATTTGTTTTGCAGTCAATGTCCTTGGACAGTTTCAAATGGAGCCAAAACATGATCATTAGATTGCAGCCAAGCATATCCTAAGATATTTGCGTGGAACCATACATCACTGCCTCTGGTATACTGGTAATGAAATCCATCTCATGGGATATACAAATTCAGATTGAGGTCATAGTGAGACAAACGGAAGAAACACAACAAGTGGATGCTTCATCCTAAGGTCTTCCATGGTTTCATGGATGAGCAAAAAGCAGGATACAGTTGCTTTGAGTAGTGCTAAAGTTGAATATGTTGTTGCAAGAGAGGTTTGTTGTGAAGCAGTTTGGATACATTGTGATAATGAAAGTTGCATACGATTGACAGAAGACCCGGTGTTTCATGCTAGGGAAAAGCATATAAATAATAAGTACCACTACGTCAGAAACTTGGTCAGAGTCGTGGATTTGCACTATCTACCTACAGATAAACAAGTAGCCGACATACTGACTAAAGTGTTACCAAACAAGAAGCATGAGTACCTAAGAGGTAAGCTCGGTTTGCTGGACATCTCTTCCCTAATTGAAGGCCATAAAGAAAGAATGGAGTCTGGAGGATTGGATAAGCATCTTAGATTGAGACATCCTATCAATTGTAGAATCCAAGGAAAGAAGTTGTTAATTGATACTCTTTGAGGATGAGGTAGGGCATCCAAGATAAGAATAGTCGAAGAGGACTGATATTCTTTGAGGATTCAAATTTACTAATCCATGATAAGAATAGTCCTAAAAGGACATACCCGGTGAACATCCGGATGGGGTATGTATCTTAGAGGTAGTGTGGCAGCTCACATAAAGCCTCCCAGCATAATGCCCTTGAATAAGGATGAGCTTGTCTAGCTAAGGCCTTCAAGGACAATGTTGGTTATGATAAATATGCTTGAAAAAAGATGGCTTATCAATCCTACTCTTCTTATGAGAATGCTTCAACATTGAGATTCCTTGTACCATGTAATGGGATTATGAATACCTCCCTATTTAAGAGGGAGTGTTGAAAGTGTAACTAGGTTCAATCTTCATAATGACCTAATTGTAATCATGATATTGTATATTCTTTATAAAGAAAGAGAGATTATATTTTATTTTGGAGTATGGGTTTCATACTCAAGTTTGAGTCAAAAGCATGTTCTTCATGCTTTTAGGTTTTCTAGCTCTTTCTAGGTGTTTCTAGGATAAAGAATATTATTGGTCATGTGTTATAGTCCCATTTGGACTCTTTGTAATGAAGAAAGAAATTTATTTGATCAAGGAAAATCCATTTAGTATCCCAAGAAGAAGTCGGCCTAAGAGCTAGATCAAGTCGTCCTAAAGGAGGGTTATTCGACCCCTCAAGGAGGCTATAAATACAAAGAGCTCGACCTCATTTAGACACTCTCTTTAGTCAAGTTCGATCTTCAATAGCGAAGGAAGAGAAGAGTGAAGTTTATTGGGCTAATCTCTCTCTCTCACACGTGCGGAGCTAGGGTTTCTATGAAGCTACAGTTCCAGGAGGCCGAAATTCTGGGAAACAATTGCAGGGCCAAAATTCTATGACGAAGTTGCAGTCGGTCAAAGTTTGGACGCTACATTGGAAAAGATCTTTCTAGGGGCTGACTTGGTGCTTGGTAGGGTTGTTGGCTTTGTTCTTTAGGTCTTGGAAGTCTCTTTGTAAGCAGATTCTAAAGAAAAAGAGAAGCATTTTTTGGGTTTTCCCCTTGGAGGGGTTTTGCCCTTGCTTGGAGCCTATATCTTATTTACTTTGTCTTGTTGTGATCTTCAATGTTTTTGGTAATTGCTTGATGAACAAAGATCTAATAAAGTAATAAAAGGCCAACACAAATCACAAGTATTTATCAAGTTTTAAAAAATAATCTAAATACATAAGCCTCTTGATTTTCCAACACTGGCCACCAATCTGAAACTTCTCGGACTGTTATGTTCTCCCACTGAGGCTTTTCATCCTTCCCGTAGCTACCTTGAGGCCTTGAGGCCTATTTGCAGTCAGCACTGAGGCCCTCTCGGCCCTTTGCAACAAAATTCTAAGGCTTCGGTCCTCAAACAAAGATACACAGAACTTCGGCCTCCTTTATTCCAACAACAGACAGACTTGGCAGCCTTAAGAACCCTTCACGTTAGCATTCTTTCCACTGTCCAGCAAACCAAACCTTAGAGGAGCAACTAGGCCTCCTTCACTAGGGCGGATTCTCTTCCAAAACAGAAAGACAGACCTCAAATTCATCCTCCACTTGTGATCTGTGGCTCCTTCTTGGCTTGATGTTCTCACAAGATGAGTTGCTATGGATTGTGTGATTGGTCTCTAAAATGAGAAGGGCTAAAGCCAGTTGTGAAGGAACAAGCCCTAGTAGAATAACTTGAAAAAAATGGCTTCAAATTATGGAGAAAATTTAGGATTGATCACCAATGACTTGGACTAGTGCCTTGTCCTTTAGGCATATGGAGTCAAGGATGTGATAGATAAGCCAAATTTGTTGCTAAGCGGGTCGAAATTTGATGCCCTAAGTATCAAAATTCCAGCATTTACCGATTCAATGCTAAATGTTGTTTGATGAAGAGTTATAAGAATTCCTCCACTAGTGACATTCATTACATGTTATACAATGAGTAACATATGCAATTCTCAACTAGATAGCCTTTAAAATTTATCTTCAACAAATTAGGGCACAATCAAGCATAATCTAGAAGGAGCAATTCCATACATTAGACAAATTCAAAATGAAAATCTTCAACAATAGGCACTTACAAGATAAATTGAAGTATATCCATCCATTCACCAAAGAAATAGCTCCAAAGACAATCCAAAATAGTTTCCAAATATCATAATGCATTCCAAGAATCTCCAATAGCTAAGAAGGAACAAGTGCGAAATTCTCTAAGGAAGTCGAAGTCCAAGTGTGATGATGATGAGAGACTAAATGAGATCTCTCATATTTATACATGTCCAATCAAGTTTAATTTTAGCCTAAATCCCCTCTTAGTTGTCAAATGATGGGCAAAAACTAATTCAGGTTACAAGCCAACCACATAGCCAATGTGAAATCACAAAAATTAACCCACAAGAGGGCTGAAATGTTGACGTCATCACAGCGTGGGCCTCTTGGAGGCATGTATTGAGCTCCCTTGGTGCCAAACTAATTCAAGAGGGCTCCAAAAATCATCCTTTAGGGGTTAGCCCCTAGATATCCATGCAAATCATCGTGAGGACCCCAATTTTGTGTTTGGGGCACAAAATGGATCTCATGGATCTCCTGGTGATCAAATAGCCTAATTTTGCTCCAACGTTGAGGGCTCGGAGTATGGTGCAAGCCCTTCCATGTCTCAAGGAGTGAGACAACCTCATCTGTGTTAGATTTTGGTAGCATCAAACAGGCGTTCTAGTCTCTATTTGTGTCTAAAAGACTAAGGAACACAAGATTTCCAAAACCCAAAAAAGGTTTCACGAGATAAGCTTGCAAAACATCTTAATTAAATTAATTAGCCATCATTTAAATTTTTCCTAAGTCTAACTTAGAAAACCAATTAATTAATCAGAATTAATTAAGGAAGATAGAGAATGCACTAAAGACTCACACAAATCGAGTCTAAGATGATCTTAGTCGTTGATGAGGATCTAATAATCATCGTTGAAGTTCTAGCGAGAGATTATAGGAGCAAATCGATGGGTTGGAGAGAGACACAGTTGAGAAAAGAGGAGAGTGATTTCCTTGGCAGATCGAGTTATCCAGTTGCAGAGATTCAACAGGGACATGAGTTCAAGCCAGAGAAGGAGAGCATCAGTGATTGAGGGAGCAGCAGCAGAGAGTTCTAGAGGATTTCCAAGTACTAGAGAGCCAGTGGAAGAGAGGCCGAAATATTCTACAGAGAAAGTAGTCCAGGTGGTGCGAGTTAGCCAATCCAATTGAGAGAATTGTCAGGAAGAGTTTGGATCAGTTTCCAAAGGCTAGAAGGACATTCTGGTGGGCAGAGCGAATTTTTCTAGTGGTAGTAGGAGGCTAGATGGCCCAGTTTGGAGCAATTTTGGATGTTGTACGAACTGCGCAGGCCAACAGTGTGAGCAGGCCAGAGGGAGGTAGATTTGCTAGAGGATTTCTAGTTGGGCATCCAGATATTGTACTCAGAATTTTTACTGTTGCATAATAATAAAATAAACCCTCATCTGTTGCACTGATTTTCCCTTCGGAGTTTTTTCGAGGATGTTTGGTCCAAAAATATTGATGTTTATTTCAATGGTGTGTGTGCATTATTTTCTCAGCTTCCAGTTTATTTTCCACAACATTTTTTATTTTGGTGAAGATTGCACAATTGTGAGTTTATCGATATTTTCCATAATAACAAATAAACTGCATAATAGTTAGGAGATAAAGTTCTAGTAATTGCAATCAACGAATTTTCACAAGGTATCATAGCATTGAAGATTAGATCGGAAGCTCATAAGCAAGAGGAAAAGAATTGTGCAATTTCAGAGGGAGATTTGTGCACAATTTCTCTAGATCTGCGCAACCCAACTAGATAGTGTGAATTGTTGGGTAGAAATCGATTTCCAGAGGCAGAGTGTAGGAAAAGTTTGATTTTCCCAAAGAAGAATTCTAGCAAGCAGTGGATTTGCCGGATAGAGGGTTCCGGTGAGCAGATTAGTTAATTCGTTAAGTAGATCTAGGCGCAGAAGTTTTGCAACGAGGGTTTCAACTACAAATTTGTGCACGGACGAGAAGAGAAAAACACATAGAGAGGAGATTTCCAGAATTCTCAGAGGGTTTCCAGTTTCCAGTTTCCAAGAGGAGATCTGTGATTTCCAATTGCAGAGGGTCGTTGCCAATTAGCTAGTGCATGCTTCAGGAGCAACAATACGTGGGACAGATTCCGAAGAAGGACATTCGGAAGGTAGAGCAAGTTGCCAGTTGAGGTGTAGCAGAAAGTGTGAGTACCAGAAAAGGACATTTGGAGGCAAGTAGGAGCAAATTTGCACATTCCTGAAGGAGTGCGAGCAGTAGAAGCAGGACCACATGAAAGAGAAGAAGATTTCCAGTTCATTTCTCCAGTTCAAAGAAGGTCAATTTGTCTATAAACAGGGCTAAAGCAAGCAGATCGAATAGCCAGATTTCCTAGTTCGCAGATCTGAAGCAGTAATTTCATTTCCAGTGACTGAATCCATCTATCAAAGGGAGGGCGAATAGCTTCAGAGACTGAGGAAGGCAGCATATTCACCAGATCTATTTCCAGAAGCATTTCTCAATAAGTAGTTGTAGGATCTATTGCAGAGTGCAAGATCCAATGCAAGTTGCAGAGGAGTGTGAGTTTGCAGAGGAAGCCAAGTCAGTTTTGCAGATCGATTTACCAATAGGAGTGAGATAAAATTTTCTCCAAGTTATTTGAGTTTCACAGATTTTTTGCAGCTCTCCAAAGATGGCCATACGAGATTGACAGAAGAGGTTGTGTTGTTAGCCAGAACGTAGATCTCAGTAGTAGATCGACTTCTAGTTGTCAAAGATAAGTGTTGAAGGAAGTGTGAGTTGTCTAGTGCGAATTGCAAAGTGAAGAAGGGCCCCAGCAAGGGACAAAACTCAATACGAGAAAAGATAAAAGGTCCAGTGTAGAGCACAAAACCCAAGTGAAAGAGGATTATAACACTTCAAAGTTGCAGCTTGGGCAAGGTCTGAGAGAGGGTGCAATAGAAGATCCAGTTCTAGTAGGGCTTGATCAACAGATCAGATCCAGTAACTGTATTCCTCATATGGATCAGTACCTTTGCTACAGGAGCCCACACAAAGTTAAAGTACTAAGAGAACAGTCATGTTACAGGATGTACATGAGTTCAGTGTCAGCAAGATGCATTCAAATAAACAGTAGTAGAGATAGTTGCAGTCAGTGCTCAAGCAACAGTTGCAGAACTAGTTGTAGTGACACCATCAATGCAAATTGCCCAGCTGCAGGACCAACTCTAACCTGAGTGAGACTCCCCAAAGAAGTTTCAAGACTCGCTATTACAATAGTTGTAGCAGCAGTGCAGTTTTAGAAGCTAAGAAATAGCAGCAACAATGTCAGGTACATCATTTCTCAGTTGCAATAGTTGCAGCAGCAGCAGCATGAGATCAAATGCAACGCAGGCAGTGTTGGCAGTAATGTAGGGAGACACAGTGCAATGTCAGCAACAACACAGATGCAGAGTGGTTCAGCTACAGAGTTGACAGATGAATGAGAGTATGCATAGTAGCTTGGTGGTCAGTAGCAGGTTGTTGTAAATGTCAAACACTAGCAGTGTGGTCTAGCTACAGAGGGGAGATGTTTATGTGAGAACAACTTCCTCACTAAGAGGGAGTGTTAGATTTTGGTAGCATTGGAAAGGTGTTCTAGTCTCGATTTGTGTCTACGAGAATAAGGAACACAAGATCTCCAAAACCCAGAAAAGGTTTCGCGAGATAAGCTTGTGAAACACCTCAATTAAATTGATTAGCCATCATTTAAATTTTTCCTAATTCTAACTTAGGAAAATTGGTTAGTTAAAGGGAATTAATTAAGGAAGATCGAGAATGCTCTAGAGACTCACACAGATCGAGTCTAAGATGATCTTAGTCATTGATGAGGATTTAATCATGGTTGTTGAAGTTCTAGCGAAATATTAAAAGAGCAAAATGATGGGTTGGAGAGATACATAGTTGAGAGAAGAGGAAAGCGAGTTCCTTGGCATTATGAAGTGATGTCCTTTCATACTACTGCTATTGTGTTTAATTTGTTTCGCATGTCGAATTAATATTAGTTTACTGTTTATGCTTGTCATCTTGCTTGGATTGATGTGTGCAAGTTATCTTGCACATATCATTGATTTAGAGTAGTATTCTAGAGATAAGTTTGCCAATTCATTTTAGGTGGAATGCTTGGTTTATCTTATTCATTATATTTCTCTAATCTTGTGCAAACTAATACGTGTTCAAGTCTGTGGGAAAGATCTTTTGTATTGTGTGCAGGGATCCATCTGGAAGTGGGAGAAATCTCAATTAGATCAACTCACTCGTAGAATCACAGCGATCCAAGACTCCGTCATTTTTTCGCTTCAAGTTTTCAATCCAACGAAAAGCAAAAAGGAGTTTTCTTAATCTATAGCTACTTGATCATCCATTTAAAATTTAAAATACTTCTTTGATTCTATTTATTTCAAAGTTATATCTCTTGTTCAAGAGTTTTTCTAAAGCTAGGCAAGTATGAGGGTTCACTCTCATTACTTGAGCTAGTACTTTGTAAATTAAATTCTAAGTTTAGTTTTTGTTTCTTTTTCCTAATTTTACACTAACAATTGGTTTTTTTTGTGTTTTGCAGCCCATAGGCTTGAGCATTGGGCAACAAGGGGCTTGAGAAGAAGTTGTGGAAAACTACTCACTCGTGTGTATGCAGGACCCCCTCACGCTGTCCAAGGACTGATTTCTAAAGAGGTCATAAGCACTTGGGAGAGAGTTGCAAACTCATCTAGGTCGTGAGCCTTTTGAGCCTTGTGAATCTCTTTTGGCGAGTTTTTTCCATCTTCAAGTTTTTTGTTGTTATATTTTTTAGGAGAGCATCTAGCTTTGTTATAGTCCCATCTTTGTAAAGATTCCTCTCGTATTGTGGGTTGCCCTCTTAGAGGCAATTTTTACGCGCTTTAAGCGCTAATTAAAAGATAAGAAATTTTTTTGGAGGGAGCTTGGGATTTTTCCCATGGCATCCCGCTTCCTCATTTAGAGGAGGGATTCTTGTGGGTTGCCTAATCTTGCTTTTAGTTTTTTTCTTAGCTTTCTAGCTTTTAAATTTCATATTGTGCATGCTTAAAATCAATACATTTCACTCCACATGCAAATTTTTACTAATCTTGTATTTAAATTCCCACATGCATATGCTCCCAAGTTTTGCAAACTATTTCTCTTTGAAGAATTTGCATGAAGCATTAGTTTAATTTGGGGAATTAACACAATTTGCACTTCATCTAGGCATTTTAGAATAGGACGGCCCCAAGCCTCATTAAAACTTACCTCCAACTTAAGTTGGTTGAATAGACTTTTAGGGACCCTCTACCTCTATTGACTCTTCATTGTGAGATCCAAACATTTGGGCAAGGATGAGGTCTGAGGACTAGAGTTCAATTGTAACTTTGCCTTAGCGCTAATTAATAAAATGAACCAAGAAAAGCATTCCATCACATTTCCTTTGGTTTAAAGTCTCACATGCAAATCTTAATTCAAGAGGCATTTTGGATGCAAGTATTGTAATCTCTTTTAATTTTGCAACAAGTTTAATTTTCTTGTACTTCACAATTGACTCATCTTTTGGTTTAATTGCATATTGTCATGAATGGTTGATTTCACTTTCAAGTACTATTATTTTGGATTGCAAACTTAATTGCATGTTGTTATCTTGGTCTAACACTTGAGTTATTTTTGTATCCTTTTGAGCAAGATAGTTTCCATGCTTTGATTTGTAGACTTATTCATCTTGAAAGCATTTATCATATCTTGTGCTAACAAATTTAGTGTTTCACTTTTCAGGGTTACTTTGGCTTTCCATTTGAAAGCATTTCACTTCATTTTAAGCAAAATACAATTTCATTTCTTAAAGAGCAAATACTTGGAAGGCATTAGTTGTTTATGTATTTCATGCTTATCTTATGATGGTTATTGCCCATATCAGTTTTTGCTTATAAAGCTTAACTAAATAATCTATTTAACTCTAACAATTCTCTTAGAAACTCACATCCTTTTTAACTTAACTTTTCATTGGGGACCACCCCCCTTAGCTAACCTAGGAGATAGCTCAAACGGAGAGAGTCGGCATTAGTTTGACAGCCCCTTCTCTGAGTTCCCTGCCACCAACCACACCTTGTGGGGTTGAAAGCTTTTCTCACTAACTTGTAGGTAGGTGTAGGCGGCAGGTTCAACAAGACCAATTGTTCTCTCCTCCGAACAAACAGCAATTGAGACTGCAACTCCCGGCGAATGGCATCACAACCTCTCATACATGATGACAAGATGGACAACATGTGTGCTATGACTGTGTTAGAATGATGTTCCCTAATGTTGAAGAAGCATCAGAACATCTACAGGATAAGATCATTACACTCAAGATCAAACATGACTTCATAAGTCCTAGTCATGGCCATAATTTGCAAAATCTAAAGCTTCTTCCCAAATGTAGGACCCACGGAGTTATCCATGTCTCGTAAGGTATCTACCATCAGCATGAAGACTCTTTTCATAACATCATTATTGTAAGGAGCTATAGGGGCAATTTCATCATGTTACTAAGACAATATGCAACTAGAAGTCTAACCCCTTCACAAGGTTCCTCCAAGAACTTGTGTTGTATGAGAGCAAGCATAGCTGGTTTTAGCACCCAAATTACTTTTTTCCCTTCTAGCTGGTTCACTTCAGAAAGGAGTGCATCCAGTTCATCCAGTTTGAAAAGAACTTTCCATGTGACCTTCATGTTTTTCAAATCTGTCCCAATTTTAAAGATTTTGTGTCCCACTTTCGGTTCCTTGTGCAAATCCTTTCGCTGCGCTTGTTGAAGAATGGCATGGAACCCTCTTGAGAAAGGTTTGTTGATTGTTGCTGCTAATTTATTAAGGGGATTTATGAAAGTTTGATCCATGCTTTATTTAAACTGTGAAACATCAGTTACCTGATTCCTACTGCAGCAAACTAATTATATTTCACCTACTTGTTAAATAAATTTAAGAAGTTACTTGCAAAATACTGAAATACATACACTGCAACCTACACTAGATAAAACTTCGGAAACTAAGTACAACACAAGAGACAAATAAACATCACACACATCTAAACAGTTATTTTTGGACAAAAGTCGCCAGAAAAACCCAATGCGGGAAAATTGGTGCAACAGCTGAGGGTTTTATTATTATGCAGCAATAATTCTAACTACAATTCATTGGATGTCCAACTAGCTATCTGATACAAAGTGAAACTGGAGAAAACAAAATAGTGAGATGATCTCACCATGTCACTGGAAGATTCGGCTCTGATCTGCTGGAAGTGAGCCTCTGTGTCCCTTCTGCGTCAGCCTCTGAGCAGAACTACCTCAACCCTACGTAGGCTCTATGTCACCTCTGCTAGGGACCGCACTGCTCTTCCTTCTGACCCTCTGCTGGCTGGAAACTTCAGCTCCTAGCCTCCCGGTCTCACACCTCGGCTCTCATCTTCTGAAACTCAATTTCCTCGGCAGGAATTCGATCTCCGTTCAGGCTCTGCGTTGCCACTGCATCAGCTCTGTGTGGCCACTATCAGCCTCTCTAGACGTCGTTTTGCCCTCTCTGCCTTATACTCTCAAGCCCAGGAAAACTCCCTACCGGATACTATCCCTGCCCCTCACTGCAAAAAATCACTTGGAATTCCTCTTCCGACAACTATTGTGCTTCATAAATTCCAGCTTTTGATCTTCACTCGATGTGTCTTCCAAATGCCCATCAAGCCTCCTCTTATAATCCTTTTGTTGAGAACCAATGACCCAGATTAGATCCTAATCAATGGCTCAGATCATTTTGGCTTGATCCTCGTCTTCTTCTAAAAGTTGCACCCACAGTTAGATTAATACCCTTTAATTATTTTAATTCCCTGAGTTTAGACTTAGGCTTCCATTAAAAATAATTAATTATTTTAATAAAATTGTTTCTGTGTGGAATTTCCCAGAACGATTTCTGGGTATTGTGGAATACATGTGTCCAAGACTTCCTACAAATTTTGAGACTTAGAGCACATCTGATGCTACCAAAAATCAACACTCCCTCTTAGCGAGGAATGTGCTCTAGCAATGCACCATGTTGAAGCATCACCCTATTCTGTAACACCTCCCTCTACGCTGCTGATGTCTAACATCGCTGCCCACCAACTATTGCGCAAATGTTGCATCTGTACTGTTGCTGACACTGCCACTGCCAACTCTGCATCTATATTGCAACTCCCTCTCAAATTCTGCATCCGTGTCGCTGCTGGCACTGTCACTGCCACTGCCAATACTGCATCTACACTGCATCCTTCTCCAACTGTTGTTGCTACTACATTAGCAACGGAAAAGCATCCCCAATTACTGAACTGGTATTTAGCATGATGCATCTGTTGTTGGAATTCTGACTGTTGCAAGTCTCTACACTGACCCTCTGAAGCCTTTGCGCTGCTGCTGCTAACCTCTGCTCTGTGCCAACTGCACTGCTGCCAACTCTAGCTCTACTTTGCTCAGTCTCTAGCGCTCCTAGCCACTGCAACTGTCACTCCAACACTCCTCTGCACCAACTAACATTGGTTCATCCTGCTACTTCTAATTTGGGCTCCTATAGCAAGGTATTGATCCAAGCGATGGACTCCTCAAGGATCCTGCCCATCTTAAGTTCCTTCGAACTACAACTCTATAACACCCTAGTTTTGGGCGATCATGGCAAGATGCAGCGTTCAGATCATGCTTCTCATCCTTGTCCTTCTTCTTAAGAGGACAATGTGTAGCGTAGTGACCAAGTTCGCCACACCGAAAGCACTTAATCTTCGAAATATATTTCTTCTTCTTTCGCTGCCCCTGCTGCCCTTAGATGCGAGGGTTGCATTCTCATCCTCCTCCTTCGGCTTCATCCCACTGTTGTTGTTGCTATTGTCAAGTTTGCACTTTACTAAGTCTCTCCTCATCTCTTCCTGCTGAACAGCGGCCCACATTCCTTCCCAATCCGGCAATCTTTCTCTGCCCAGGATGCTCTGAACAAACACTTTCCATTCTTCTGAGAGTGAATTTAGAGCCAGCGTCACCATCTCGGTAGGCTGAGGTGTTGACCCCACAGCTGCCAACACGTCTCGAGTCTCCTAAAGCTTTGCAAGGTACGGATCAATGCGTTCCCCCTTCAGCATCTGCGTGGATCTCATCTTCTGCTCCTAGTACATTGTTAAAATTTGGGTACCAGAGGACAATTTCCCTAAGGCTTTGATCTTTGGCCTAGGAAAAAGTGTCCAAATTTACTTTTTACTTTTCTCTTAAAGTGACTTTACAAGTGATAAAGTCAATTTAATTTAAAAGTGACTTTATAAGTGGTAAAGTTACATTCTAATTTAAAAGTGACTTTATAAGTGGTAAAGTTACATTCTACTTTAGAGGTGACTTTATTAAAGTGAATGAAGAATTAGAAAGTGAAAAAGTGACTGTGGAAATAAGAGGCTAAGTGGGTCTTTATTTTAAGTGGGTGAGTTAAAAAATAGAAAGTGAGAATTAAATGCACATTTATTCTCATCCCTAGATCTAAATGAATCTCAACCATTAGATCTTAGGGCAACCCAAAAGGTCATTTAGAAAATAAAAGGAGAAGAGAACAGGAAAAGATCAATTCATTCTTTCATGAGCATTTGAGAGAGAGAAAAGAGAGCAAGGAGAGAATTTATGAGCAGTGAGGAAGTGAAGGAGAGCAGCAAGAAGACATTTCAGCAAATCTGGGCAGTAGCATTTATTGGCACGCATCCCAAGGAAAAATCGTACAGCAGGAGAAAGGCACAGAAATCGAGGAAGAGGGACAACAAGTTTTGGGCACATTTTTTGAGGATGATCGTACAGCATTTAATGTTGTTTTATTGCTGTAAAAATTTATGTTTTGGCTGTTTGCTGATTGGCACAATTTTCGAGATGGAGTTCAAGCACGAAAATCGAGATAAGTTGGAATTTGTGGTTGTTGGAATTTTTACTGTGTATTTAAGTTTCTCTGTAAAATCATTTTCAGAAATAAAGAAGAGCTCTCAAACTGGTTTCCCCCAAGAGTTGTAAGGGGTTTTTCCAAGGTCACATTGACCAAAAATAACTCTGTTATTTTCTATGTGTGGCTGTCATAATTTTGCTGTGTTTTATTTCTGCAATTTCAGCAGTTGTGAAATCTCTAAATTTGTGTTTTTAGAAAAATATTATCATTTCCAGATTTTAGAATTTTTATCATGCTTGGATTTAAAACTAAATGCATGGAGTGATAAGGAAAACTGATAATCACAGTGGGGGTTGAAATTTCTTCAGGGTATCAGAGGTTGGTTCGCTGAAAAGTGCAGTTTGGGACAGCAAAGTGAAAATTACAGCGAGCTGATTTTTACACAGAAAACAGAAACCTTTACCACAGATTTGAAATTTTCAATTTGGTAGGACAGTGAAATATGTCTTTGGGTTTGAGAGTTGAAGACAGGTTGGATGGGTAGAACAACTACAGTGCATGGAAGGAGAGAATCCAGAGCATCTTTGAGGAAGCAGAAGTCTGGGGCATTATGGTAAATACCACACAGAACCCAATAGTAGAAACTGCTGACCCTATACAGTTGGCAGAGTTTAACAAAAATAATGCTAAGGCAAAAAGATTGATTCTGGAAGGAATCAAATACCATGTCATTCTTCATGTGAGAGGAAGGACTTACGCACATGAGATGTGGACAGACTTGACCAGTTTTTACCAGAGCTCAAATGAAAACAGAAAAAAGGTCCTAAAGGAGAAACTGAAGGCCATTAAAATGGCTAAGACTGACAGTGCTATAGCATACCTCACAAAAATCACTTCAATGAGAGACAAGTTGGCAGCCGTAGGTGAGATCATTGCACCTACTGAGTTGGTGAGAATTGCTTTGAATGGTCTTCCCAAGACTTGGGAGAATTTTGTGGATGGCATTGTTGCACGGGAAAACCTTCCCGATTGGGAGAGGTTGTGGGATGATTGCATTCAGAATGAGATCAGAAAGAACCATCTTGGGGCAGCCAAACAAGTGGAGGAGGATGACAATGTGGCATTGTTAGCAAGAGGCAAGAAGGGCGGAGCAAAGAGAGCAAGCATCCAACAGTGAAGGCAAAAGCAAAGGTAAAGGCAAGCAGCAGAACAAGAAGAAGGACTATTCCAAAGTCAAATGTTGGAATTGTCAAAAGTTGGGACACTATGTTGTTGTGTGTTCGGAGAAGAAGAACAAGAAAGGGAAAGACAAACCCATGGCAGCTTCTGCAGAGATAGAGAGCTTCTCAGATAGATTTGATCGAGAGTTTGGGTTCATAGCTTGTGAGGCCACTAGTGCAGGATCACCTGCCATACAAGTTTAGAGGGAGTGTGCATTCCCCACTACTAGCAGAGCATCTTCTAGCATTTGGTATGTTGACAGTGGCGCTTCCCGCCACGTGATAGGAGAGTACTTCTCAGAGCTTTCAGAGGGTGAGACTGATATGGAGGTAGTACTTGGTGATGACAGCATTGTTAGAGCAGTCAGTGTGGGGATATTGACATTTGATAGGGAACCCAAACCTCCCTTGAAAGTGTCAGATGTTCTATATGTGCCTGGAATGAAGAAGAACCTGATATCCGTCTCAGCACTTGAGGATAGAGGATATGATGTGTTGTTCAGGAGAGGGCAGGTGCTTATATATCCTAGGGGAACTCCAGCTTCTTCAGCTAGAGAGATTGGTGTGCGCCATGCCAAGGTGTACAAGTTCTCATTCCAGCCCCTGATGGCATTGAGTAGCAGCACCCGAGACAAGACCGACAGCAGATCTAGCAGTTCAGAGTTGTGTGAGATTTGACACTGCAAGATGGGGCACATGTATCATGGGACCTTGAGTACATTGCGGGAGATCATCACTGGTGCGCCAGATTTCAGTTCTGACCACCTTGATGTATGCAGAGGATGTGCTATGGGAAAGTTTGCCAGATCCCCTTTTCCCGGCAGTGGCAACAGAGCGACCGGGATCCTTGACTTGATACATACCGATGTGAGTGGTCGAATGTCTCATGTATCATTGAGTGGCTATGAGTACTATGTTTTATTAATTGATGACTACTCCTGGAAGACCTAGATTTATTTCTTGAAGACCAAGAGGGAGGTCTTCAAGCAATTTCAAGAGTTCAAAGCTCTTGTGGAGACCCAGACAGGTAGGAAGATCAAGGTCCTCAGGTCAAACAATGGAGGGGAGTATACCCTTGGTGAGTTTGTTGAATTTTGTGCTGAGGCAAGCATTAGGAGGGAGTTCACAGTTCCTTACTACCCCCAGCAGAATGGGGTTGCAGAGAGGAAGAACAGATCCATTGTTGGGGCTGCCAAAGCCATGCTTCATGATCAGGGGTTACCTTTACTTTTGTGGGCAGAGGCTTGCAACACTACTGTGTACTTGCAAAACAGGAGTCCACATCGTGCCTTGGGGAATGTGCCTCCGGAGGAGGCTTTTTCTGGGAAGAAGCTTGATGTTGGGCACTTCCATATCTTTGGGTGCCTTACATATTCCTATGTCCCCAAGGAGAACAACACCAAGCTAGAGCCCACTACAGACAAGGGCATCTTTGTGGGTTATAGCGCGACCTCGAAAGCTTATCGGATTTATATTCCTGCACAGAGGAAAGTGGTTGTCAGGCGGGATGTGAGGTTCGAGGAGGAGAAAGCTTTCAGGAGGTCACAAGGGTTAGAGTATCTAGAGTCACCAGACCCTCATGAGCAGTTGAGTCAGTCACAAGGATCCAGTGGTCAGGGATCAGAAGGTACGTCGATTATAGTGTCAAGTCCATCAGTGAGCAGTGGCTCTCAGAGTTAGGTGGGTGGTTCTTCGGGCAGCATGTAGGGCAGTGTACAAAGCAATTCACAGGGTAGTCCACTAATGGACAATTCGCACGGTACTTCAGCATCTATAGGCACAGGTTCAGGCATGAGGTCAGTTGACAGGCCTTCAGGAGTTCAGGCTTCTAATGATGATGAGGATTCTTTCACTGCGGTGGGAGAAGTATGCTCAGGGAAGAGGAAGCCTAAGTGGCTTCAAGATACCTTGTGCGACGCCACATCAGTCGCTGGGCCAAAGAGACAGGTTAGAGAGAGTAAACCACCTGAGCAGTTCTATAGTTACATGGCATTGGTAACAAGCATTGTTGACTCCGAGCCTTCTAGTTATGAGGAGCCAGCCAGCCAGCAAGTCTGGAGAGAGGCCATGATGGAGGAGCATTCTTCTATTATGAAGAACAATGTTTGGGAGGTAGTGCCGAGGCCTGAAGGTAAATCAGTGGTTACTTCTAGATGGCTCTACAAGATAAAGCATGTTGCAGATGGCAGCATCGAGAAGTTCAAGGCTCGATTTGTGGAGAGAGGTTTCTCACAGGTAGAGGGAGTTGACTATGAGGAGACCTTCACTCTCGTAGCTTGGTATACATCTATTCGCTCCATTATATCGATTAAAGCAGAGATGGATTGGAAGATCCACCAGATGGATGTTAAGACCGCATTTCTCAATGGCTTCATTCAGGAGGAGGTTTATATTGAGCAGCCGCAGGGCTTTGAGGTGCATGGGAAGGAGTCCCATGTATGCAGATTGAAAAAGGCACTCTATGGCCTGAAGCAAACTCCTAGAGCTTGGTACTCGAGGATTGATACATACTTGCAGCAGTTGGGTTTCACAAAGAGTGAGGCTAAACCGAACCTATACTTCATTGTGGTGGGTGAGGAGCCTCTCATTCTGGTGTTGTATGTTGATGACTTGATCATCACTGGTGCAGAGAGACTCATTGAGGGCTGCAAGAGAGATCTTCCTTCAAAGTTTGAGATGAAGGATATCGACTTGATGCATTATTTTACGGAATTGGAGGTGTGGTAGGAGGAGGGGCATTTCTTCCTGGGACAAGGGAAGAACATTATGGATATTCTTAGCAAATTTCACATGGAGAACTGCAAACCCATGTCTACACCTATGATCACTAACCGGAAGAAGCTTCATGCTTCTGATTCCAAGTTGGTGGATCCTACTCTATACAGACAGTTGATTGGTTATTTGATGTATTTGGTCAAAACTCGACCAAATATATGTTTTGCAATTAACACTATGAGTCAGTTCATGTGTGAGCCCAAGAGAGTGCACTGGGTAGCTGCAAAACACATTCTTCATTATTTGCAGGGGACTATGGATTTTGGTCTAGATTATAGATAGGGTGATGGAGTGAGAATGGCAGGTACACAGATTTAGATTGCGCAGGTTGTGCTTCAGATAGGAAGAGTACTTCCGGGTGTTGTTTTGGGTTGGGTTCGGCAGTTGTGTCGTGGATCAGCCGGAAACAACAGTCAGTTGCACTGAGCTCAGCTGAGGCAGAGTATATGGCTGCTAGTTTGGCTAGTTGTGAGGCCATATGGCTTCGCAAGATGTTGTTTGGTCTATTCGAGCAGGCATTGAGACCTTCAGTAATTTACTGTGATAGTCAGAGTTGCATAAAACTCACGGAGAATCCAGTTTTACATGACAGGTCAAAGCATATTGAAATCAAGTATCACTTGATTAGAGACTATGTCTAAAAGGGCGCTGTCAAGCTTGAGTACATTTCTACAAATGAGCAGGTAGCAGACATTTTCAGCACAGCCTTACCACGGGGCAAGCATGTATACTTCAAAGACAAGATGGGAGTGGTGAGGAACACTTTCCTCGGAAGAGGGAGTGTTAAAATTTGGTTACCAAAGGACAAGTGGTTCCCTAAGGCTTTGATCTTTGGCCTAGGGAAAAGTGTTCAAATTTATTTTTTACTTTTCTCTTAAAGTGACTTTATAAGTAGTAAGTCAATTTAATTTAAAAGTGACTTTATAAGTGGTAAAGTTACATTCTAATTTAAAAATGACTTTATAAGTGGTAAAGTTACATTCTACTTTAAAGCTGACTTTATTAAAGTGAATGAAGAATTAGAAAGTGAAAAAGTGACTATGGAAATAAAAGGCTAAGTGGGTCTTTAATTTTTGTGGGTGAGTTAAAAAATAGAAAGTGAGAATTAAATGCACATTTATTCTCATCCCTAGATCTAAATGAATCTCAGCCATTAGATCTTAGGGTAACCCAAAAGGTCATTTAGAAAATAAAAGGAGAAGAGAAGGGGAAAAGATCAATTCATTCTTTCATGAGCATTTGAGAGAAAGAGAAGAGAGAGCAAGGAGAGAATTTCTGAGCAGTGAGGAAGTGAAGGAGATCAGCAAGAAGACATTTCAGCAAATCTGGGCAGCAGCATTTATTGGCATGCATCCCAAGGAAAAACCGTGCAGCAGGAGAAAGGCACAGAAATCGAGGAAGAGGGACAGCAAGTTTTGGGCACATTTTTCAAGGATGGTCATACAACATTTAATGTTGTTTTATTGCTATAAAAAATTCTGTTTTGGTTGTTTGCTGATTGGCACGATTTTCGAGGTGGAGTTCAAGCACGAAAATCAGAGTAAGTTGTAATTTTTGGTTGCTGGAATTTTTACTGTGTATTTCAGTTTCTCTGTAAAATCATTTTCAGAAATAAATAAGATCTCCCAAACTGGTTTTCCCCAAGAGTTGAAGGGGATTTTTCCAAGGTCACATTGACCAAAAATCATTGTGTTATTTTCTGTGTGTGGCTATCATAATTTTGTTGTGTTTTATTTCTGAAATTTCAGCAGTGGTGAAATCTCTAAAAAAAATTCAGAAAAATATTATCATTTCCAGATTTTGGAATATTTATCATGCTTGGATTTAAAACTAAATGCATGAAATGTTAAGGAAAACTGATAACCGGAGTGGGAGTTGAAATTTCTTCATACATCTTTCATTGCTAGGAAGATCCCTAATATAGCGTGGACAAGGCATCCCACATCTCCTTGGCACTCCCTTTGCCTGAGATGTGACATACTACATGATCCTTCACTCCGTTGAGGATCATCCGCTTGGTCTTCGCCATTTATCCCTTGTACTTTTTCAGCGGATCTGGATCCACGGGCTCAACTACCACACTGTCGACGTAGATCTTGAGAAAATGTTCATCCCGAAGGCATGACATCCTCGCCTTCTAGATCACATAGTTGGATGCACCATCCAACAGATCCTGATCTCTCAACCCCCTGGCTACCATCTCTGCCAATCGAAAAAGTCGAATGACCTACACTCTCCTCTGCGTTGTTGTTGGGCTAGCCTACGCACTACCTTCTGGAGTCAGTAGATTTGTTGCCCCTTGTTGGTGCTCAGCAAATGAGAATTCGAATTCCCTGGCTAGGAATTCTCTGAGGAAGAAATACCCTCAAGTGTTTCTCTCTCTCCCACTGACGTTATTCTGCCAACAACTGCTACAAAATCTCTGTGTCCCAACTAAAGATCTGCTCTACAAGGAAACAGTGTTGCTCCCTTCTTCCTTTGGAAAGCTTCGATCTGGAGAAAAAAAAAATCCTTTGTCGACTAACTCAAAGAAATCGATCTCACTCCAAACTTCAACCTCTTTGGCCCAAGGACTATGCTGCCTTCTAGGGTTTTGAATTGCTGCCTCTACAGTAAATTAGAATTCCCTCTTCCTTTCTGCTCTAAGCTCTCCTGCTCACGCTCTGTGCTCTGATACAATGTGAAAAATTGGTTACCCAATTCCTACTGCAGCAAACTGATTATATTTCACCTACTTGTTAAATAAATTGAACAAGTTACTTGCAATTTTCTACGGCAAATACTGAAATACATACACTACAACCTACACCAGATAAAACTTCGGAAACTAAATACAGCACAGGAGAGAAATAAGCATCTCACACATCTACACAGTTATGCAGGAAAAGTCCCTGGAAAAAACCAATGCGGGAAAATAAGTGCAGCAGCTGAGCGTTTTATTATTATGCAATAGTAATTCTGAGTACAATTCGTTGGATGCCCAATTGGCTATCCGATACAGAGAGAAAATGGATAAAACAAAATAGTGAGATGATCTCACCCTGTCACTGGAAGATCGACTCTGATCTGCCGGAAGTGAGCCTCTGCGTCCCTTCTACGTTAGCCTCTGCGCAGAACTACGTCAACCCTATGCAGTCTCTACGTCACCTTTGCTGGGGATTACGATGTTCTTCCCTCTGACCCTCTGCTGGCTGGAAACTTTAGCTCTCAACCTCCCGATCTCAAACCTCGGCTCCCGGTTTCTGAAACTCGATCTCTTCAGCAGGAGTTCGATCTCCCTTCAAGCTCTGCGTTGCCACTGCATCAAGTCTGCATGACCTAGCGTCAGCCTCTCTGGACATCGTTCTGACCTCTCTGCCTTGTACTCTCCGACTCAAGAAAACTCCCTACCGGATGCTATTCCTGCCCCTCAATGCAAAAGATCTGGCAACTGCTGTGCTTCAGAAATTCAATCTTTTGATCTCCACTCAAAGTGTCTTCCAAATGCCCATCAAGCCTCCTCTTATAATCCTTTTGTTGAGAACCAACAGCCCAAATTAGATCCTAATCAACGGCTCAGATCATTTTGGCTTGATCCCCGTCTTCTTCTAGAAGTTTCATCCACAGTTAGATTAATACCCTTTAATTATTTTAATTCCCTAAATTTAGACTTAGTCCTGCATTAAAAATAAATAATTATTTTAATAAAACTGTCTTCAAGCAAGCCCCAAGAGTTAGCTCAATCGGTCAAATCAAGTGCCTCGCCAATGGGAGGTCACAGGGTCGAATCCCGAAAGCTCTTGGGGTTAGGTCAGTAAATAGGCCAAGGGGTGTTGATGCCCTTCGGGTGGCATCCACTCAGTGTTAAAAAACCCTGGACGTAGCGGCTACCCACTGACCCGAGTATCTGTGAACCAATATGTGAAAAAAAAAAAACTGTCTTCGGGTGGAATTTCCCAAAACGATTTCTGGGTATTGTGGAATACATGTGTCCAAGCCTTCCTCCAAATTTTGAAGCTTAGAGCCCATCCGATGCTACCAGAAATCAACATAAACGATATCCAGTACATCAATTTGATGCATACAAGACAGTACATAATACTACGACCAGCGAAACTTCAAATCATCTGACAGCAACAATACTTCACGTTGAACACTACTATGACAAAACTCTAGCAATCTTTTGGACAAAAACTACTCAGACCTCCAAGATTCATGCTCAGATCCATAAGCCTATTTTAACATCAGCTGTAGCAAAACACAAGGACTGTGACAAAAAGAATGACCAAGCCTCTACACCTTGACTTACTTCATGAGTTTCTTTGACTATCAGTGTAAATATACGCTTAGCCGCAATGATATGACGCCTCCGACATACTGTGCAGAAACTCCCACGCAGTAGAACAAATGGCACCACGAACAACATTAAGGTTCAGCTCTCTATCCAGTGCAATGATGCAATCAACCTACAAGCATTACACGTATTATGGATCAATCTCTACAACACCCTCACTTGACTCACATCGTATCCCTTCTGTAATCGAATAAGAGCATCAACTGACTCCTTTGTCTTATACAACTTTCCAGTAATCCACGATCAATTCCAATGTGCTTTCAAACAACTAGCCAAATTTCCACATATGCTCAACAACGAAAGTTCAACCCACAACTGATAGCAACGGTGCGCTTTCCTTAGGCCGATGAAAGATTCGACTCTCGGACCCTGTCACCGCTTAATTTATTGATCTTCGTTCTAGCTTGACCCATATCTGGCAGTGCCTATTTGCAACCTATAGTCGGTTGCTTTGCCTCAACACGGATTTAGACATGGCCCTGCTTGAAATCCTGATCGGCTCTGACGTTGATGGAGACGTGGAAATAATAATTACACATGGATGCAGCGCCTTGATCCGTTATTACATATTCGGCCCAGTCATGTTCTCCATTTGTTTTTGAAATGGCGGCTCAATCCTACGATTTGGCTTGACAGCGACTCCTCGACTGCGACCAAATTTGACTTTTGGCTAGTATTTCAGCTCTAGATAGCGTCACAATCAGTAGTCACGCACCACCAATCTTTGGAAAATTGGCCAACCCGAGAAGCTGAGATTATTTCTGTTCGTCTGCCACTACAGGTCGTTCACCCATCTTATTTGTCGTTGGGACCATAGTTTTAAAATTCGACCGATTCGAAACGGAAACGGTCAAGTTGATCCGTTTCATTGCCCAGAAATATGACTCGGTGGAGGAAACGGTTCGGGAGGCCGAGTTAGCCATGACTCGGCCAACTCGGCCGTTTCCACATCTGCTCGGCCGAGTCATTAAATCCGGCCAATCACCCAAAAAAAAAAGGATTTTTCTAATTTTTTTTAACTTTTTAACATTTAGCTGATTGTTGGGGACTCCAAGGTGTTTTCTAAATTGGTTAAGTGCTATTTGGGGTCCATTCCCCTCTCCTAGTATTGATATGCTATTCAAATTTCATGGTAATGTTAAATTCTTAAAGTAAAAGTGACATCTCCTTAATCTTCATTTTCATCCTTTTACTTAAATTTTTAACATTACCATGAAATGACTCAGGATGTTTGAGAGTGGTTCCGGCCTCATTGGATTTCATATGGAGAAAGTAGAATTTTAGATTTCATTCAAAATCCAGCAGACTTATCAGTTTTTCAGGATTTTAGGACTGGGGGATTGCAATGTTTCCATTGAATTTTGTCATGTATTAGGGTATGGAACTCGTATTTAATCAAGAGCAACAAACCAAGAACTTTTGAATATGTCGCTCCCGCTCCCGTTTTCGCTCTAGCTCCCAAGTAACACTGTTCTTGATGATATGGGTCTGGACAACAGTGTTGAGTTGGCATTGGCCAACATGGATCTCAATGATCCAGTGCTACTGTGCTAAAGCCTGTTAGATTTGATGACTTAGAAGGGTCAACCTCCACACCAGTAGATGCAGAGGCGACTATGGATACATGGGAGGAGGAGGATGCAGAGGAGAGCAGTGGGGACCATGATGATGGGGACAGTGATGCTAATTCTGACGCTGATTGATGCCTTGAGGCTTGTATACCTGTAGTTGTTTTATATTTTCTATTTCTATTTGCCATTGGCATTGCACCAACACTACCTATGTAACACATTTTGATTTGATGACTTAATGAGAAAACTACAATTGTCAGTGTGTTTATCTTACTATCTTGTAGTTGTAAGGTGTCTTTCAGTTATGAATTATGAATCATGATTTAAATTTTTAATAGATTTATCATTTATGTGACCAGTACCACTGCCATTTATTTGAATTTTGTATGTACTATGCATGTTAATAGCTATAGATGAAGATCTATGTTTGAAATCAGTAAAATTGTATCATTAATTAAAATTTGTGTAAGAAATATCTAATTTTAAATATATATATATATATATATTTTTTTTTTTTTAATAAAATAATATATAATGAATCCTAACATGTCCTGTTCCGGGGGGTCAGCGTGTCCGAATCCGACACCACGAATTTCGAATCCTACGTGTCCCGAATCCCCGTGTCAGGTGACTTAGGGGATAAGCTACCATCGCTTGAGCTAATCTTATTTCCATCTGTTTGTAAGCATATTTCAGTATTTGATATTAATGAAATGGAGTGTTATTTCTATTGCACCTTTGTATTTATGGTTATATCTGTAATTTGTTGTGTTCCCGTTTAAATCCAGATCAAGGTTGCTTTCGTACATGGTTTTCTTCAAGAAGAAGTATATGTTGAACAACCTCCAGGATTTGAAGTTCAGGACAAAAACACCCATGTGTGCCAATTGAAGAAATCTCTCTATGGATTGAAGCAAGCCCCCCGTGCTTGGTATGCCTGTATTGGTAGTTGCTTGATAAAGCTAGGATTCACAAGGAGTAATGTCGATCGAAACTTGTACTTCAAAGTGGTCCAAGGTATGCCTCTCATTTTGGTATTATATGTTGATGAATTATTCTTGACAGGTGCAGAGCCTCTCATTCTTGAACGTAAGAGTTGGCTACTGAATTCGAGATGAAAGATCTTGGTTTGATGCACTATTTTATGGGACTTGAGGTATGGAAAATACCGGGTGAGATTTTCCTTGGGACTTGAGGTATGGCAAATAGCAGGCGAGATTTTCCTTTCACAAGGAAAATATGTTGTGAAACTATTAGAGCGATTTGGCATGGTAGAATGCAGGTCCTTGACTACACCTATGGAGATGAATTTCAAGAAGCTATGTGGAGAGGTTGCTGGACTAGACCTAGCAAACCCTTCCAAGTATAGACAACTGGTTGGTGCTTTGATGTTCCTCGTGAACACTAGCCCTGACATATGTTTTGTAGTTAACACTTCGAGCTAGTTTATGGCTAAGCCCTACCATGTACATTGGGTTGCTGCCAAGAACATATTGAGATATTTACATGGGATTATTAACCTTGGACTGAGATATGCCGTTGGAGCTATTAGACTACATGGATATACAGATTCAAATTTGGCTAACAATGTTGTTGACAAGAAGAGTACTTCTAGATGTCGTTTTAGTCTCAGATCTACCATGATATCATGGATGAGCAAGAAGCAAAAGTTTGTAGCCTTTAACACAACTGAGGCTGAGTATATTGCAGCTAGCCTGGCAAGTTGTGAAATAGTTTAGTTGAGGAAGTTCTTTGGAGAGCTATTTGAGCAGGTCCTGGACACGACAATTATCTATTGCGACAACAAGAGTGGGATTCGTTTGTCAGAAAATCCTGTGTTCCACGACAAGTCCAAGAATATTGAGATCAAATATCATTACATCCGAGACATGGTGCCAAGAGGAGCCGTGAGACTCTTTCACATCTCGACAGATGAGCAGATAACCAATATCCTCACCAAAGCTTTGTCGAAAGGGAAGTTCTTGTTCTTTAGAGAGCAACTTGGATTGGTTGAGATGACCCTTTCGAATAAGAGTCCTGGTTGATCAAGAACACTGAGCAATGCTCTTCCCCCCTGGTTGAGCTTCGAGGGTGAGGAATGGAGTTGGCAAGCTCTTGGGGATGAGAGACCTTTGACTGATAGGATACAGAGACCTGAGATCTCCCCTAGTCAGAGTATGCCCTAGTTAGCGTCCTGCGCACTTTGTGGGATAACCTCCCCATCTGGACAATGGGATGAGGAACTTGGGATAGAGTTTGATCCCTACCCCTTTCAGCATAGGTGGATCTTGCCCAAGTTGGTGGATGTAAGTGTTCTACCATTCGACTCTATAGGGTTAAGATGGATGATCAGGGACAATAGGGCAGAGTGTGATCCTTACCTTCTGTAAATTAATCTCACCTATTGTCGGGGATTTTGGGATAGAGAGTGATACCTACGCATTAGGGTAGGTTGATCTCACCCATTGTCTTTAGTTTTAGGTGGTAGCCATGGCTTCCCGATGGTGATGATTCCGGGTGGCAGTGGAGTCTCCCTGACAGCGCTGGAGTTAGGGTGGTAGTTGGAGCTCTCATGCAACAATTCTTCGTCTTTAGATTGAAGAGTGTTCAACATGAGATGAGTAGAGAAAAGCAGAGATGAGCAGGGATACACATGACATGGTGCCAAGATACTTGTGATGATCACATGATGCGGTTGGAATTTCTCCCTAGTTGAGAGGGAGTGTTAATTTGGCAGCTCAATGACAAATTCCAACCATTGGACTAAACTCCTCTTTCAGAGAGGACCAAAATTGACTTTTGAAGCACTCGATTTGGACAAGGAAAAGTGTATTTTTGAAGTGAAGCCCACAATGTCAAAATTGTCGAGGTCAATCCAAGGACAAATTATCCCTCCTCCAATGCCTATAACTTAAGGACACCTCAAGCTCATTTGGACATCACATCAATACAGTCTTCCTTTCTCTTGGTTTGTTTGGTTCATATAGGTCTGAGGCAGCTGGATTCTCTTCACATGTGTGAGGTTCTCTTGGGCATCTTTGACTTTTTGCATTGAATTTTTTCAATTGGATGGTTTGATGACAGTTTGACTGAGTTTGACTTAAGGTTTTGACTTGCTTTGAGTGGGAAAATTCCGATTTTCAAAGGCAGAGTAGAATGGCACAAAAACTGAGAAAATCTGGGAAGTTTGGCGAAGTGTTGACCGCAGACTTTGACCACAAACTTTATCTCTCTTTTGACCGAGTTTGACTGTACTTTTGTTCACTGTTTTAGATTGACTTTGACCAACAATTAAGGCCAAATTTGTGGGCTATTGATCGTGCTGCTAAAGGACTGTTTTGCACCAGAGTTTACTCTCTCTCTTTCTCTTGTCTCTATTTTGGATAAATTGCTTGGCGTATTGACTTTATTAGATATTGGATATTGGTTTTGAATATTGACTAGTCAAAGCTTGACTTTTACTCTTGGATAACGTACTCTCTCTGCTGAACAATTGAAGACAATCTAATAAAAGAAAAATTGCAAATGGTTTTCCCCCATGTGGGGTTTTTCGTTGGTCATTAACCAAATATTGTGTCTCGTCTCTTGGCTGTCTTTCATTGTATAATTGTTCTATCTACTGTTGCACTATTGTTATTGGTTAATTGAAGAAGTGGAAATAATGATTGGGATGCTATTGGAAATTGTTGAAGTGATAGTTGCAGCATAGAACAATTCTTGATGAAAATTTAACACAGAGGCTAGTTCGATTTAGCTGAGAGGGAGATCGATTCAACAGTTAGAGATCGAGAAGAGATCCAGGAGGTAAAGCAAATCATTCCCAGAGGCGGAGTTAGGCAGAAAGACAAATTTCAGTGAGTTCTAGAGGTGATGCAAAAAGGGCTTCCGCAGAGGCAGCATAGAGGTTAATGCAGGGGTTTCGAGTAGCCCAGATGGAGCTAGTTTTGGAGCTGAGATCAGTGGTTGGGTGAGACAAATTGTCTCACTAATATTTTAGGCCAGATTATTTTGCTGGAGGATTGCCAGTTTGAGCATCCAGATATTGTACTTGGATTTTGTTACTGTATAATAAAATAAACCCTCATCTGCTGCATCGATTTTCCCAGTTTGGTTTTTCCGAGGATTTTTGTCCAAAAATATTGGTTTCATTTTTATTGTGTGTGCGCATCTATTTTTCTCAGTTTCAGTTTATTTCTGCAGCGTAATTTTATTGTGAAGAATTGTAGTGTGATTTATTGATTATTTGTCGTAACAAATACACTGCATAATTAATAAGTTAGAAGAATAAATTCCAGTTGCTGCATTGCAAGGAATTTTCACATAGCTTAATAATTGGTCCTTGTGTATGCCCTAATGTCTAGGGTTGATGTATATTACCATGATAGGTCATATCTAGAGTCCACGAAATTTGATTAGGATTTTCTAGGAATTTTTTAAATAATTAAAAATTCTCATAGAACCGAATTTTTAATTAATTTTCTATATAATAATGTATGTGGCATTGAGAAATATTGGTGGCATGTGAGTGCTCATAATTCATACTCAAAGCTCCAACATTATCCTAGTATCCACTTTGGAGGCAAAAAATGATTGTTTCCCCATGAAAATTCACTTTTACTTATAAAAGTGGAGAAAAAGATAAGAAATTTGCAAAAATTAATAAGTGGGGGACATATTAAAGATGTATTTCCAAGTCAAAGAGACAAGTCAAGTGACATGGCATTGAAGTTGAATTCAAAGCTGAATTTAAGGTTGATTTGGCCACCACATTAGAAGGTCAAGTTCATGGCCAAGTGGGGCATGAGTTAGCTGGCCCACTAGGTTGAGTAAATGGCCAACATAGAGGCCGAATTACGAGCTATCGCTAGGCACGAGTTGTAGCTTTGTTAGATGTCAAAGGGAGCTGAAGTTAAGGCCTAGTTAGGCCAAGTCATATGGGAGTTAACTCCCCTTTGATACACCTGTCTACACTGCTGGTCCAAACATCTCCAACACTGCCAATTAGTTGAGATATGTAGGCCAGATCTAGAGATCCCATGCACAACATGTAAAGATATACTTGTTTGAGGTTTGATGACACACATTTTTCTTGTTAGAGTTATGTGGGGGACTTGTCTCTCTTACTTCCTATTCTTCCACCCTTGGAAACCACAACAAATACATTGGTAGTAAAGGAACTAGTACGCAAAGCAACA
Organism: Pinus taeda; assembly: GCA_000404065.3. Taxonomy (NCBI): domain Eukaryota; kingdom Viridiplantae; phylum Streptophyta; class Pinopsida; order Pinales; family Pinaceae; genus Pinus; species Pinus taeda. The sequence continues at coordinate 14,277 of APFE030223415.1, read as the reverse complement.
AGGAGTTAAACACAACAATTCGTTGGCACAGTTGGGTAGTCACACAACAATCTCTTCTACACTTGTAATTTGACTTGTCTTTGGGATCTCTGTCATCCTTGCCACTGGTTTCACTTCTTCTTCATTGGGATTTGCTCCCAAAGATTTATAAATGTAACCCATTTTCTCTCATTCTAGAGGATGGAAGCTTGGTAGCTTGGGTAAACTCTGTTGTATTTTTGCTATATTGTCAATAATACAAGAATACTTTGGAGGTCAATAGTCCATTGCTTTGTTTGGTTTTCCATGTGCTTAAGTTGAGGCACCTTCTTGATTTTATGCTATTTGTTTCAAGTTTGTAATCTAGGTCTTGATAGGGAAATTGTTGTCCAAGGGAGAGAGTAACAATTGCTTTCTATTCTCTTGAATTTTTGTATTTTAGATTTAACTATTACATGTGTTTCTAGGTTGATAAACATTTTTAGTTTATCATTGTGCGAATTTCACCAATGTTACTAATCATGTGGGCAATATCTTATGTGTTGTTTACAGGTGCTTCAAGCTTGAAGTGGGGAAGTTCTTGGTTGAACCATCCACCACCAAGCATCCTAAGGATCATTAGTCTGACGTGGACCAAGAACTTTCAAAGGGCTTTCAAAGAACCCCTCTCTCTCACTTCTTTCTCATAAACACTCTATCATCATTCTTGGTTCTATTCTCAAGTATTATATTGAAATATCTAGCAAGTTAAAGTCTTATATTTGTGGTTCTCCCAACAATTAGAAATCGACCAAGAAAAGATAATTAAACTCAACTCTTCTTGGTGGTTTTAGAGTAGGGTTTTCCTTTGATTTATTTAGATTTTATTTAGATATTTCTGGGACTAATCTCTATGCTAACTATTGCGAATGTCCAAAGTTGTTTTTGGCATCTTTCTCTTTCCATGGTTTGCTGAGTTCTTGTAGATCATGTTGTTGCTCAAATTGTACAAGCAAGGTGTGATAACAATTAGGGTAGGGGTTGTCACTCTGATCTCTGCCCTCTCTATTCTAGCAATCTCCCAACAACAGGCTATGGGAGGTAGTACTTATGAAATGTAAATATGAAAGATCCATCGGCAATCAACAAGCCCTGGAGACACAGTTGAATGGCCTAACAACTTGGCTAATTCGACAAGTTTAGCGATTAGATTAGATTACTTTGAGAGACTAGTGCCTTAATCGAGTCAAATACTTGCTTAATATAAATTATTTACTAAGTCACTAGATGAACAATCGTTGTTTTAGGATGCTTCACTATCATATGAAATGCAACACCTAAAACTAAGTGAAGTGGAAGATCTTGGTTTATTTTAAATTAGATGCCTATTGTAAGTGAACCCCCCCGCTTAACTATTTTGAAGCTAGTCTCTAGTGTAGGTTGTGAAAGAGAAACCCAAAGAAAGATAACAAAGACAATATTAACAATACCTCCCCTAGTGTTCTAACCACCCAATGGCTCTGGCGTTGCAGGGGTTGTGGCTCTAACGACTGCAAGCTCACCATATTAACCACAAAAGAGGGTCTAGGCTTCACAAACTGGGTGAGAAAGGTGGTCATATCTTTCAATCAACCAAGCTTATGCTTGGAGGTAAATTAATTAGTGCAAAGCTAATCCTAGAATGGAAATACGAAATATGAGTGATTATCTTAAGGTGAAGTTGTTAAGTGTCTTAAGTACTTAGAGATAAATTACAATGATATTCAATTTGAAACTATGAAGTACTTAACAATGAAAATAACAATCTTCACCACAAGAAAGTGCTCAATGGAACAAATAGATGGCACTAAAAAAATGTTATGATCACGATAGACAATTGCTCATGAAATGACTATAAATAAACCAATCCAATGCTTCTTTCAACAATGCCAATTAGATGATGATCTTTAAACACAATTAGCAAATTCTCAAAATAACTTGGATTATAACAATGGAATGTCAATTAGATGAACATAACTAGCAATTCAAGATTACTCTTATCACGATTATGATTATCAATTCGAGTGCTTTAAGAGTGACTGGATTTGTAGAATTATAAACTTAGATTTGAAGCTTGCTTGCAAGAAGTTAGTAAATCCACAAGAAACAATATAACCAATTATCCAATTATCCAGTTCTTTAGCAATGTGATAGCAATGGCAAGTAAAGATATTCCTTAGAATCAATATCACAATGATGCTAGTTATCAATGAGAGAAAAAAGTATTCACCAACAATATTATTTTCTAGAGCAATAAGCCAATCTTATGCAACTATCACGAATCCAATTTTTTTTTTTAGAGCACTTATGTTTATTAGTGAGGATGCAAACAATGATATGCTTTTGCAAAGATGCAATGAAATGCAAAAGATGACAGCCAAGAGATAATGATTGCAACAGTAAGGAAAACACCCAATTTCACTAATAAACACACACTTAAGATGCTAAATTATTTGAAAAAATGGCTAAAACACTTAAGAAACATTAATGATTCACTATAGCCCAAACGAAGATTAAATCCACCATATAAAAACTAGAGATCCAAGCAAAAATGATTCTTGCCCAAGTTTGTGAATTTAAACACCAAGGACCAAAGTACTTGCAAATGCTATGTATTTATGTCAAAAACTAATCTGTTAGATCACATGGGGAATCAAACCACTTAAGATTAGCCAAAACTATCAATAGTATGATTTTATCTCCATCTAATGAAAAAACAAATCTTACCGATATTCAACATAACATAGAGATGCTCGTAGTCAGCACATACCACAAATCAATAAGCAAGAACACTTTGAATTGCACCCCAAAGTCTTTTATTATAATAGAAAGAATAATTCTTAGCGGGACAATAGTTTACACAATGCTTCAACAACGATTTTTGCCAGAGATCAAGATGACTAGAGACTCAAATAACTTTTCTCTAATTTATAGATAAATCCTCTAAATGGAAAAATAACAGCTAGTTTCTTTGACCATTGTCAAAATAATCTTGGTCGTTGATAAATACTTCAAGATCTTTTAATCTTGGCCCTTGATTTCTTACTTTTAAGGAATTTTCAAATTTATCATTTAACTCTATTTTAATTAATTCAAAATTAATTATTTATAGTTAATTTCCTCAAAAATTTGACTTTGACTTAACCACCAATGTCCAAGGGTCCAAATTTTCTTGAAAAATACAATATTCTCTTGATGGAAGACCTTTAAAAATTGATTTCTTGAAGACCAACGAAATTTTCCTAGACAATTTAATTTTGACTCTAATTAATTAATTTTCTAGCTTAAGATTTAATTTTATTTTGCCAAAAAAATAAATTAATTTACACTTGAGGGGATTAATTAATTTTCCAACCCTCTAATACATATGATTTTTCTTTTACAAGACTCAAAGAAGGAATACACATCATGACCAAGCTTTCATGCCTGTTCATGATCATGATTCCCTTTCTAAATCACAAGATGGGAGTCGAGATCACTCAAATTCTATAATCATAGCCAATCCTTGTGAAAGAGAAATCATTATAAAACAATCCCAACTGTGTTATAACTCTAGTTGTACAGATAATGATTTTTTTTTTTTCTTACCTATTTTGTACAAAAACAAACTTGTTTTCAGATTTTAATTTTCAGATTTTTGATCCATTACGTTGGCATACTGAGCACCATACTATTAGACATTCAGTTGATGTACGGCCATGTTGGAAAACTGAAGTTTTTCAAGAACATGAGAATCTATTTCAATTTCATCCTCAGTCGATGTCAATAATTGATCAAAAACTTCCACCCTATCAAAGACAATACCAACAAAGAGATGTATTTTTACATATCTGTCAACAATTCATTTTAAATAAAAATTTTCCACTTCATTTGAGACACATAATTCATCTGCGACTCAATATGATCTAGTAAACCAAGTGATTTGTAATAAAATAATTTAGCCAATTAGCTTAAACTATTACCAAACCACTTTTACATTAGACTCAACTAACACATTAGGACTCACCTAATAATTCGACAATAAATTTCACCTTAGCTTTGGGGGTTTAAGCTCGAGGGGTAAAGCTCTTCTAATTAGCTATGTTGAAAAACATAGGTAATCAGTGAGGCTAAAAAACCTCTTAGGATAGAATTCATCATCAAATTATAGGCTTACCTAGGTTGTTATATAGACTCATGGTTTTACTAAAGATCATTTACAATATATAACTTGCAGAATGGGATGACCATGACACACGGATCGCTAACATGTGATCCGATCCTTGTTGAAAAAGTTGGTATTTATGCTTCTTTGGAACTTTGACAATTCGAGTGCAACATGTCAAACACACTCCATGTGATGGCCACCAACCACACACCAACATACCCAATGCACACTTCTCTTTTTGATGAACACACGCGAACATATGCGAATTGGTCAATTCATTTTTTAAATGGAAAATAACTTACCAATGACTAATAACTAATGTACTAGTCAATTTTGGTCTATAAATAGAATTGTTGAAGATAGAAAATTCTCAAAACTAGGAAGTGAGAGACACCGAAGGTAAATATAATAGTTGAAGATAGAAAATCCTCAAAAATAGGAAGTGAGAGACACCGAGGGTAAATAGAATTGTTGAAGATAGAAAATCCTCAAAATTAGGAAGTCGATAAATAGAATTGTTGAAGATAGAAAACCCTCAAAAATAGGAAGTGAGACACAGCTAGGGTAAATAGAATAGTTGAAGATAGAAAATCCTCAAAAATAAGCAGTCTATAAATAGAATTGTTGAAGATAGACAACCCTCGAAAATAGGAAGTGAGAGACTCCCAGGGTAAATAGAATTGTTGAAGATAGAAATCCTCAAAAATAGGAAGTCTATAAATAGAATTGTTGAAGATAGACAACCCTCAAAAATAGGAAGTGAGAGACACCCAGGGTAAATAGAATTGTTGAAGATAGAAAATCCTCAAAAATAAGAAGTGAGAGACACCGTTATTAATGGAGAACATGGATGGAGAAAATCCTAGCATTGTGGTCCTTTTTGCTTGGTCATAATGGGGCCCTGTTAAACTTTTGCCCCTTTGCAACTAAGTTGACATTTTTATATACTCACTTATTTTGCTTAATTTTTATATGAAAAAATATGAATGAAAAGGATTTTTTATATTGCAACATATTCGCAGCTAGTTGAAGTCCTTATAGTGGGTGATTTCAATGCTAAGACTGCAAGTGAGCAAGCTAACATTCTTTGTTGTAAGGATGATTGTGACCCTATTTTGCTTACAGAAGAAAGTAATCATCAGTGGGAAAGAATTTCAGAGGACAAGGGCTGCAATCTTTGGTGAACAATTGCTTACTCTATGTGGGGCCTTTGATTTAGTCATTTGTAATGGCTTGACTAGATGGGCAAAGTCCGGTAATTTCACTTGCAATACTTACAATGGAGCAAGTGTGATAGATTATGTAATTTGCTCGCATGGTTTGTGTGAGAAAATGGAAGAAGTTTTGATTAGAGATCAACTGTGGGATTTGAAATCAGATCACAAACCAATTTATTTATGTTTTTCTTGGATTAGAAAAAAAAAAACTAGAGTAAAAAATTCAGCATGTCCAACAAAATCTCCCATAAGGCAGAATACTTTTGACCCTAGAAAATTGCAATACCTTCAAAATGACACTAGAGAAGCTCTTCGAGAAGGAGAAAATTACAATTCATAGCGTTCATAGTCATGAATTAACACATTTAAACTTGCAAAGTGCAAAAGAGCAAAAATTAAGAAGTTTGAAGCAAATTGCTTTCCGGTTAATGCTTGCTTTGACGAGTAATGCAAAAAGGCAAGGAGAATGTTGAAAGAGTCAAACAAGGATAACATAAAACTCAAAACTTACAAGCAGTTATTAAGCAAGAAAAAGGTTGATTTCATGGTTTCAAGGAGGGAACAACTAATCTTCCTTGGGAAAAATAATCCCAGATAATTTTGGAAGGAGCTCCAACTGAAAAAGATACAAATTGGAAATAATATTACAGCGTGTAAATGGTTTGACTATGCAAGACAACTCTATGAGCAGGTTCCCAAGGTTGACCCTTCCCCCTTGGTCAACACTAATACTGAACTCTTCACGGTACAAGAGGTAGAGATGGGTATCAAGAAGTTGGGTGTTGGAAAAGTGAAATACTTAGCTGAACTCCAAGCAGAATATCTAAAGTGGGGCTCAAAGAGTCTTGCACCTCACATTACAAAAATATTCAACAACATCATTCAATAAGGGCTCCCCACGAATTGGACAACTAGTCTGGCAATACCTCTTTTCAAGAGCGGTGACATCAATAATCCTTCCAATTATAGGACCATCATGATAAACCCTTTGTTTGCAGATCTATTTGGAAGCATGCTAGAAAACAAAATTAGCAAGTGGGCAGAAGAAAGAGATAAGCATGCTAAAGGGCAAGCTGGTTTTAGACATAAACATTTCACAGTTGATCATTGTATAACTTTAAGGGACATCATTGAAAAAGTTTGGGAGAAAAAGGAAGAAATCTTTTGTTGCTTTGTTGATTTCAGAAAAGCGTTTGACTTGGTTCCTAGGGATAAACTTTGGCAAAGAATGGAAGAACATAGGGTTCCTAAACATTTGAGAGCAGCTGTGCATAGACTGTATGAAGAGGTGAAAGTCAAAATTAGAACTTCAGCAGGCATTTCTGAAAGTTTTAGAGGTGATATCGGGTTCAAGCAAGGTTGCTTACTGTCTCCTACCCTTTTTGGTTTATATATCGACAAGCTTGAGTGGTTAATTTCGCAAAAGGGTGATGGTATCTATTTGGGCAAGTTTATTATAAGGCTTCTTTGGTATGCATATGACCTTATTCTAATTGCTAAATCGGCTCTTGGTTTGCAAGAGCACTTACTAGCCCTTGAGCATTTTTGTAGAAGTGTGGAGATGCAAGTCAATATCAACAAAACGAAAGTAGTGGTCTTCTCTAAGAAAAGAAAACATAAGCAGCATAAGTTCTACTTTGAAGGCAACATTCTGGAAGAAGTTGCGGACTAAGTTATTAGGATTCGGATACGGATACGGATCCAGATCCAGATCCGCTAGTTTTTTGAAAATCTAAGATCCGGATACGGCAAGGATACGTCACACATATATATATATATATATATATATATATATGAACTTTTAAAAAACACCTTAAAGCTAAAAGATCAAATACTCCATGAAACCATCAAACATTTTTAGAACATTGAATGATAAAATCATAAATATGAAGATTAAAACATTGAAATGGTGCATCGTCCCTCATACAAACTAACAAAAATGATCATGATTCATAATATCATGAATGATAATAGTAAATACATTTACATATCCTCAAATGGATCTATATCTTCTGCATATTGCAACTCTACATCATGAATAGATGATGGGGGTCCTGGAATGTAGGAAGTTGCATCAGTAGGCTGGACTGGTGGTGGAACAATATCCTCAAGTAGGTTGAGGTGAGTCATGGCATTCAGTGTCAGGTTCAAGTCAGAGATCTCAGGCTCCACATCTCACATCCTGTTCGGACCTTTCTTATACTCTGGTTCAACATGTGATAGAAGACGGAGGTTGGAATGAACATAAACAAGGTCCTCAGCCTTTGCCGCTCCCAACCTGTTTCGCTTCATTGAATGGATGAAGCCATATGTACTCCAATTCCTCTCAGCTCATGACGAACTAGCAACCTGTGATAACAACCTAGTGGCTAGAGTAGAGAGATGAATGTTATCCCCACCATGGAAGCCCCAGCAAGTAATAGGATCAAGATGTCCTCGATCATCCATAGCTACTGGATCTGAAAAGCTACCAGTAGACTGTTCAAACCCTCCAAATTCTTGGCGGACTTCCATTGCAACTCCCATATCTCTATAAATTTTCTTCAAGGCTGTCTTGTATCCTTGTACCACTTCAGAATCTTTGTTTGGTGTTGTTCTACCAGGTAAAGACAAAATTTTAGAATGATAGTATTTAGGGTGCAATGCATATGCCAGAAGTTGTAATGGCGTGGTCATTTTGTTCCACCTTTCTGTAACTATGTCCTTCACTAAATAATAGAATGTTTCATGAGGGTCATTTTCACTTGCCCTGATAATTTCTCTTATCCTCTCCAACATACTATCAATGTTTTCATAAACTTCCCCCAAGCAAAGTGTATCTGTATCAAATGCCCTGATCAAGGTCAAGATTGGTTCAGTGAACCGTAGAAGATATTGAACCTTGTCCCACCATGCATCATCAAGAATGATGGACTTGATTTTTTGCCCTCTATCAGAAGTGGAAGTCCTCCATGATTCCCAAAGACGGTTAATGACCATTGCTTGTAGTGCTTGTCTCACCTCCACAAGTCTCTTTATGACAAGAGTGTGGGAGGCAAAACAAGTTTCAGCAACCTACAAGTTTCAAAAGGCCAAATCTCAAATGAGAAACCATATATAAATTTGTAATTAAAAATAAGAATTTCTAATACAAATAGACTAATAGTATTGATTTAAAAAATTACCTTTAGTAGCTCCAACTTTGCAAAACCCCGATAAATGGCTTGGGACATTGAATGATTTGTTATGAACATTTGGATTTCTTTTGATGCTACATATATTTCATTAATCCATTCAATCTCACCAATCTTGGCAAGCATAAGGTTCAATGAATGGACTGCACATGGAGTCCAAAAGATGTGATCATATCGATCCTCCACAATCAAACCTGCAGCTTTACAAACCTGTGCGTTGTCCGTAATGACTTGGACAACATTATGTGGCCCCACACTTTCTATTGCATCAATAAGAATTGTGGATATGAAAGATGTATCTTTCTCTATTCCACTGCAATCAACAGCCTTCAAAAACATTGCCCCTTGGGGGCATACTGCAACAACATTAATTAATGGGTGGTTTCTTTGGTCTCTCCATCCATCAGAAATGGACACCCCTATTTCTGCCCATGTATCCCGGATTGCCTGTAGCTGTCTATCCACGGATTTCCTTTCTGATGCCAACAAGGTAGTGCAGACCTTTTCATATCCAGGGCTTTTGTACCCTTTTGGCGCTTCATTAACTGCCTTAATCATTTGTTGCCAGTAAGGAGAACGTGTAACAACACAAAGTAAAACAAAAAAAAATGTCTTAATGAAAAAAAAATACTTACAAATGAGCTCACATATATTACCTGTAATTGCAGTCTGCCAAATGATCACAAGATTTTGGGGACGACTCTCCTCCCAACCGTAGGCTCAATTGCGCAGGATTCTGCTACAACTGGCCACCCCCGAGCCC